>OZ008368.1:292928240-293266488 GCA_963931995.1 Phaonia tiefii
TCATTGCTGCCGTTACACGGCCGTTTATTTTAGGTCGAAACTCCCCACGGTTCATTTTTATAGCGGTGTAAAGTTGGTCAAGGCTAATCCAAAGTGCACTCCTGTGCATCAGGCCCATAGAGTAATCTCAGACTAGAGAGAATATTTGGCTCAATAACTTCTTATTTAATTTTTCGTGCCATTTTGGTGAAAAACTGTGAAATTTAAATGTGTTTTAAACTTTTTTATTGACTGTTATTGTTAGCATACATTTGTGTTGTGTTTAAAACAATAATTTTAACACACCAAACGAAATGCCGTTGTTGTTATTTTGTTCGTTGCTTTGAACCATTGGCTCTATCTGGTATTAGTAAAGCAATTCTTGTCAACATCAAACGTAAATATCACACCAGGCCAAATGTCATAAATTTAGTGGGAGAAATAGTAGATCTACTATAAGTATTAATCTATGAACAGGCCTAACGAATTTAAACTACATTCACCACAAACACAAAAAGGAAGATCAACTGTCAACCAATGACAATATATAATATAAAAAAAAGACATGAATGAACTACAAATTCTCAATAGCACAACAATAGGAGATTGCCATAATGCCCTCAAAATGAATAGATGAATACCACAAAATATACATTCAATCCATTTTTCTACAATAATAATTGCATTTATTTGTATTCCCTCCTCCGTTCTGCACACAGACGCCCGGGAACACTTCCCTATATTTCAAAACTCCACCCACCGCATTGAATATTTTATAAGGAAAAATATCGAATTGAGAATTGGAAGAAATAACGAACCGCAAGTGACAGCTGTACTTACAACAGCATGGAATAATGCAATGCACGTCTTTCTAAACTCACAAAAATAAACTAAGAAAATGAAAATGTTCAGTTGCAACTGTCAGACACTTTCTGGGGTTATCGTTTTATTTTCAGTAAAAGAAAATTGTGCAGTTTTTCTCCCTCGATAACATCACCTTGACCTTAAAAGTTATGGCTGCACTTTTAACACCAAATTTTATGTGCCCGGATAGTTATGTGCGAACGATTCCAGGTCATTGTTTGAGGGAAATAAAGTTTTTCTTATCTTTATAGTTTAATGAGATGTTGTAAAAAAAAACCCTGTAATGTTCATGATTTAACTGCGTGTGAGACAAATGTTCTGTATGTGCAGCTAGAAGAGGAATATGTGGGGCTTTTCTAAATCAACGTTTATACATTTTTAAAATAATTAAGATAATTTGGGCTCTCGTGACCGTCAGTGGAGCCATGGTTAGCTTGCGCGATACTTGTTCATGAGAAGTGGGGTCGAAAACTGCGTTTACATTAAATGACGGCCACTTTGACGACGGTCACAGCGGCAAACAAGCTTCTCCAAAAAACATTCGGATTTGGTCTAAAACTGTAGGTCCCACTTAATGTGTGTAAAGTTGGAACATTAGCTGATTTGTAAGAATCGTGTCCTGTTCCATCTTGGGATGGAATGGAATAATATTTACCCATTTTCCGCAATTGCTTCGAAAGCCACTTTTACTGTATCAGTGAGACAAGAAAATGTAATTATTTGAATATCAGTTCACCCCAAAAACGCCACTGATTTTTAACTTTTAATTTGGGATGTATTAACAGCTGCAACGGCAAGTTATCCTCTTTAAAGCTAGGACACGCTCAGGGGTATGCAGAGTCCGTTACATAAAATATAGATCGCGAGAGAGGGAATTATCAGTTGTTCGTGTTTGGTGACTGTTTATTTCACTTTAATTTGACCTTAAACTAGTTTACAATTCTTACGTGTTTAATTCACACTCTACGATATTTTATTAGGATAACTTCCGGGGTTGCTAAACCTTGTAGGATCCTCGGCGGGTTGCGCTGTGGTTGAACGTTGTATACGCAGGAGATTTAGGTGGCTGACATGGGACAGGCTCTTTCGAACGGTAGTTGGCTTTGGGTATACAAGCGAGGGGTACACGGGAGTGACTTGAAATGCCGTCGGGGGTACGGGAATACGTTGTCTTCTGCTTCAAGGCGATGGTAGGCCGGACGGTTACGATAGGGCGGCCAAATCAACCTTCTTTAGAAATGAGACCAGTCAAAGTATCGTCAGGATACCCGATTCGGATTCCCATAGGCGGGGTGTCCCCGATCGAGTAGTGAAACAGCACAACTATAGGACGAAGTGCAAGGATAACGATAGCTAAACTACAAGGCTTGTCAGGATACCGAATAGGATTCTCACAGGCAGGGTATCCCCGATCGCGAATACAGGACTTATTGCTGTTTGGACACTAGTTCGGATTCTCACAGGCAGGGTGTCCCCGAACCAGTATACAAACAGGGCAACTATGACACTAAAACTACTAGTGTACAATGCTACAAGCTACTATAACTACAACTAGCTACGATGTGTTAAGGCCGCCGTCTATCCAACGACTAACTTGTTTGAGCTGTGCGCGCCACTTTATATGGTCCAGTTATGTGTGTGTGTGTTTGTGGTTGTGCAAATAACACATATACTGTCGCTCAGTGGTTGTGTGGCTGTCAGCTGATCGTGGTGAGTTCATCAGAGGTGCATTAAAGACGCATATAAAGGGGCATTTAACAAAACGGAGTTTTATATCTAAATCAAAATAACTTCGTATATAACTGTGTGATGTGGATGGAAACAAGTTTACGACTTCCATCATCACACAGTTACAAAAAAATAGCAAAAGTCTATAGAAAATATTGACGAAATTCTTCTTAACCTTCATATTTGTATGTGTTCTGTCAATTTTAAAACGGCTACCATTCTGCAGGTTCTTTAGGTTCCCATGTTTTGCGCACATCAATTAATTAACAGCAAAATTTCATCGAACTGATTTTTAAAGCAGCAAACACATTTTTAGTTACAACATGCTCATTACTTGCGTGTTCGTCATATCCGATTTACATAAATTAACCGACATCTGCAACATTGTAATATCACCAGTCAAACGTTGTATGAAAAACTCTATTGTCAGCTATCGTTGCAGCCGTTTTTGAAGGAGGTTTGTTCCCGTTTTTTTTTTTAATAGTAACACTAGTAACATAGAGTTTTAATGAAAATAATTAACAACACTTTGTGAGACATCATGTTTTAAAAAGTACGGAAACGAAAAAAATAATAAATGTGGAAAAAAAATTTGTCAGACATTGCCAGAATTGCTACAATCAAAAGCTGAGATGTTGCTAACTTACATAATTAATTATCCGGTCTCGAACAACCTCGAAGGGGTTAGAGACTTTACAAATCGACGAAAACATATTTCGCCAGCCAGTTCGATTTTTCGATCGCACACCAGCCATGGCCGTCGCCGGTGCAATGGCTAGTGTGCGCGGCTCTTGTGCATGAGAACGTGGGTTCAATCCCTGCTCTGGCCTTCGATGACACCCCGCATAGTGATGGTGGACACTATCGGGTACTTCGAAATAAAAAGCTTCTCAAAATACCGTTCGGAACCGGCGTAAATCTGTAGGTCCCACCAGTGAGTGTAAAACTAATAAACCCTTAGCTCACTGGTTGTGAGAAGCTCTCCCCCATCCCTTCATGAATGGCAGACGGTTTTGTTTTATTTCAATCTTTTGCCTTATCTGTCCAGTTGGAAATACCAAGCGTTCACAGGGTTTCATCAATCTGAGCCTTCCAGGGTGCTCTTGATCTTCCTAATTTTCGTCCCCCTTCCACTTCGATTTCGAAACCCTTCGCCCGGGTTCGTCTTCATCCATTCTACTGACATGGCCTAGCCAGCGGAATCGCGTTCTTTTGATCCGCTTGACTATCACAACTTTGGGATATAGCTCACACAGCTCGTGGTTCATGCGTCGCCGATACCCGCCGTTGTGCACTACAGGACCACAAATTTGTCGAAGTATTTTTCGCTCGAAGACTTCTAGAGATGTTTCTTCTGCTTGCGACGACACCCAGGATTCTGCGCCATAAAGCAAGATGGGTTGTATGAACACTCTAAAGTGTTTGCTTAGCCCAAAATAATACCTATTCGCAATCACAATTATTCCGCCACCGTTATATAGGCAATGAAAATACACAGAGAAAAAAATAATGAACAAAGATACACCATAACCATTTACGACCCTTGTTAACGCTATAAGGACCACGATCATGCAATACAGGACGGGTGCCACATTCCAACTGACAGATGTCCTCCGGAAATACAAAGCTAACATCACAGCGATCTAGGAAATGCGATGGACAGGATATAGTTGCACCAGAAAGAACAACTGCGATATTTACTACAGGTGCCGTGAGCGAAAGCATGAATTTGGGCGCGGATTTATAGTTGGCATGAGACTGCGACACCTAGCTTCAAAGTTAAACGCACACCCACAATTCGCATCAAAGCGAAATATTTCAACATTTCATTACTTTGTGTGCACGCACCGACAGAGGATAAAGATGATGAGGTCAAAGAATCATGTTATGAGCGTCTGCATGAAGTAGACGAAACCTGCCCTGACCACGGCATTAAGATTATTCTAGGCTATTTTAATGCCAAATTGGGAAAGGAAAGTGTCTTTCGACAAACCATCGGTAATAGCAGTCAACATGATACCAACTCCGATAACACAGTGCAACACGAACAAAAATAACCATATACGGACACCACTACGTGATAAAAGACTAAAAAAAAAAAGACCCGTGTCTCCCAATTTTTCCCAAAGTCATGCACTTTTTTTTTTATGGGCCGCCAAAGATTTGGGGCCTCGGTATCATTTTCGTAAAATGTGATCATTTCTCATATCTTGCAAACCGTTCAGAATTTCGATTTACTCTCTGAGGCAAAGTTGTAGCTCTTGTCATAAAGAACAAAAATTGCGAACATATAAAATCAAAAAACTTCACCTTCCAGATCAAAATCGCAAAAAACTTAAAAAAATTCGATTTTTTTTAACCTTTTTTCCCGTGTTCAGGTCCATAGGTAGCAAACCGTTCAAAATTCAAGGAAACAATCAACTACAAAAATTTACCTAAGATCTCAATAAACTAAATTTCTAGAACATGTAAACTTCCTAGAGATGATTCTTAACACTGTTTAGGTAGCACGCAAAAGTGAAAAATTTGCCGAAAATTTTTTAATTTCATTTTTTTTACCTTTTTCTCCTGTTCAGGTCCATAGGTAGCAAAAAATGAAATATGCCTGGCCAGAACCATGTGCAGGGAGATCAGAGAAGGGCGGAGATCAACTATTTGGGCGGAAAAAGTGGCAGTAAAGCCGCTGGTACGGATGGACTACCCGCTAAACTTTTGGCCCGCAGGTGGCGAAGGCCTGCTAGCCCATATGCATCGAATTATATGCGTCATATGGCTGGGTGTATCTATGCCTGACGATTGGAGTTCAGTGTATTAGGGACTATATTCAAAAAAGGGTGATCCGTGTGTTTGTTCCACTATCGCGGTATCACTCTTTTATTCATCCCGTATAGGCTCTTGTCGAGCGTATTATGTGTAAGACTAAAGTCAATTATTGAAAAACTCATTGGAACTAGTGTGGTTTTAGACCAGGCAAGTACACGACTGCCAAATATTCATGCTAGGTCAAATCCTGGAAAAGACCCACGAAACGGAAATCGTTACATACCTTTTGGCGATTAAAAAGTTGCTTTCGATAGCCCCATACGGGGAAAACTGTACGAAGCTATGTCTGAACTTAGGATTCCGGCAAAACTGATCCGCCGCTGTAGAATGACGCTGCCCAAAACCAAATCAGCAATGAAAGTGGGGAAAGATCTCTGTGAACCATTCTTTACCAATCGAGGACTGAGACAAGGCGGCACACTTTCGTGCAATTTCTTTAACATCTTAATGGGGATAATAATGAGAAAAGCTGCAGTAACTACGAACAAGACCATTAACACGAAACGCCATATGTTGCTGGCGTATGCTGACGACATAGACATCATTGGGCGTAATTTGCGAGAGGTTTCTCGAGTATTTTCTTGGGTCTTGCTGATAATGAAGGCGAGACAAAATTGATGGTGTCAACGACTGGAGAAATCTCTCGACTTGGTCCGCACTTCAGCGTTGACAACCCATTTAATTTTGAAGTGGTAGATGAATTTGTCTACCTTGGATCCGCCGTGAACAAGGACAACAACGTCAGCTGGAGAAAAATAGGAGAATTGTGCCTGCAAATACATACTATTTTGGACTCAACAAGCAGTTTGGGAACAAAGCCCTATCTCGACGGACAAAAGTCCAGCTATACCAGACTCAGATTTTACCTATTTTGACATATTGCTCCGGACATATCGCAAGCGGATGAAAAACACCTGGGAGTATTCGAGAGAAAAATTCTCCGTAAAATATATGTCCCGTTTAGGGAAACTGGCGATTACCGACTATATAATTTATTCAAATATATATTTGTTTATGATGCAACTACAGCTGTGTTTTCTGGACTGTTTATGCTCTATTAACCCTGCTGTTAGATTAGAAAAAACTTACGAATCTTAGATTGAGGGACCATTTGGTCCATACTGCAATTTTCATCCAAAATAATAATTTTATCTTATTCTTTGTAACTATTTTGGTTCAAAAATTTCTAAAGCAAGTATTTGACATATCAAAAACATCCGCTAACATATCAAAAACATCTTCTAAATATTTGACATGAATTTACATTCGCTTGGTAATGAAAAAACTTACGAATCTTAGATTGAGGGACCATTTGGTCCATACTGGAATTTTCATCCAAAATAATAATTTTATCTTATCCTTTGTAACTATTTTGGTTCAATAATTTCTAAAGCAAGTATTTGACATATCAAAAACATCTTCTAAATATTTGACATGAATTTACATTCGCTTGGTAATGAAAAAATGTACTATTGACCAAATGGTCCTCTAATCTAAGATTCGTCATTTTGTATTTTTCTCAGTCCTGAATAAAGTTAGAAAATTTAATTTTCGCACATAACATTGTTTTATTAAAAGACCCCATTAGCAGAAAAATTTAGTCAGTATATATCACCGTTCCAAAGTTACAAGGGAAAACAGAAAAAATTTGGACCAAATGGTCCTAATCTAACAGCAGGGTTAAGAGCAAGCGAATAAAAGAGGGACAAAGGAAGATTATTTAAAGTGAAAGTTGTAAGTGTACGTTTGTATTATTCTTTCAGTCAGAGATTCATAAATTTCCTGAATGCGTGTGGATATTGGAAATGCAGTATGTATTTCTTATGCCGACCAATCTGTTTCATTTTAGTTTCATACACACTAAACAATCTGTAGTTTTTTTGTTATTTAGGTGAAAATATAACGCGTATTTGGAGCTTGTCGCAAATATAGTATACTTTTACTCAAACGCAGCGTGTTGGCTATTCCAAATTACATATTTGAGACAAAAAGTATGCAATTTTATAATAAATGTGTTTGTCATCCAAATATATCTGTGTTTGTTATACAAACACATCTGTATTTGTTGCACTGTAAAGAGGTACATCGAGAGATTATTCACGGTCTATCTTGTAAGCTTGTAACTGTATTTTTATAATACTCTCTCCGCCAGTGACTGATAAATATTCCTGAATGTGTGTAAATTGCAGATGAACTGTGTGTTTCTTACTTGAGTGATGCATTGCTTTTAAGATTCATGCATTCAGTTGTAAATTGTTCATTGGACAGTGGATAACAAAGGCACTTATTCGGATAAAAAAGTATCCTGTGAAAATAGATATATTTGTAGAAAATATTTGTGATCAATGAAAAATAGAACAAACAGAGTCTCGGATGGTTAAATGGTTTGTGATGTCGCTTTGGTTTATGTGTTTCGTATATACATATGTGTGCTACCAAAACGATAAACGATTTTGAGGAAAGAAACCACGTGAAGCCCTTTGTGTGCCCGAGAATTTACTATTTAAACCGAGATTGGTTTGCGTGTACTAGCTTTGAATATTTGTGTACCAACGCATAGTGATTTTCGTGTTTTAAACTGTTGTAGCGTTAGTTGTGGCAGAAAACAATGCATTCTATGCAAGTAAATGCAAAAGTTTCGGTTTAAATCTTTTAAAGTTGTTATAAATTGTTTGGGAATGTGGATGTATGTTAGGTTATGTTAGTTTCTAACTAATATTTTGTTTGGGAGGAAATACGCACATGTTTCCACGTAAGTGTATGGTGGTTTGGGTGGAAACATGTGAATTCTACCACGGAATTATATGGATGTTTGGAATCAAGCACGCATATGGTTCCACGCAAAAGAATACATGTTGGGCTCTTGCAAACATATGAGTTTTTGGAGTGTATTCCAAACATATATATGGTTCCTGCAAAATTTATTTTGGAGAATATGTTATAGAGGACGTTATTTTTCAGCGTGTACTTTTTCATTATTATTTCATTCAGTGCTTAATAGCTATTCCTAAATGCCTGTTTAAATGAATTGAGTGTTTCTAATGTTGACTGATCGGCTGTGTTTTAGTTTCATGTATTCTATTGTCAATGGTTCGTTTGGGAAGTAATTCACGAATGCTTCGACGTAAGTATATGGATGTTTGGGATGAAACGCCCATATGGCTCCACCTAAAGTTGACATCTTAAGAAGTAAACTTGCCAGTGCTTGCATTTAAATATAAGTATATTTTAAACTTGCAAATATTTGAATATTTGGAGTGTGTTCCAACCATATACATGGTTCCTGAAGAATACGTTTGAAATAATACTTATATGTTACAGATACCGCAGTTTTTCAGCGGGTACTCACCTAGTGTACCAATTCGTAGTTTTTTTAAAAATGGAAAAAAGTGAATTTCGAGTGGCCATTTTTTTTATTTTTTTTTCAATCGTTTATTTATTATATTCAATTCATTTTATAAACTAAGACTACAAATAAACAAATAGATATTAATAACAAATTTGGTATGCACTGTTCCCTGATCGGACTCTCAACCATAATAGAGATTATATAGCGTTCTTTAGAAAAACTTATCTTAAGATATATACAGGGAGTATAATACAGTATTTTGTTTGTAATGAAAAAATATAAACAAAAACATCACCTTAGTATTTTACTTAAATAAAAAACAACGTCCAATATTTAAAAATAAAGCTAATTTGGAATCCACCAATAAATGTTCTTTTTCATTTGAATATCTGGTGTACTTGTATCAAATCTTGTATCATTGTTTGCAACTGGCATTCTATCAAATGATTTGTCGGTAGCCCTTCTATATAAATGATAAAAAATGGGAACGCCCAGACTGTTCTGCATGCATCCGCTTTTATCTAAATAAAGAAAGGCTTCCGGCGGTACGTAACCAGATTCTAAGGTTTTTTCAATATATGCATCCTCCGCGTAATATGGTGCCATTATAAGATAATTACAAGTGTTTCCCATGCATTTTATAATATGATTTCTTATAAGATTTATTATGTAATTATCTATTCTGTCTATGCTTGCATAGATATACAGCCTTTTATTTGATACATATTTTGTAAAATTACTGTGCGGTGATCTAAAAGTCGAGGTACAGGATCGTATACATTTTCTCTCAAACTTGCGAATTTTCTCCATGTATGATGGCGAAATATTGAACCAAATTGCACATCCGTATGATAGAAGTGTTCGAACTAATATTTTATATAATAAAAGCTTTACATCTTTGTGGACGAATTTTGAATAGAACAAATTACTATGCATATGAAAAGCTTTCCTTGCTTTTTCTATCTGTTTGTTGACGTGTTGATGAAAATATAAGAATTTATCTAGGTAAATACCTAGATAACTAACCTCGTTTTAGTGGGAATTTCTTTGTCTCTTAAACGAGATTTGATTCCAAAATTCTTCCAGTTAGTTCTCACATTATAGTTGCATTTATTCACTGGTGGTCTGAATAAAATTGACTCGCATTTATCAATATTAGCTTTCATCTTCCAATCGTAGGCATATTTTTCCACAATATTAAATGAGTTCTGCAAATTTTTGTTGCTTAATTCAATTTTATTATTAGCATGATATATTATAATACCATCTGCAAATCTTATTATGTTGTCGACACTCATAAGAAGTTCATGGATGAATATATTAAAAAGAATTGGAGCGTTTACAGTTCCCTGTTGAAGCCCAATCAAACCAAGGACAAGCTTGATAAATACTATGGCGACTCTGCACTATCCAGTTCAATGGTAAAAAAGTGGCTTACTGACTTTCGCTGTGGTCGCATAAGTAAAAATGACGCTGAACTTTCAGGACGGCCAATTGAGGTCAATACCCGAAAATGTCGAAAAAATTCACGACATGGTGTTGGCCGACCGAAGGGTAAAAGTACGTGAGATTGTTGATGTCATAGGCATTTCATACGGTAGTGTGGTTTCGATTCTAAATGATCAGTTGGGTTTAAGAAAGCTATCTGCAAGTTGGGTGACGCGTTTGCTCTCAATTGAACATAAACGCACGGGTGCACACTAGGGTGATTACTATTTTTATTATTTTACATTACAAAAATAAAACCTCTCAAATTCGAGGAATAATTCAAGTCTAAATATCGCTCATCGTCGTTGCAAAACACCCTATAGACAGAGAACAACAATCAACCACCTTCGATCACTTGAACAAATTTCACAACCAAAGCACCAAATCAATAAGTAATCGTCGCAGTTGTCATTGCCCATCATTGTTTCATTGTTCAGCCACTGTCTTCGCTATTGTTGTTGTAACACTCACGTCATCATCGTAGCTGAATACAACAAGAAGTTGTTCTTTTGCTATTTTCCTTTGTCTTCGTTTTTTTACTCTGGACGATCACTGGCATGCAAACACTGCCAAAATTATTATTAACTAGTAGCCATTTGTCAACAAAGTAATTTAATCTCTTTTAAACCAACATAAAATGTCTCATAGAAATTCCAGCAATAGTGTAAAGGCAAACAGGTCTATTGGGACGAAGAATCTACCTTCCTCTTATAAACAGAAAAGGGATCCAAGCATTCCATCTGTTGAAAAGCTCTTCAATCTCACACGGATGCCGACAAATCGCCACATTCTTGGAAACTTCACTTTTCTGTTCAACAGCGAGAAACGGCGACAGGGTCGAATCAAAAATATGATTACGGATATAGAATTTCTCGGGAGGGAAACTCTAGGCTTTCCACTTTTATCCAGCGCACTCATCAGAAAGAAACTCAATCGGCTGATTGATCTAAATGACAAAATCAAAAAGAAACCGTTTGACAAATTCACTGCAACACTTTCTCAGTTATTTGATGTCACCAACGTGAATGGAGAATGGAAAAGCTCGGAAAATAAAGAGTTCTACCAGAGTCAAGTTGAGAGTGGAGGTAAGGTTGCTTATTCAACGGTCAAACAAGCCCCTTTGGAATCAATCCACCCAAGAAAACGAATCCGACTATCAATATCTCAAGCTCAAACCAGTACTTCTCAAACGCAACCCACACGTGATATTGTCTCTGAATCTGCCTCCGATTCTTCACCCAAGTCTCCAAGCTCTTCTTCCACGTCATCTTCTTCTGAATGCAAACCGAAATACAAAAGAACAACCACTACAACAGCTAGTTTACTGGTACTGGAAAACAACATTTCTACACATAAAGCACATAACGTTCTTGCAACCATTGCTAAACAGGGTCATGATGTGCCGGTTTCAAGTCAGTCGGGTGTCTGGAAACGAGTAATCTCAGAAGGACAGCAAATGAAACCCAAAATTTTTGAAAACCTTCAAAGCAAAGATCCCTATTGTCTTCAGTATGATGGTAAAAGAGTCCAAGGGGAATAGTATCAAGTAGTTCTGCTTAAAAATACCACAACCGAAATCAAACTCGGTATTCTGAAATGTGAGAGTGGATCTGCCGCGGCCATTTACAAGGAACTACATCAGCTAATTGATGAATACGATGCTTGGGAAAATATTCGCATGATAATGTGCGACACAACAGCAGTAAATACTGGTCGTTGCACGGGATTGTAAAGCTGATACAGGATGATGTCTTGAGCAAGGTCTTTCAGAAACCACAATACATTGGCTGTCAGCACCATGTACTCGACTTCCTTCTGAAGCACGTCATGAATTTTCTTATTCAAGAGCCAACGAGCAACCCAGAACTGAACTATTCCTTCATTGACAAATTATGAGAAAACTATGTCTCTCTTCAGGCTCATTACCCCAAGTTGCGACAGATGATGTTAACACAGACGAGAACCCGGGATGTCGAGATGATTTAAAGTTCTTATATGAACTATGTCAGGCATATCGTCAGTACAAAACAACTTCACGATGGCCCCGAATCAGCTGGAAGAAACTCCCAAACTTACACCAGGCAAGATGGAACTCGCGTGCAATATATGCTGTTATAGCCTTTTTTCTGATGCCAGAGTGGCGCCACATCCTCGGTACAGCATGCGACTTCATCTGCTATGAATGGGCAACTGCATGGTTCAAGTCGCAACACTACAACGAAGCGTCCTTCAATGAACTGTTAAACTCACTCACCAAGACAAAATGCAAAAAGGCAATTAAGTGTTTGAAGACGAGCTGGTCGGTCGAGGAGTCATTAATTGACATTCCCAGATCTAACCAAAAATGCTGAACGTGATGTAAAACTTATGGAGGGACTACATGCGAACTCGAAAAAATTTGAATTTCTGAATCTAAAGTTCATAGGAAAAAATAATTTTTAAAATTTTTTTGTACATTCTGTACTTATTTTTATATTATTAATTTTTTTACTATTATTCTTTTGAATAAACCAAACACAGCATGTAATTTTTTTGAAAAAAATTAATTTTTCACTTTCTTTCATCCGAATGAAAGGGGGAACTTTTTTTAAAAAACACAAAAAAATATAATATTCTTACATTACACAAAAAACTTCCTCGATTGCAAGTGGTTTCATAATTTTTTTTTTGTAATTACACTAGTGCACACGTGTGTAGTCTCAATGGCAAAATTAAATGAATTGGTACCTCATCCGTAATATTCTCCGGAGTTAGCCTCCAGTGACTATTTCCAAACCTAAAGAAACGGCTCAGAGGATAGGGATTTAGCGCCAACTATAAAATTACTGATCAAACAAATGCCTATTTTATAGACCTCAAAAAATCCTATTTTTTGGAAGGGATACAAAAATTGAAGAAACGTTGGACCAAGTGTATTTAGAATAAAGGAGATTATTTTGAAAAATATTTTTTTGTTGCAAAACAAAAACTGTGTTTCATTCAAAAGGTCACGGACTTATTTATCCGCCCTCGTAATAAGTTCAAATTCAACAACTATAGCAGGTACGATGCGCTTTCATACCCTTTGAGAGGGTTTGGAAAAGAATTTAAAAATTGCACATAGTAGGATTAATAAAACCACTTACATTTTTCAATCGATGAAATGTTCGTCATTAGAGTGCGGAAATAAATTATTCCAGCTTGTGCCCAAGTAAGACCTTAGTTCTCGAGTTGAATAAGATGATCACGTACTTTCCAGCGTTTTGTGATTTAATTGTCCAACAGTGATCACTTTCAGTTCACGCCAAACGTTTTTAGTTTGTCAAAGTTGTTATCACAGTGGCGATGAACTCCCCGGTAAACTTCACGCCTTTAAACCTAACTAATCTGAAGATATTAGACGAGTTTCGGAGAGCAACCAAACTTACTATTCTGTAACAATAATCCTTTTTCTACTTGTGAGAAGAAATTCATAGAATTATCCTGAATTAAGGTTGAGAAATATTTCGGTGCTGTGAATTTTGCCATATCTATTCAACGACGTATTTCCTTACATACACCATGATTGAATGTTTTAAGTGGATTTATTTTATATTCATTTTACTTGATTCTCCCACCAGTAAGCTATTACAAATAATGGAAATATATTAAATTGATTTGCATCCTTGTACTTCATTCGTATACCCAAACCGCAAACCAAACATCATGCGATCATAATAAGCATTTGACAGATTCCAACGTCAAAATACTTACGATTATGATGACGGGTACAACGAGAACCCTGGGGACGACAACGATTTCTGCATCACTGAAGTCTATATATAAATAATTCTTCGCATTGTCCTTTAACGTCTATGCTCGTAGTTCTTGTGCTGGTGAAAAATGAGAAGTCAATGGAAATTTAATGAATCGAATCGACGGATGGTGCACATAAAGCACAAAGGCATAGCGTAGAGAAATGAACATAGTACTTTTTAACAATACGATGAGGGCGAATTTTTTTTCGTTCTCCTTTTGTTTGCCTTGAAATTATTTTCCATTTTCCCAATGTTATGGTTCGCTAATAATCAATAGAACAAGTTCAATTTAAAGGATACGGGTCGTCCGAGCGTCTGGTGAATTCAAACAAATTTGAGAAAAATCAAAAATGATTGACATTTGATAAATAAGAATGAAATTAGCTGCAAATGACATAAAGAGTCAGTCATGAACACGTTATAAGGGGGGATTTTACGTCGCAAGGACTTAATAACAAAGTGGATAGACAAGTTACTTTAAATTGTAATTTACATCATAATACCTATACCGATGTCAATTATTTGTATTCCAAATATTCCCATTTTACTTAAATATCTTGGCGCATAAAGTATATAAATTAATTCTCAGAAATATTCTGTTAGAATTTTGAATCTTTACACATTTTAGCCAATACTAAAATCGTTTGCATCACTGAAAGTGACAATTTTGTCAGGGGATAGGCAAGGGGCTTAGAAATGTACTTGTCGCTATAACAAAAATTGGGTTTATTTATTTTCTTGAAATGTTTGCACAACCATTCTTTCAAATTTTTCACAACAATAAAGTCATCTTTGGTAGTTAAACAGTTTTCGTTTCGCACAAATTCGCAACCGATATTCAGGTGATATGTTGCTAAAACGAATAGTAATTTTAAATTTTATTTATTGTATTCAAACGACAATTAGATACTACTACTCCGCCAAATCAACAATGTCAAAGGGAAATTTTGAATCAATTAATATTGATGGAAATCACTACTGCTCTCATATTCATACATACATGCTCGTACATATAAATGTCTGTGTTTATTGATCACTTTTGTTAAAAATTTGACACACAAATGACAGACTTTGGCAATTTATTATGAATGCGAAAATAAACAAAAACTTGAATAATACACCAAAAAGTTTTCAATAATAAAAATAAAATTGACCTCAAATCTACTTTGTAATTGTTATTTATATTGCAACATTGCTGCAATCCTTTTGAAGGAAATGAATGTGTTAAGTTTATCGTTTGGTATGAGACATATACAATATTTTAAAATGACACAAGTTCACCTTATCTTAATTCTAACTATAACATATCTTCATCTCTAACCCTCTTTGTACCTAGAAGCAGTGATGTGAAGTTAACCAAAATTGGACGGCTTCGACTCCAGAATATCGCAAATGCGACTATGGTATAAAATAATAAATAATTATTTACGAAACGAAGTTCGACGTTCAATATTAGAATCTGTCACCCGAATGCGATACTTCTAGTCAATGCAAATGCTTATAGATTGCAATATTACCAGATAATCACTACGAAGACAAATTAGAGATCAATTCAATTTTCAATTTTTTTTATTCATCCTTACAACAATAGCAGCTTAAGCTTCAACTCCTTTTAAAAGCTTTTATCTGAAAGATATTTCAGCATTTAGAATTATTTGATAAAATATGATTGATTAGGTTTTACAAAAATTATGATTGTAAAGCCAAAAATAGGGAAAAAAAACCTTTATTAGAGATAGAACTAGAATATCATATGAAAAAAAGAATGAAGGTATCGCTACATAATCTCCCAGAAGATACACAGAAGACAATATTTTTTAATTTTGTTCTAATTTTCGAAATTTTAGTTCTGTAAGTAATAATATATACCGCGACCTTAGAACAAAAAGGTTATAAGTGCACCAAGGTATGATACGAAAAAAAGAAAGAAGGTATCGCTAAATAATCTCGCAGAAGATACATAGAAGACCATATTTTTTAATTTTCGAAATTTTAGTTTTGTAAGTAATAATATATAAAAAAAAACCGTTTCCCATTACATCCCATGAAGGGATTGGGGATAGCCTCTCACAACCAGTGAGCTGTACGCTTTCTAATTTTTTCACTCACGCATAGTGACGGCGACACTATCGAGTATTTAGCCATGAAAAAAGCTTCTCAAAATACCGTTCGGAATCGGTGTAAAACTGTAGGTCCCAATTAGTGAGTGAAAGTAATAATATATATGATATGAAAAAAAGAAAGAAGGTGTGGGTGGATAATCTCCCAGAAGATACAAATAAGTCCATATTTTTGAATGTTGTTTTAATTTTCGAAATTGTAGTTTCGCTAGATAATCGCCCAGAAGATACAAAGAAGATAATATTTTTTAATTTTGATTTAATTTTCGAAATTGTAGTTTTGTAAGTAATAATATATATCGCGACTTTAGAAAAAAAGGTTTTAATTTTCGAAATTGTAGTTTTGTAAGTAATAATATATGTGATATGAAAAAAAGAAAAAAGGTATCACTAGATAATCTCCCAGAAGGTACAAAGAAGATAATATTTTTTAATTCTGTTTTATTTTTCGCAATTGTAGTTTTGTAAGTAATAATATATATGATATTAAAAAAAGATACAAGGCATCGCCAGATAATCTCCCAGATGGTACAAAGAAGATAATATTTTTTAATTTTGTTCTAATTTTCGAAATTGTAGTTTTGTAAGTAATATTATATATCGGGACCTTAGAAAAAAAGGATGTAAGTGCACCAAGGTAAGATATGAAAAAAAACAAAGAAGGTATCGCTAGATAATCTCCCAGAAGATAAGACAATATTTTTTTAATTTTGTTCTAATTTTCGAAATTGTAGTTTTGTAAGTAATAATATATGTATATCGCGACCTTAGAACAAAAAGGTTATAAGTGCACCAAGGTATGATATGAAAAAAGAAAGAAGGTATCGCTAGATAATCTCCCAGAAGATACAAAGAAAACCATATTTTTTAATGTTGTTTTAATTTTCGAAATTGCAGTTTTGTAAGTAATAATATATGTGATATGAAAAAAAGAAAACTGTATCGCTAGATAATCTCCCAGAAGTTACAAAGAAGATAATATTTTTTAATTTTGATTTAATTTTCGAAATTGTAGTTGTAGTAATAATATATATGATATGAAAAAAAGAAAAAAGGTATCACTAGATAATCTCCCAGAAGATGCAAAGAAGACAATATGTTTTTAGTTTTGTTCTAATTTTCGAAACTATAGTTTTGTATGTAATATTATATATAGCGACCTTAGAAAAAAAGGATGTAAGTGCACCAAGGTATGATATGAAAAAAAAGAAAGAAGGTATCGCTAGATAATCTCCCAGAAGGTACAAAGAAGATAATATTTTTTAATTTTGTTTTATTTTTCGCAATTGTAGTTTTGTAAGTAATAATATATATGATATTAAAAAAAGATGCAAGGCATCGCCAGATAATCTCCCAGGAGATACAAAGAAGACAATATTTTTTTAAATTTGTTCTAATTTTCGAAATTGTAGTTTTGTAAGTAATATTATATATCGGGACCTTAGAAAAAAAGGATGTAAGTGCACCAAGGTAAGATATGAAAAAAAACAAAGAAGGTATCGCTAGATAATCTCCCAGAAGCTAACACAATATTTTTTTAATTTTGTTCTAATTTCCGAAATTGTAGTTTTGTAAGTAATAATATATGTATATCGCGACCTTAGAACAAAAAGGTTATAAGTGCACCAAGGTATGATGTGAAAAAAGAAAGAAGGTATCGCTAGATAATCTCCCAGAAGATACAAAGAAACCCATATTTTTTAATGTTGTTTTAATTTTCGAAATTGTAGTTTTGTAAGTAATAATATATGTGATATGAAAAAAAGAAAAATGTATCGCTAGATAATCTCCCAGAAGATACAAAGAAGATAATATTTTTTAATTTTGATTTAATTTTCGAAATTTTAGTTTTGTAAGTAATAATTATATATCGCGACTTTAGAAAAAAAGGTTTTAATTTTCGAAATTGTAGTTGTAGTAATAATATATACGATATGAAAAAAAGAAAAAAGGTATCACTAGATAATCTCCCAGAAGATACAAAGAAGACAATATGTTTTTAATTTTGTTCTAATTTTCGAAATTGTAGTTATGTAAGTAATATTATATATAGCGACCTTAGAAAAAAAGGATGTAAGTGCACCAAGGTATGATATGAAAAAAAAAGAAAGAAGGTATCGCTAGATAATCTCCCAGAAGATACAAAGAAGACCATATTTTTTGATGTTGTTTTAATTTTCGAAATTGTGGTTTTGGAAGTAATAATATGTGTGATACAAAGAAGATAATATTTTTTTGATTTTTTTTTAGTTTTCGAAATTTTAGTTTTGTAAGTAATAATATATATCGCGACTTATAACAAAAAGGTTCTAAATTAACAAAGGTATGATTGGAGAAAAATAGGATTGAATGTGAATGATGCTTTAGTTACACAGTGCAACACGAAAAAAAATAACCATATACGGACACCACTACGTGATAGAAGACTAAAAAAAAAGACCGGTGTCTCCCAATTTTTCCCAAAGTCATGCACTTTTTTTTTTATGGGCCGCCAAAGATTTGGGGCCTCGGTATCATTTTCGTAAAAATGTGATCATTTTCTCAGGCTCATATCTTGCAAACCGTTCAGAATTACTCTCTGAGGCAAAGTTGTAGCTCTTGTCATAAAGAACAAAAATTGCGAACATATAAAATCAAAAAAACCTCACCTTCAAGATCAAAATCGCAAAAAACTTAAAAAAATTCGATTTTTTTTTACCTTTTTTCCCGTGTTCAGGTCCATAGGTAGCCAACCGTTCAAAATTCAAGGAAACAATCAACTACAAAAATTTACCTAAGATCTCAATAAACAAATTTCTAGAACATATAAACTTCCTAGAGATGATTCTTAACACTGTTTAGGTAGCACGCAAAAGTGAAAAATTTGCCTAAAATTTTTTAATTTCATTTTTTTTACCTTTTTCTCCTGTTCAGGTCCATAGGTAGCAAAAAATGACATATGCCTGGCCAGAACATATTTTTTTAAGTTTTTTGCGATTTTGAATTTTTTTAAGTTTTTTGCGATTTTGATCTGGAAGGTGAAGTTTTTTTGATTTTATATGTTCGCAATTTTTGTTCTTTATGACAAGAGCTACAACTTTGCCTCAGAGAGTAAATCGAAATTCTGAACGGTTTGCAAGATATGAGCCTGAGAAAATGATCACATTTTTACGAAAATGATACCGAGGCCCCTAATCTTTGGGGGCCCATAAAAAAAAAGTGCATGACTTTGGGAAAAATTGGGAAACACGGGTCTTTTTTTTTTAGTCTTGTATCACGTAGTGGTGCCCGTATATGGTTATTTTGCCATGACTTAAAAAATTACACACAGTGTTATTATATGTTATTTTATTTTAGCAACAACTATTATTTACTTTGTTTCAATTTATTTAAATAATGTAATGCCTCAGATATATTTATTAGGCGCAATTTCTTGGTTACACAAGATTCTATGAGCCACGTTGAACCTTGTGGAACTTCGAGAACTTAAAATTTGATCGCTTAGAACTTTGTTGTCTAAATCGATTTTGAAATAAACCATAATTTACAAGTATTTTTTCATTTAACTTATTTTATACTCTATTTTATAGTAAATAAATGGACTAAAATGCGGCTATATAACCCACAGCGCCGTTTACTTAATTTTAAGTAAATGGAAAAATAATATAGTATTGTTAGTAATAATATGGTATTGTTAGTCTATGAACACATTAGTAAATGTTACATTGGAAAATATAAAACAGCGTTCAATCATATGATGACATTAATTAAAATTATTTAAAGACCAGTGCCAGCACATGTATAATTATTTTCTTCCTTAATACTTTTTATTTTTTTCCCAAAAAAAACAGAGAATGCAAAGCAACAGACACATGAACATACATAGTACATTGTTATGTTCGTACATACGCTATACAAGTTCACACAACTTTCGTTGCTCTCTTGCTATCTCCTTTTTATATACGAATAATACGCCATTATTCTCTTTGCTCTGAGAATGCTCCGCACCCATATTTTATTTATAATTTATAATAAAAAAAAAAACAACTCGTAAAAAACATAGTTTTTGACAATAAATTCTTTATGTTTGTCCACGCCCATTTGTCCAATGCCTTCCATAATTGCAGCAGATCTGAGAATATGTACACCTAAATAACATACCCAATTTTGTTCAAATACCGCTAACAGGAGCAGAAATAATGGCTTTTTAATGTGTGATTTGTATAGGGGATACCACACCGCTTTTTCCAATCCTGCCCATATTTTTACGGCTAATTTTTGTTGTCGCTATTAGATTGCCTGCAAAGATTCAGCTCGATTGGATTACGAGAAAATGGTTAAAAATCAATCCAAAGTTTTTTCGGTATGCAAATATACATGCGTACAGACAGGTGTAGTTAATATAAAAAATTTAAAAAAGGAGTTCAATCATATGATGAGGTTTCATTTCAATAATATTAATACTTAATAACACTTAGAAATATGTAAAAATAAGGCTCATTATTTTCTTGCTTAATTTTTTTATTTTATACCCACAAAAAACAAAGCCAATGCAAAGCAACAGACCCATGTACATACATACGTTGTTATGTTCGTACATACGCTACACAAGTTCACACAATTTTTGTTGCTCTCTTCGTATCTCATTATTTTTATATACGTATAACCACGTGATTATTCTCTTTGCTCTGAGAGTGCTCCACACCCACACACGACAATTATAGGCTGACGTTACATCAGTGTGTGTTTGACAGTGTTTGTCTGACAATCTGTGTTTCGCAGTCGGACAAATCTGTTTTCTATATAGGGTGGTTCACCCTTATCATTTAGGGATATGAACAACAGATGTTCGCCAATTCTGAGTCCTACCCGACGTGAACACAAAATTTCATACAAATTGGTCCAGCCGTTTCGGAGGAGTTTAACACCAAACAATATGTGATCGCAGTCGGACAATCTGCGTGATCGCAGGCTGACATCTGTGTGATTGCAGTCGGACAAAATGTGTTTGGATGAATTCACTTTGTGAATTTAGTCCCAGCCGTGCCTATAGGTGTTAACACATCAAAAATTTAGAAGAAAATTGAAAACAAATACATATTAGAAAATAATACAATGGTCAGACAACATTACCCAGGCTGTGAGCATTTTTATGTGGACTTACATACACCCTGTTTTTGTTGGGTTTTTTTCAATGAAAATAATACTCATTACCAAACAATTTACATCAAAATGATGACCAATTTATATCAAATTAATAACAACCTTATATCTAATTGAAGAAAAATTGATGAACAATTTACATTAAAATGGTGAAAAATGTAGTTCAACTTGGTGATGAAGTTTCATCAAACTGATGAAAAATTTACATCAACGTGAAGTAACATCATCGTTGAGTCGACGTTAACTATTGATGAAATATGTTTGAAAGATTTATGAAATGTTCTTCATCAATTCAATAAAATGTGTTGTAGGTTAGAAAATTATGAAATTTTTCATCAAATTGATGAAGGAATTCATAAATTTGATGAAGCTTTTTCTTTCGGTGTACGGTCACATATTATGCGAGAATTTTACGTTTGACACGGAAAATTCTTGTCACGCTTGCACCTCATGAAACATATGTATCAAATAAAAACTTGTAATTTCTCAATAATTTAACTGTCAAGAATCTAACTCTCTCGCTCTCTTGATACTACCCGTTCTAAGATCAATATTCCACTTGCAATATTATAAAACTCCATACAAAAAAATGCCTGCGGAATATCGACGACATATTTCCGCACATGTAGTACAGTACATAGTGTTTCTTATGTTCTAGGCCGGTGTTTTTTGATGTGTTAACGTCTATAGGCGCGGATTGGGAGTAAACTCACAACGTGAACACTTCCAAACACAGTTTGTCCGACTGCGATCACAGATTGTTAAACTCCTCCGAAACGGCTGGACCCATTTGTGTGCAATTTTGTGTGCATATCCGGTAGGTCTCAGAATCGGCCGGCATCTTTTTTTCATACACCTAAATGATAAGGGTGATACACCCTATATAGAACACAGATTTGACCCACCCCTATGTAGAACACAGTTTTTTCGACTGCGAAACAAAGATTGTCAGACTGCGAAAAACAAGCTCACACTGATGTAGCGGCAGCGAACAGTTGTCTTGAATGGGTGCGGAGCACCCTCAGAGTAAAGAGAATAATGACGTGTTACACGTATATAAAAATGAGATAGCAAGAGAGCAACGATAATTATGTGAACTCGTCTAGCGTTTGTACGTATATAACAATGCATGTATGTTCATGTGTCTGTTGATTTGAATTCTCTTTGTTTTTTGTGGGAATAAAACAAAAAGTATTTACCAAGAAAATAATGACACATGTGCTTGCACTGGGTCTTTAAAAAAATTTGAAGTATTAATATTATTTAAATGTAACGTTATCATATGATTGAACGCTTTTTTTTTATTTTCCAATGTAACATTTACTAATGTGTTCATAGAAATCGAACAGGTACCATGTAACAAAAAGGTGTTAACACATCGCCCGTGATTTCGAACACTCACTGTATTTTTTTTTTGCAACACACCACTCCCGCCTGCGCGTATGGACATTTTGCAGTAGTTGTTGAGCCAGTTGAATTTTATATAGGTATAAATGCAAACCAGTAACCTGTTTTTGAGTATTTCGAACAAAGTTGAGGATGACATTCGAAATTCTTGTGCACGATATCTAATCGACGTGTCTGTGCTTTCATCAACATTGTCTGTCACTGCAGTAGTATTTTGTGCCACAGGCAAGCTACGAGTTAGCCCAGACTTCACTTTATCTCCCAGTGTATACAAAGTTTCAAAATTCATTGCAATACGCTGAATAGTTGACCTGATCGGCACATTACTTAAACTAAAAAATCCCGCAAAATTCTTTGCGTTTTTGAATAATTATTTAGATAAAATATTTTTATTACTTCGCGATTTGCCATGATTTATAATAATATACTAAAACTGTATTTTTTTAATTTTTTATCAGTTTCGCTTAAAAATTTTGCTTTGTATCAGACGACTACCTATAACAATTCCTAGTATTTGTATTATTGTCATCATAATAAGTACAAATGATTATGAAAATCCCGTCGCAATGATCAAACCCGTGTTCACATCTTCTCATAATTGAATGGTGACCTAGTCAATTACGACCTGCAAAAGTAACCATTTCATGCTTTGCGCTGTTATCGACTTTGAAGTCTTTGTGTGCTTAATAAATCGTCGGAGTCAGTCGCAATTTTTTATTCGACGGTGACGCAAAAACGATCACACTATTGCTATTTTTGAAATTTAGTTTGTCAGTTTTGTTTTAACATTCTTAAGGTAGACACATGTATAATTTATAGTACGCAGTGAACGGAAAAGCGTTAAGCGGCAAAACATTAGGCATATGAAGTACTATTATGGTAAGACAGACTACAAACTTTAAAAAACAACACCAAATCTAAAACTTTCACAGGCATACGATCGTATTGCCAAATGGATCCGACCGTATTCACGATGGAGGTCGAAAGTTACAAGAAGCTACCATATTTGGATTCAGTGGTGATAAGATAGGGAAATGTCCTTAAACTAAATTGATACCAGAAGCCCACTGCTTCTGGCCGTCTAATAAACTTCAACTCAAAACATTTCAGACGTACAATTATCAACACAGCGATGAACTTTATATAAAAGTATTATATAAGAGTAATGAATAGTGGCCATCGGTGGTGCAATGGTAGTGTGCGCGGCACTTGTGCATAAGGACGTGGGTCCAATCCCTACTCTGACCACCTCAAATTTCTTTCGACGGCGGTCACCTCGCTTTAGGCTTTTAGCCATGAAAAGGCTTCTCAAAATACCGTTGGGAACCGGTGTAAAACTGTAGGTCCCCATCAGTGAGAGTAAATATAGAACGCGCATAGCTCACTGGTTGCGAGAAGCTGTCCCTAATCCCTTCATGGGATGTAACGGGAAACCATTTATTTTTTTTTTATTGAATATTAGAGATGTTCAGTTCCTTGACGAAAATAAAAGGAGGATAAGAAACATTTTGGGTATGAATGGTTTCCCAAACAATTTAGTAGAGAATTTAATCGGACGGGTTTTGAAACAGAACAATAATTCAAAGGGACGTGAACAACCCAAAATATACAAATCAATGGCGTACATTCCCGGACTATCGGAACGATTAAAACTGTCAAATATTTACGAAAAGGAAAAATATGAACTAGCATATAAGTCTGTCAACACTATATCGCAACTTTTCAGCAGAACAAAAACAAAAGTCGTCAAAAAGGACAAACACAACGTAGTCTATAAAATCAAGCGTACTGGGGACGAGTGTGGCATACGCGTATATCAAAAGTTATGTGTCGAGACAACAGAGAAAAGGCTGAAAACACGACTATAGTCACATAAGTCTGACATAAACACAATTGACAAAAATAATGTAGAACCGAAACAGCCCAAGCGGCCCACTGTGCAAGACCTTCTAATAATCCCCACTTGCGTGACGTAGAGATACTAGCTGAAGAGAGAAATTCTAACAGACGGAGATGATGCACATCAACGACGTTCCTTCGGAGAAAATACTAAACTTTAAGAGAGACACTGAGAACCTAGCTCAAATGTATAGATATTCAATTGAGAAACATGATAATCGACGTTAGTAGTCGGCGACATTTGTGGGCGATGATGTTTAATATGCAAAAATTGTAATGTCTTCATTGCGACACTTCTTACATGTACGATTTAGATGTACGATTCATATTTATGCAATGAATTGTTTAATTGCTGTGGTTCAATTTTGTTTGTCTATGCACTTTTTTTAATTAGAACTACTTGCCTTTAATATAATTTCAATGATGTTTAAGTTTGTTCTTTGTTTTTATTTGTGAAATAGATCCTTGATAATAACTAGCAATGTTAGTTGAAATATATCGAAATTGATGATTATCCAGTACAATTAATAAATTCTTTTTATTTACATGACCTAATCACTAGAGTAAAATCGGGAAGATAGCAGGTCAACTATTCATAAATATTACAGAAAATATTAATTGAAATTCATAAAACATTAAATTAAATTCATTAATATGGAAGTGAAACTTAGAAAACTTAGAAATACTAAGTTTCAATTGGTATTTGCTAATTTTCAATTGGAGTTTTCAAATAGAAATACAAAGTTTCAATTGGTATTTTCTACATTTCTATTGCGATTTCTCAATTTAAATCGACGGTGTGTTAATTCAATTGGAAATATCAACTGAAATTCGGAGAAGATCGATTGAATTTAAGAATTTCTAATTCATATTCGGAAATATCAATTAAAATTCAGAATTTCCATTTGAAACTCGGAAAGTCTCAATCGAAAGTCTGGAAATTTCAATTGAAATTGAGAACACCTCAATTAAAGTTTCGGGAAATATCAATTGCAAAAAATATCAAATACCAAGTGGCCGTCGGTGGTGCACAGGTTGGTGTGAACGACTCTTGTACATGAGAACGTGGGTTCGATCCCACCTTACATTTCTTTAGACGATGGTCACATCGCCTGGTAATGGCGACACTATCGAGTACTTAGCCATGAAAGTGCTTCTCAAAATACCGTTCGGAACCGGTGTAAAACTGTAGGTCCCAATCAGCGAGTGTAAAACCAGAAAACACACAGCTCATTGATTGTGAGAAGCTCTCCCCAATCCCTTCATGGGATGTAATGGGAAACCATGTTGTTTTATGGAAGTATCAATTGAAATTCATATCACATCAAATGAAATTCAAAAATTGGGAACTCCAATTTAGAAAACGTCAATTAAAATGCTGAAAATACTATTAACTGAAATTGAAATTAAAAATTTCAGTTGATATTTTTCTGAATTTCAATTTGTATTTTCTGAATTTCGTCGGATATTTGCTGAGTTTCACTTGATGTTTTTCGAATTTCAATTGATATTTGCGAACTTTCAAATGACTTGTTTCTTAATTTCAAATAATGTTTTCTGATTTTCAGCTTGAATTTACGGATTTTCAATTAATTTTTGCTGAATTTCGATTGCTTTTTCTCATTTTGAAATAGAAATATTAAGTTTCAATTGGTATTTTCAAACCCGTGAAATTGAAATTAAAAATTTCAATTAATATTTTTCTGAATTTCAATTTATATTTTCTGAATTTCGATTGATATTTGCTGAGTTTCACTTGATGTTTTTCGAATTTCAATTGATATTTGCGAACTTTCAAATGACTTGTTTCTTAATTTCAAATAATGTTTTCTGATTTTCAGCTTGAATTTACGGATTTTCAATTAATTTTTGCTCAATTTCGATTGCTTTTTCTCATTTTCAAATAGAAATATTAAGTTTCAATTGGTATTTTCTAAATTTCAATTGCAATTTCCAAATTAATTAGATAGTATCTTAATTCAATTGGAAAATCCGAATTTCGAATGATATTTTCCAAATTTCAAATGATTTGTTTCTGTATTTCAATTGGTATTTTCTAAATTTGAATGGGAATATCGGAATTTCAATGGTTGGTGTCTTAGTGCAATAGGAAAATCAGGAATTTCAATTGATAATTTCTGAATTACAATTGAAAAAGCTGTAGAATTTCTTGTTCGATCGTGGAATAAAGTTAACCAATTTTGAAAAAAAAAATAATGTATTGAAATTAAATAGTGCAAAAATGTTGCTCCCTCTGCACCATTAATGGCTGTCGGCCTGAGAATGCTCTTCCGAAAAAGAGATAATAATTTTAATATTTCCTTCATTTTCTTATTCATTTTCTTACTGTTATCTGATATGCTGTGGTTGTGTTGGGCGGTTATAGCTTTCAAGTGGTTAAATAAGAAGAATAAGAAAATATCGAAATCTGAGGGCGGCACTTGTTCATTCCATTGTGATTTTAAAAAATTCTATATTTCTAAAAACGTAACCCTTTGAAAAAAAACATAATCTTACAACTAAAATATCCAATAGCCTATATATCCAACGGTACTCGCATGACACACTGTTATTGTTATTACTAAGAACTATGAGCAAGATACTATCATACCGGTCATAGCGCTCGCCTCTGCTTGTGTTAATATACAAAAGGGAAATTGTTTATAAATTCGAATGGACCAATAAAAGAACTAACTACGATACAACAAATAAATTGAAAAACAACTACTCAAAACAACATATATTGGCATGGCATTTTTGCAAGAAGTTTTTCCCGCCACAGGATCATAGTACTACACATATACCTATCTGTTGCGACTGGGGTTGTAGTTGTCGGTTTTTTTTTATATTTATTTCCTAAATCATGTTACAAACCACAAAAACGATAAATCAATGTGAATCATGCCACAAAATATTGCAACGCTTTTTTTGCTGTTTTTTTTGTTGTTGTTGGTATCTCTTTGTAGTACAAACAATATTTCACAATAGCGGAGAGATTTTGTTGATTCTCTATGCTAAATCCTGCCCGCATATGAAAATAGCTACAACAACAACTTGTAGCAAATAGTACCAATCTGAAACAACAACAACAATAAAATCAATTCACTATTTACTCAACTGCACTGATAAAAACAATAGATAGTTTTTCTAATACCACATACAGATACAATCTCAATCACACACTACAGGCATTTGCAACATACATGCAAAATATCCTTACTCTCGCACTTGTATTAAAATGCCATTGAAATCGCATCACCAGGCGTGTTCGCAGTGAATGTTTTAAAAAATCGTCCAAAAATTATCTACAAAAAATTGAAATCTTTGTTGTGCATTCTTCTCTTCTCTTTTTTTTATATGTTGGAAAGGATTCAAAACTTTTTCGATTTGCATTTATGCCAATGATTGCGTATTTGTTGTGGCTTAAAGTATCTGTTAGTTTGTTTTATTTGAACGAAAAAATTGTTTCCAAATTCATTTTTATTTATTTTGAACTGAACAACTATTTATTTGAATTTTGAAATGGCATTCAAAAACTGGGTATTTAGTGTGGCCAATGATAAGTTGGAGATTATTCAACGGACTGAACACATCATCGGAAAACAATGAACACGAGTAGTTTATTGAGTGCATATATTAGTTTAGGAAAAATGTAAAGCTCAACTTACATATGCAGAAATGTCTGACCTACAAAACAATTAGGTAGACATATCGTCAAAAACTAAATTTTTTTTAAGTTTCGGGAAATTATTTCGATAGATTCATACATTATTGATTCCTTATTGGGGAAAATGTCCTACGATAGTAGGAAAATATTTTGTCATTTGAAATGTCTTTGCGAGATTCAATTTTACTTCGGTTTTTAAGTTGGAAATTTTAAAAACTATCTCAAAAATAAAGAGAATTTTTCTAACTATTTTGGGAATTCTGGGATATGAAGCTGACAGACTGTGCCAAATACTTGGGTGTAATTTTGAACAGCAAGCTTATTTTGAGACCTAATAGAGTGGAAAAAGCGACATTGGGCCTAAAAAGATAAAAATGGGATTCTCATCACAGCCCATGGAGGTATTGGCAGAGCTGCCTACTTTTTAGTTTTACTCTCACTGATTCGGAACAACAGTTTTACACCGGATCCGAATTGTATTTCCAGAAGATTTTTCATGGCCAAATACTCGATAGTGTCGCAAGATGACAATCGTCGGAAGAAATGTAAGGTAGTCAGTAGAGCCTACGGTAGACCAGGTAGACCGGTTTTTAAAACCGGTCGACCGTTTCTTACGGTCTTTACGGTCTACCCGGTCGACCGGTTAACCGGTCGTCCGGTTAACCGGTCTAGACCGGTTTTCATATTTTTTTTAAAAGGGTTGTTTTTGGTACTTTTTTGCAAATACGCAAAAAAAATAAAAATAAATACAAAAAAATTAAAGTTTCTGAAAAAAGTAATAAATTTTTAGCAAAAAATTAAAAAAAAAATAAAAATGAAAATTTTTTTTAGAAATCGATAAATTTTTGAAAAATCAATATTTTGATAAAAATGGGAAAATTTTCATGAAAATCGAAAATTTGTTAAAAAAAAAACGAAAATTTGAAAATATCGAAAATTTTTGAAAAAAATCCAAAAATTTCAAAAATTTAAAAAAAATAAAATAAAAATTTAAATTTTTTGGTACTTGTGGAACTAAAATCCTCCGAAACTGGTCCTTGAATTCAATAAGTCCTTTACTTTTCATACATTTATATGAAAATGACACGGTCTTTTTCGGTCCCATATACGGAGTTTCGGTCCCATATACGGCGTTTCGGTCCCATATACGGCGTTAAAAATTCGTACAAATAATTTAGACGTAATTCCGACTTGGAAACATAAATTTTTTTGGTACTGGTAGAACCAAAATCTTCCTAAACTGGTCCTTGAATTCAATAAGTCCTTTATATTGAAGATATTATACACTTGCTACGAAAAAATTCTTAAAGTACCAAAAAGTACCAAAAAACATACTCTTTTGTTAAAGTACTAAAAACCGGTCTAGACCGGGTAGACCGTAAAGACCGGTCGACCGGTTTAGAACCGGTCTAGACCGGGTAGACCGGTCGATCGTAAAACCGGGTAATGGGGGGCTCTAGTAGTCAGTCCCAAATATACTATATTTGTGCCCAAACACATTGTGTTTGCTATTCAATATAACATGTTTAAAACACAATGATTTAGATCTTAAATTCATGAAAACAATGCATGCTAACATGTACATGTTTCCTGCAATATGTTGTTGGGGCCGATATATTTCATCCTGTACACATCAAAGGGCTACAGGCTGTAAATGGAGAATTTGCTGACTATTGTTCAATGTTGTCGTTACAGCAGCAGTGAGACCGGTAATGCTCCATAATGCCATCATTTTGTGGCTGGTTCTTGAGAAACCCACCTGTTGTGCACTGCTAACTAGGGTTCAGAGACCAGCGATTATACTCGCTGTAATTTTTTTCTTTTTTGTTAATTGGAAGGAAATACAAAGTGTTTGTAGCTTGTCACAAATGTGGTATACTTGTGTCGAAACACATTGTATTTGCTATTCAATATAACATGTTTGGGACATAATGATTAATAGGCTATAATATATGTATTTGTGGCCAAATGTGGTTTTATCTGTGGAATACTGATGAACATATTGATGTCTATCACAATAAAGAAAGAAAAAGCAGCAGATCTTCAATTCGCGAAAGCTATGCATGCAAATATGTAGATGTTTCCTGCAATATGTTGCTGCGGCCGTTATTTTTCAGCGTATAGAAACTCATCAGTCTAAGGATACTCTTACAATGGGGCATGGAACAGTGCAGGAAGGTACTTCCGATATTGCTGCATTTGTCGGCGACTTTAAACCGGAACCACCATACGACCGGAAATACTACACTCTCATAATGGAAATCGATACAAATTTCTGCACGGATGGGTCGAAAATGAACGATCCGGTAGGGTATGGAGTATGGTCTATGGAAATGGTGCTGTTACTGTCTCGTGGACTTCCTTAACCTTCTGGGACTGACGTGACTTAGTTTTCACAATTTTGCTGACGTGGTAGTACACCAGACACCATTTCGAAGGCTTACATTTCTTAAGATTCATGTTGTATGCCTACCACAATGGTTTTTGTTTTTGCTTTAGGGGTTTAGAAAGTTATTAATTACAATATATTTTTATTCCAATAACAATTTTTATATTAAAAAGGTTTTTCTTGACACGCCACAAATAGGCACCCCAAAACTTATATCTGTACAAAAACATAAAAAAAAAATTAAATTTTGTAGTGTTTTGAAAAAGTTTTTTATATTTTTAAAGTTCACAATTAAGCCAATCAGTTAAAAAAAAATTAAAAAAATTTAACGGTTCAATAAAAAGTTACAACGTTTTCTTTCAGGTTCCACAAAGTGGCTTAGACGAGACTTAATTTTCACTATTCTACTGACGTGGTAGTACACCAGACACCATGTCGATGGCTTATATTTTCCTAGTTTCATTTTGTACATATACCGTAACTCTTTAAAACCTACTTGTGTAAATTCAAATACAAACTTCACTTTTATGAGCATAATACTCGACATATGTATACTAATTTTGCCAGTGTTCCAGGTCTAACACCATTTTAGGAGTTTAAATGAAAGCACATAATAATTTTTAAAAATTAAAAAACCCATTTCTCTTAGAACCGCTAGGCCTTTGGTTAATATTTAAGTGATCCATCTAAAAAAAACAAACAAGAAATAGAACACAGCAAAACAATTTTACTGACGTATTGTCTAGGAGACACTACGAGAGTATAACAATTTTACTGATGTGTTGTCTAGGAGACACTACGAGAGTATAACAAATATACTGAGGTGGTTGTCTCTCAGACACATACCTTAACACTGGCGTGGTTGTCTGGCAGACACTTTTCCTCTTACTCCGACGCGTGCACACGCAACGATTTCTTCCAACACACTAACGCTTGCCTCAAAGCGTAATAGGAAGGTACTGAGAACGCGAAAGTCAATGCTGCAAAAATAATGGCACAATCGACTGTTGTGTGATTCGTGGTGTCTGTCAGACTACCACGTCAGTCCCAGAGGGTTAAGATTGTTGCGAGTATCACGCGGTAATTCTGGTTATTAGATAAGTGGCCGTCGGTGGTGCAATGGTTAGTGTGCGCGGCTCTTGTACATGAGATCCTGGATTCGAACCCTGCTCTAACCCACTTCAAAAAAAAAAATTTTCTTTCGGCGGCGGTCACCTCGCAGAGTGACGGCGACACTATCGAGTATATAGCCATGAAACAGCTTCTCAAAATACCGTTCGGAATCGGTGTCAAACTGTAGGTCCCAAACAGCGAGTGAAAACTGAAAAGCGCACAGCGCAGTGATTGTGAGAAGTTCTCCCCGGTCCCTTCATGGGATGTAATGGGAAACCATGTATGTAGGTATGTCTGTAGATAAGTGACCTGCTGGCTGCAGCACAATAAACCAGGATTCATTGGGGGATATATTTTCCGAAAGTCACGCGTTTGTCAAGGCCCTAGATTCAGTATCCCTGAGCTCAAGGTTTACTTGGACGATAGCAGATCTTTGAATAAAGCAGTAGGATATGCAACTCATATGGGGCGTTCCGCAGAACTGCAGAGCGGATGAGCTGGTCATTCTAGGGAATAATTCGTAGGTTTTACAGGAATTAGAACGTCAGGATATGCTGCAAGAATGATCCTATATGAAGATGGGGACTAGATGGGCTAGGGGCACAGGAGAAGCTGACCGATAGTGGATAGCAGGAGATCCATAAACGTTCAATATCTAGCTGTGGACAAAGTCTCAATACATGGTTCAGATTTGATGGGATACTGTTAGACATGCGGCGCGACTATGGGTATGGATATACGGATGACGGGTAATAATAACTCATTAAATATATATTCTGCACATTTCCGGCACTAGCCGGCAGGGTGATGTCTATTATGGGATTCAACCTATTTAGGAACCAGCGAGATTTTTCTCAGATAGGCGCCAACAAGATCTTGAGCTTTTTGTAGCCAATTGAATGGGCCTCCAGTAGGGCTAGCGCCTTTACTCGTTAACTTGTAGTATAATAACGGACTAGTAGGTATAAGCGAGTAATTCAACGGCTGCAATCAACATCTAAACCAGTCATTGCTCAAAAGAGTGTTTTATGGTAAACGATGCTAAACAACAGGTGATATGTGAAGCATTTGGTTTCTTATTTTGGGAAAAAATTACAAACGTGGTAGAGATCTCTAATTCTGGTTGCAATATACCTATTAAGCATTATTTCTTTTAAATGTTGAGAATGGCTACGTTGTAACTGATCCTTGCGTACAGTTGAAATGGACCATTTTATTCAAGTGAATCAGGCAACACCATTTGGTGACCTTTTATGTATAATTAAATAGACGCCATATGAACCTCAAAAGTTTTGAATTCTGAGTACTAATTTTTTAGCACAGATTCATCAAGCTTGCCGGCATTTTGTGAAATTCAGAAGGAGAAGGATACTGTGGCATTATATGTTTTTATTTAAAAACTTTTTGTGCTGAAACTTTCAAAGAAATTCGACGCAGCATGAGACAAAGCCGATATTTTTCGAACAAATTGTTAAATTATGAGATATTATCTAAAAAATTCGGAAAAAAATACAATGTGCTTTGTTTTCTAATGCTGAAGGTAAAAATTATTTCTCATAAAAATATTCCGTCCCACCTAAATTCAGATTTTAAAACTGATGTGGTTTCATTCGGCGTGATGCGATTCTTCCGAATCCAGTAACCATTTAAATGACATTAGTTGCAGTTTTTTTTAATAAAACTCTTAAATGAATTCACAAAAACGATTTCCCTTTTGGCTTCCTTCAACATACTGCTGCGTGTCAAAAGCGAATAACGATGTTAAAATGTGATGCAAAGCGCAAAAAAAGTGGAATACATCAAACTCTTTGAGATACAGGAAGCAAAACAAAAACTGATGCAATGTAAACAATATTGAAACTTGGATTCATTTTTGAAATTTTTGTTGATGTAAAGTGAAAGGACTCTTGTGGCAAAAGAGCAATCTGAAACATATCCGCAAACAAATCCGTGATATATGGAAACAAAGTTGAAGTAAAATTGATATGTTCTGTGAAAGGCAAACCCAGAAGAATGGGAATATAATTTCTAGTTCTAGGAAAAGCTACAAACTGTTGTCCAATAAAAGCCAAATCTACATATATAAAACCTTTTAAATATAAATTTAAAAAAATGTGCAAAATTTCACCAATTTTGAGATATATGTAGTACCAATGGTACCGCAAATAACATATTTTCTGTATAAAACAAAATATTGTTTGCTGAACGAGACATGTAAAGAATGAAGAAGGTGGTAGTAGCCAGCTGTCGATGTTTTGTGTTTAAGTCAGTAGATTAAACAAAAAGGGAGATTAAAAATTTGCCTTACTTTTATGATCTTGTCCATAAAGTGTGACCGCTCATTCTATTTTTGTACCTCATTACCTCATTGGAATAATTGATTATCAGTGTGTTTCTCGAATTCATGGCAACTGTGATTCATGCGCTGTTAATAAAACATCTACTGTTATTGGCATTTTTGTTACCCAGATATGCTGAAAGTTTTTTTTTTTAAATTGAAGGTATTGTTACCAACACTAAAAACTACATTACGAACAGCTTTGAGTTTGTTGAAAACATTTGCAATTCATAGATTTTCAGCCTGGCAATATTCATTGTCTATCCAAATACTTACTTACTTATCTGCTCACGAACAACCCCGAGGGGTCAGGGACCTTACAAAACGAAGATAACATATTTCGCCAACCAGTTCGATCTTTTGCCTTATCTCTCCAGTTGGCAATACCAAGTGTACGCAGGGATTCCTACTTTTCGTCTTCCTTCGAGTTCGGTTTCGAAAACCCTTGGTGCTGGTTCGTCTTCATCCATTCTACTGACATGGCCTAGCCAGCGCAATCGCGTTATTTTGATGTCCGCTTAACTTCGTCAATGTTAGGATAAAGCTCATGATTCAAGCGTCGCCGATACTCGCCGTTGTGCACTATAGGCCATACATTTTTCGGAGTATTTTTTATCTCGAAGACTCCTACAGATGTTTCGTCTGCTAGCGATAAGACGCAGGATTCTGCGCCATAAAGCAATACAGGTTGTACGAGAGTCTGGTATAGTTGGAGTTTTGTTATTCGAGCGAGGGCTTTATCTCTAAAGTGCTTGTTTAGCCCAAACTAACATCTATTCGCAAGCACAATTCTCCGCTTGATTTCAAGGCTGACGTTGTGGTTGTCGTTTACGGCAGATCCGAGGTATATAAATTCGCCTACCACCTCTTGGAGGCCCTGCTCGTTGAAACCATTAATTTTGTCTTGTCCTCATTTACCGTCAAACCCACTTTTCCTGAGTCCTTCTCAATTCTCGAAAACTCCACAGTAACTTCTGTAACTTTGCGTCCAATGATATCTACATCATCAGCATAAGCGAGCAGCATGTGACTTTTGCTGCTGATGGTTTTATTCATGTTGACAGCAGCTTTTCTCAGAATAATCTCTATTAAGATGTTAAAGAGATCGCACGACAGCATGTCACCTTGTCTGAGGCCTCGCTTAGTTTTGAAAGGTTCGGTAAGATCCTTACCAACTTGCACTGCGGATTTCGTGTTCGTCAGGGGCATCCTGCAAAGGCGTATGAGTTTTGCAGGAACACCAAGCTCAGATATTGCCTCGTAGAGTTTCCCCCGTATCGGGCTATCGAAGGCCCCCGTATAACAACTAACATAAAAATCCAATGAGTGTTCGAACTCACGGGCGATGTGTTAACACTTTTTTGTTACACGGTACCTGTTCGATTTCTGTGAACACATTAGTAAATGTTACATTGGAAAATAAAAAACAGCGTTCAATCATATGATGACGTTTCATTTAAATAGTATTAATACTCAAAATTATTTAAATACCAGTGCAAGCACATGTGTCGTTATTTTCATGCTCAATAGTTTTTGTTGTATTCCCACAAAAATGAAAGAATGCAAAGCAACAGACACTTGTATCTACATACATACATACATTGTTATATTCGTACATACGCTACACAAGTTCACAAAATTGTCGTTGCTCTCTTGCTATCTCATTTTTATATATGTATAATACGTCATTATTCTCTTTGCTCTCAAAGTGCTCCGCACCCACATTCTATTTGACTTACCTTTCACAATAATAAAAAACCAACCCGTAAAAACATAGTGTTGGACTATAAATTCTTTATATAACCTCGCCCTTTGTCCAATCCCGCCCATATTTGCAGAAGATCTTAGAATATGTACACCTAACCAACATACCCAATTCTGTTCAAATACCGTTAACAGGAGCAGGAATAATGGATTTTTAATTTGTGATTTGTATGGGAGGTACCACGACCCATTATCCAATCCCGCCCATATTTTGTTAGTTTATTTAGCCGTTAGTTTGCCTGCAAAGTTTCAGCTCAATTTGATCACGGCAAAAGGGTTAAAAATCAATCCAAAATTTGTTTGGCATACATGCATGCAGAGAGGTCAAGTTAATATAAAGAATTTAAAAAGGCGTTCAATCATATGATGACGTTTGATTTATATAATATTAATACTTAATAACACTTAAAAATATTTAAAGACAACTATCATTATTTTCTTGAATAATACTTTTTGTTTTATTCCCACAAAAAACAAAGAGAATGCTAAGCAACAGACACATGTACATACATTGTTATGTTCGTACATACGCTACACAAGTTCACAATTTTGTTGGTCTCTTTCTGTCTCATTATACCCCCACTGTAAGTCATAGAGGGTATATATCAGTTTGTCATTCTGATTGTAACATATAGAAATAAGGCTTTGCGACCCCAGAAAGTAAATATATTCTTGATCCTTATAACAACCGGAGTCGATATAGCCATGTCCGTCTGTCCGTCTGCTGAAAACATTCTCACGACTTCAATCGGCGATAACGCGGTTTGGTTTTGGCCAGAATATTCCACGTATTCCTGAGCAGTTTGGTATTGAAAATCAGCGAAATTGGTCCATTGGAAAAAATTTTATGATTGGAAACGTAAAAAAACTCATAAAATTTTCAAATTAATTTTTGTAGTTTTATACTAAACTACTCCTTTTGCCGTGTGGTGAATTTCTATGTTGAAAATCTTTGTTGTTCTTTATAATAGGTAAGTACTTTTGAATGTTTAGATGTACTTTCATGTGTTCATACATTTATATGAATTTTGTCACACTTCATCTAAGGTCGCTGTGGCCTGATGGGTAAAGGGTTGCGCGTTGGAGTCTGAGGGTTGTTGGTTCAACTCTCGTCCCAGCTTGTTTTTTTTTTAACAGTTCTTCAAAAAATGCTTTTTTATTTTTAAAAAATGGTTTTTTATTTTACTTGTGAACAAGTAACTTATTTTTATTTTTTTTAAAAAGTAAATTTTCTTAAAAGAAATTACATTTCTTACGTACATTTCAAAGTACATTAAGTACATTTCTTAAGTACATTTCATTAAGCACATTTCTTAAGTACATTTCTTAAGTACATTTCTTAAGTACATTTCTTAAGTACATTTCTTCTTAAGTACATTTCTTAAGTACATTTGAAAGTACATTTCAAAGTACATTTTCTTAAGTACATTTTCAATGTGAGCATTTCAGCATTGTGAGCAATGCGTTTGTGAGCATTGTGAGCATTTGTGAGCATCCTGCATTTGTGAGCATTTGTGAACAAGTAATTGCATTTGTGAACAAGTAACTTATTTTTATTTTTTTTTAAAAAGAAAATTTTCTTAAAAAAGGACCTTTTTAAAATTTAATATTTTGCTGGTTAACACTAAGGTGGAGGGTATCAAAGATTCGGCTCAGCCGAATTTAACACTTTTACTTGTTTTTATATACATACGTATAACCACGTCATTATTCTCTTACCCGGTTGCGTTTCTTGAGCGACTTTGTCATATTGAAATTTTCATCTATGATTCATCCTTACAAAGTAGGTGTCAAGGCGACATTTGTATGAAAATATCGAAATGTCGATGAATGTAGTTGACAACGACACAGCTAAAGACAGTTTTGTAGACATTTTAATAGTAGATTCACCTTATAAAAGAAAGCTGAAAGTAATCGACATTGTCTGTTATTATTCGATACCAAGCTGAACTCTGCTGGAATTTGTCTGCTACAAGTATTCGTTAATGGTTGAAGGAAAAAAATAACGGATTATTATATATTTGATTATTATGCATTGACGAATATTGAAACTAGGCGACATTGTCTGTTAAGAGTGGATGTAAAGCTGAGTTTTTCTGCTGTACATAAACAATTGAAAAAAAAATTAACTGTTCTTTTTTTCTTTTGCTTCTTTTTCTTTCTTCAATTTCAGATTAAGTGTCATATTTCTTCAGTTTATTAAAGTTCTCAGTGCAGAGTGGTTATAAAAGTGATTATTAAAAGTAAGCTAAAATGCTTTGCGTTTTTTAATTATTAGATATGAACTCCGAATCTAAATTGGATCTCATTTTGAAGAAGTTCGAGCGACTAGAAAATTTACCTGCAACAATTGATGTAATACTGAGACAGCAGGTTCAACTGGAAATGAAGCGTGACAACTGCCTTAAAAAACAGGAAGAATTGACGAAAATTTTGGGCGAGCATAACATTTTACTGTCCCGAAATTTGTCTAATATATCTTTGGCTTCTGTCCGATTTCCTATAAAATCCGACGATGAGCTAAAATCACTTGAAGATGACCTTATAGGAGACAATCGGGAAAACTTGGTATGTGAAAAAATATTATAGCAAAACAATAAACTTCTTAACTTAACATTATTTATTTTTGAAGGTGATATCTATGCGCCGATTACTTTGCGACGATTTTGCTAGAAACTTGGAAAGAATTTTTGATCCGAATTTACTTTCCCAGTATAATTATGATGGAACCAAGGGCAAGAAAGCAATAAAGTTGTATTCGAACCTAACAACGGCTTTGAAAGGTTAGTACCATCTACAATTAAAGATTTTTTATATATCAAGTTCTATACTTAAAACCATATCTAACTTTTTTCTATTTGTCTTTAATTAGAATGCACAAGCTTCGACACTTTTGAAAAATTTCTTTCCAACTTCCGCTCGGCGATTAAAAAAGTAAAAAATAGAGACGCTAAACGCCACTCTAGGAAAGATGAATCCCACATGTCTATAGACGGCCAAGAAACTGAAATGAATTAAACATTTAAAAATATAAAAATTACTTTTATAGTACAATTTTTGTAAAACGTTTTACTCTAAAGGTGCGTACTATGCTGACTATCCACGGTGAAAATCCATATAAAAAAATCCAATGAGTGTTCGAACTCACGGGCGATGTGTTAACACCTTTTTGCTACACGGTACCTGTTCGATTTCTATGAACACATTCGTAAATGTTACATTGGAAAATAAAAAACAGCGTTCAATCATATGATGACGTTACAGTTAAATAATATTAATACTTAAAATTATTTAAAGACCCAGTGCAAGCACATGTGTCATTATTTTCTTCCTCAATACTTTTTGTTTTATTCCCACAAAAGTCAAAGAATGCAAAGCAACAGACACTTGTACAAACATACATACATTGTTATATTCGTACGATATAACCGAAGATCAACATAAAATACTTTTTTAATATTACTCCAAATTAATACTGCAAATTAAAACACTTCAATCTCGGCTCGCCGATATCGGATCGCCTTAACTCTTCGTCGAAACCCGCACTAGCTTTTTAATCCAAAAATTAATAAAATCGGCTGCGAATTTCCGGAGAAAATCGCGTGGGAAAATTATATGAAAATCGCCCAATAATCACTTTCAATACCGACTGCCAAGCAACGAACAAACAAACGATGATTTACTCTTACAAACCTAACACTTGCGTATGTATTAAATTTATAGTTTACTGCCCTAGAGGCGCGCGTATAGATGTTAACACATCAAAAAAATGGTCGTGAAATTCTAGCGAAATTTTTCCACCAGACAGTACTATGTTCTTTTCACGAAGAAAACTTTTTGGTTTTTACAACACTGGTTTGCAAGCAGCTTTCTTAGAAAAAAATGACAGCGGCAAAAAGTAAGTATGTAATATTTAAAATATTTGAGTTTTATACTTCACAGATTATCTTGTTTTAGATATGTATTTCTGTAAACTTGTTGGCAATGGCAACATTCAACAGATACTGTTAAATATCAAGGAATTGCCAAAGACTTCAACATCTCTAACATTGGTGGCCATTGGACCTGTCTCATCGACCACATCATTGTCTTCGTTACACTCTGTCATCCCTAAACTATGGCCAATCAGCACAACCGCAGCAGCAACAACAACTATTGGCTTTACCTCAATCCCTGGAGGCGACAACAACAATTCAGCCACAACAACAGCAGATGCCTCCACCGCTGCATTCCATGCATCACCGAATCATAATCAAAACATTATAATGCACTTGAAAATGACATTAATAAATAGAATAATGTTGAATAACTTATACCAAAGTAATTTCGGGTATTGTGGAATATGCTGGTAAAGTGGGCAGCCCTTGATTTCGGAAACTGCAAGCGTGGATGAATATCTTAAAGGCCGTGCCGAATTCTGTACTGTGGCTGTTACGATTTCCCGCAGTAGGAGAAACGGACATTAAGAAATCTGTAGAGGATATGGATAAGTAAAGTAACTCAGCAACGGCAACATAAATTAATTTCAAAGGTGTGGAAGGCGCCGGATGATTCTGAATGATTCTGAATGCAGAACAGGGCCGATTGTAAAGAATGAACTAAGTAATAATTTCATTCAGTAAATAACACTCTGTTCCATCTTCCCGGGTCACTAATTTTCTTTGTAAGTTCTTTGTATTAACTTCACCTGTCTGTATGCATGCATGCAGGCCGAAAAAAACTGGATTGATTTGTAACCCTTTCCACGAGATTCAATCGAGCTGAAACTTCGCAGCCAAACTAATGGCGACAACAAAAATGAACTACCAAAATATGGACGGGATTGAACAAAGGAGCGTGGTCATATACATATAAAGAATTTATAGTCAAAGACTATGTTTTTTACGGGTTGTTTTTGTTTTACTTTTATTTATTTATTTTTGATTGTCTTCTAACACGATTCAAAATCATTTAATGTTCTTAAAAAGGCTCAATAAATTAATTAAATTAAATTAAATTAAATTATTTATTTGTATAAAACCGTACATGATTTCTTAAATTATTTATTATTAAAAACAGAGGGTTTAAATAAATAAATAAATGGTTTCCCATTACATCCCATGAAGGGACCAAAACAGAGGGTTTAGTGAAACCTTATATCTAGTAAGCCAGAAGGACAAAAATAAATATTTAATAAGTAAAGTATTGCCAATATTGCAAAATACTATGCAGTCAGTTAAAATAGTTATTAAATTCAATCGTTACTCTCATTACTCTCCAATTTTCAAATGATGAAGTTACTCTTCCCCAAGAGTAACTTCAGGCATTTTGAAACTCCATTCTATATTTTTATTTAACGAATATTATACATAAATATTATTATATTAACAAAAATTGCATCTGATTGAATCCAATATGTTTGTTGATCGATTGGTTAAGTAAATTTATTGCAAAAACTATATTTGGTTAATACATAAAAAAATGGAGGGCAATGTGGAACGCCCTAGGCGGGTAATGTGAATTTCTCTGCCAAAGATAACAATTTAATACTATTTTAACTGATTTTGCACAGTATTTTTCAATATTGAAAATTTTCAATACTTTAAATATTTATTTTTCTAGCTTACTCTCCTTATAATAAAAAGTTTAAGAAATCACCTAATTACAATTTCAAGCAAATAAATAAATAAAAGTGAGAAAAACAAAATTGGTGATTTACCAATTGATCAACAAACATTAATATTTTTCGTAGAGCGACAGAATAGAAAATATAGCTTTATTATATAACTTGAAAACGTTTTTATTCATTTAAGTACTATACCATTTCCAATTGAAATTTGAAAAATATCAATTTAATTTTGAAAAATATCAATTGGAAAATTCTATTTGAAATACATCAATTGGAATTTAAAAAACATCAACTGAAATTTAAAAGGCATCAATTGAATTTTGAAAGATATCAATTGAAATTTAAAACACATCAATTGAAATTTAAACTCATCAATTAAAATTTAAAACAAATGAATTGAAATTAGAAACACATCAATTGGAATTTAAAAGATCAACTGAAATTTAAGACATCAATTGAAATTTCAAATTCGTCACTTGAAATTTAAAAATTATTATCCCATTTTATGTATTAGATTTTTAAATTTCTATTGGTTTCTTTTAAATTTTAATTGATGTATTTAAAATTTCATTTGAGTGTCTTAAATTTCAATTGGTGTATTTTAAATTTCAGTTCATGTGTTTTAAATTCCAATTGATGTATTTTAAATTCCAATTGATGCTTTTCTAATTTCAATTGATGTATTTTAAATTTCAATTGATATGTTTCAAATTTCAGTTGATGTTTTTTAATTTCAATTGATATATTTCAAATAGTATTTTTAAATTTCAATTGATGTATTTCAAGTTTAAAATAGAATTTTTAAGTCGATTAATTTTTTTTTAAATTCAATTGGAAATGGTGTAGTTGAAAACCAAAATAAATAGTATGTTTTCACAACATTGATGAAAAGTATTTTATTATTTTGAACGCAAGCGAACCACAGACTTGCCATTCATGAACATGAACATCAGCTATTGTTCATGTTTGTCGGTAAACCGTCCTTCTTGATGCCAAATACGAATGTAATCGAAGTTCGTAACACTATCATGTTTAAATTTTTTTTGCTCACATTTTTCAAATTCATCAGCCACATAAAAAGTTATCGACTAAGCTCATGCTCATAAATGACAGGTCTGTGGTTCGCTATAGATATTCAAAAGAAAATTGTTGAGAAAGTTATTTAACTTTTGACTTTAAAAAAATGTAGGCAAAAATTCATGAGTCCGGGCCCGGCTAAAAACCCGAAAATCGAGTAAAATATGACAATTTCAGAAACCAACAAATTTTTTAACGATCGGACCCATGGGGCCCTCTGAGTCAAAAAAAGGGAATCGTAAAAGGGGCAAAATCGTGCGATTAAAAAAAAATTTTCCCCTTTGTGAAGACCCGTAATCGGGTACATTTTGCGAACAAATTTACATTATTTCTTATTTGGAGTTTTTATTTTTGTAATTTCACAAGACCCGCAATAATATCTTAAAATAGGGTTATCTCGGTACACAGAGGTCGGGAATCTGTATAGAAGTACAAGGGGGTTTCAGCGAAAGTACAGTAGATTGTTAATGAGTATGCTTACCTGGAATGTTGGCCAAATCAACCCACTTGGCATGATAATGAGCACCACAGGTGGAACACAAATGCAGAATCCTTTGTGGAGCACGTAAACAAACAAATGTCAAAATGCCTAAGAAAAAAAAAAAAGTGTCAATTTATGTGTTGAAAAGCGGCAAAAAAACACGTCGTTTCTGTGTTGGAAACAGTCAGAAACAAGTAGTCAACTTTGTTTTCAGCTTCGCAACACTAGTAGTGTTTTCACGAGGAAAAAATACGCCCAACCATTTTTTCTCGTGAAAACACTACTAGTGTTGCGAAGCTGAAAACAAAGTTGACTACTTGTGTCTGACTGTTTCCAACACAGAAACGACGTGTTTTTTTGCCGCTTTTCAACACATAAATTGACACATAGTACTCACCTTAAGTCTAAAAGTCTAAGTCTAAAAAATAATTATTAATGTCTTTTTTATTTGAGTTAATTTTTGTTTTTTTTTTTTATTTCTTATAATATTTTTAACAAGTTTTAGTGAATGAATTAATAATGAATTTTTTTATTTGAGTTAATTTTTGTTTTTTTTTTATTTCTTATAATATTTTTAACAAGTTTTAGTACCTTAAATTTGTAATAGAAATGTTTAAATGTATTTAAAATAATCTTTTTTTTGTTGTATCTTTGGGTATGGGATGAAAACCCATAGCATACAAATTCATTTTTGAAACATTAGTAAAAAATTATATTACAAAACATTAAACAAAAATGTACAGACGAGGTAAAGTGATTTTGTCTGCTACAAATCTCTGGGATAGGGACGAATTACATAAAAAATCATATATGAATATCGTTGATATTGTCTGTTAGGACTAACTAATACGCGGACGCCTACTGAAAAAAATACATAAAAACTCATATATGAATATCGTTGATATTGTCGGTTAGGACTCACTAATACGCGGACGCCTACCGAACAAAATCAATTTGGATCATCTATGACGTTTTGGACAATTGCTTAAAAAATTCGTGTATGACGCCAAAGAAAACTCAGCGTCTGTCATTGATGATTTAACATTGTCAGTACTTTTCACGATGAATCATCATGACGTTCGCCACCGGGTAGCTCTGAGAGTGCTTCGCACCCACACAATACAACTATTCCCTGCCGCTACATCAGTGTGTGTGTTTTTTCGTAGTTTGACAATCTGTGTTTCGCAGTCGGACAAATCTGTGTTCTATATAGGGGTGGGTCACCCTTATAATTTAGGGGTATGAAAAATATATGTTGGCCGATTCTGAGACCTACCCGATATGCAAACAAAATTTCATACAAATCGGTCCAGCCGTTGCGGAGGAGATTAACGGCAAACAATGTGTGATCGCTGTCGGACAATCTGTGTGAGCGCAGTCGGACAAATTGTGTTTGGATGTATTCACTTTGTGAATTTAGGCCGTACCCGCGCCTATAGATGTTAACACATCAAAAAATGTTGTCTAAAGTAGTGTATTCAAAAAACCGGTTTTCCAAAAAAATTCGGTTTTCGGTTTCTTCGCATATTCCGATTTTGGCGAAACCGGGTTTCGGTTAAACCGAGGTGTAGAAATGGCTTAATAACCGGTTTCGGTTTTTGTGACAAAATGGTAAACCATGCCTTTTATAAACATGGTTTATTTTTAATTCAGCCTTTTTGAATTTAGACATCGACTACCGAGAATCTAGTCATAAAAAAGCTTCTCACAATACCGCTCGGAACCGGCTTTAAACTGTAGGTCCTAATCAGAGTGCATAACCCCATACTTTCTTGGTATTTGATGGGAAACAAAAGTGTGGGTCAATTAAAATTTCAAATTTAATTTCGCTTTAAAAAATATTAACACAGTGTACCTTAGGTTATCCCAAAAAATTTTCTTTTTTGATTTTTACGATTTATAAGGTAAAGGATTTTATAGAATTTGTTTTCAGATTTTTCGGAAACTGGTGGTTTGTGCATATACAATAAGAGTTTGGACGTTTAACTTGAAAATTGTTGACTTTCAAACTTAGAAAGTCATGGTTATTGACCGAGTTTTAAGTAAAATTCAAAAAAACGCCGGGAATACCCTATTTTTGGGGGAAATTCAACTTGCTCAACCTCTAAGCCACTTCCGGATAATCTGAAAAAATTCTCACAAATACTTTAACAGATAACCTTCAAATAAAACTTGAGCAAAAAAATATTTTATTGATGGTACACCCTAGTATGCCTAGTTCGACCATCCCAATTTTTCAGTATACCGTCGATTGATTGGGGTTGTATTTCGTGATCTAAGGCCTCAGTGCGTTCGGGATTGTTTGCGTAGCTCTTACCTTTCAGGGAGCTCGAGAGATAATAGACTAACGGGTTCAAATCGCAGCTACGAGGCAGTTTACAGGCTCCACCTAGAAAACTACCCATTCATTAAACAAAGAATTTTCCAACATATGTTAGTCTAGACACAAACCATAGGAAAAGTACCCAATATAGCTGATAATAGTGGGTTGTAGCATAATAGTGTTAAAAAAAGTTGTTTAATTTTTTTTCTTCAGCCCTGTGCGAAGTCCCATCCCCATCCTGTGCGGTAAGGGACTTCGTTCCAAAAATATCCACATTTCAAAAAATTCTTTAACACGAAATACAAAAAAACTCAAAATAAATAATTTTGGAAAAGTCTTTTACAAATTTCATTTAAAGATTGATTTGATATAAGGTACATGCTGATGGAACCTTACTAATTGTTTATATCTTATTGATCAACGCCAGGTTAATTTAATCCAGTTAAGAATTTTTGCAAATTATAAACACATGTAGAGAGTTTTAATCCCAACTAAATCTCAGTTAAAAATTTAACTTTTTGCCTATTAAACTCTGCTGACCTTATTTGTGCGTAGGATCTATTTATTTTTTTGCTATATATTTAAGAACAATTAAATCTACAATAAAAATAAAAAATGTTTAAAAAAAACCTTGCGAAATTTCTGCCCAACATCAACAATGAAACATTTGTTCAAAAAATTCCATATCTTTAGGGAACACTGACAGTTGGGTGCATTTACAACTGATCATAATTTTACTTTCAATATCTACTAAGATTTGTCTTTCAGAAAAATGTAGAAGCTTGTATTCGTTTCGTGGAAAAAATCTGACGAAAATACTGAATGAATCATGGTAAGTTTTCGGGAAAATATTGTGTTTGTTACAGATTGATAAAAAGTTTCAATTTTAAGACAACAACATTTCGAAATGGCTAGAGATCCGCCTCTTGTACGTAAGCTCCTGGGTTCGACTCCTGCTCTGACCATCTTAAATTTTTTTCAACGGCGGTCATCTCGCATAGTGATGGCGATACTATCGAGTAGTCAGCCATGAAAACGCTTCCCAAAATATCGTTCGGAAACGGTGAAAAACTATAGGTCCCAATCAGTGAGTATAAAACTAGAAAGCGCACAGCTCATTGTTTGTTAGAAGCTCTCCCTAATCATCTTATGGATTGACTCGCTAATCGCTGATTCATTGACGCTGTAACACTTTAGTGTCACACTTTTTGAACACTTATACACACACAAAAAAGAAACGAAAAAAAACTAAAAAAACGAAAAAAAATCTAAAACAACAAAAAAAACGGGAAAAAAACGAAAAAAAACCAAACCAAAAACGAAGAAAAACAAAAAAAATTGGAAAAAACGAAAAAAAAACAAAAAAACGTAAAAAAAAATAGGTTGTTGTGCCAGTCTTAGTTGCAAGATCCAATTGAGCTGCTTATTCTCTGTGCATGAATACATACATATAAGGTACAAGCTGACAAACGTCTAAATCATTTACACGTTTGTTGTAATAACAAACAACAACTGTGTCTATCTCATCTTACAGAATTACCTTTTATTAAAAATCGATCAAAAGTAAAGCATATTTCGACGTGCGCCATAGGCGCGTTCCCATCCACTAGTTTATTAATACTAACTGAAACGTTTCCAATTTAATAGTATTTTCAGGAATATTCACCTTCCTCTACTGGCCGAGTTATTAAGAAAAAATCTGAAAAAAATCAATGATTTGAAAATTTATAAATTTGAAGATAATATCTTAACTGCGGTAAAAGATTTTCCGCAACACAGGATATTTTGTGCCTGCCTTGCGCAGTTGATTCCCAAAAGAAAAAAATCTTTGTAATCGGCCTATAAGTGTAGAAGAAGAAATTTTCAACAACACCAAAGTGGTAAACTTTGACAGCGTGTAGCACCAACTTAATTAACACGGGGTACATCTTAATGTGACCGTCGGTGGTGAAATGGGTAGTATGCGCGCCTCTTGTACTTGAAATCCTGGGTTCGATCCCTGCTCTGACCACCTTAAAATTTCTTTCGACGGCGATCACCTCGCATAGTGACGGCGACACTATCGAGTATTTAGCCATGAAAATGCTTCTCAAAAATACCGCACGGAACCGGTGTAAAACTGTAGGTCACCATCAGTGAGTATGAAATTAGAAAGCGCACAGCTCACTGATTGTGAGAACCTCTCCCCGATTCCTTCATGGGATGTAATGGGAAACCATTTATTATTATTTATGTACATCTTAATGCACTACTCTGAAAGCCTGGCTCCTCCTCTACAAATGTCTGGTACGTTCCAAAATGATCAGAGCAATACATTAAAATTTGTGAAATTATTACCGTGATATTTCAAATTGGTCCTACTGTGCGTATGCTTATTGCTACCTGTTTAGTTAATATGTAACTCATACGCAACCTACATCATTATGAATTCATGATTTTTACATAAAACTAGCTGACCCGGCAGACGTTGTCCTGCAAATTTTGTTCAAATACCGTTAGCAGCAGCATAAATGATGGATTTTTAATTTGTGGTTGGTATTGGAGGTACCACGCCGCTTTGGCCAATTGGACCGAATAGTAAATCTAAACCACCCAGGGCGCCACCCAAACGCATACAAAAAAATTTATCCAAATCGGTCCAGAAGTTTAGGAGGAGTTCAGTCAGTTTATATATAAAGATAAGTGTGCTTTGTTTATATACGGACACCACTACGTGACAAAAGACAAAAAAAGACCCGTGTATCCCAATTTTTCACAAAGTCATCACTTTTTTTATGCGCCGCCAAAGATTTGGGGCATCGGTGTAATTTTTGCAAAAATAGTTATAAATTTGTCACGCTCATATCTTGCAAACTGTTCGGAATTTTGATTTAATCTCTGAAGGAAAACTGTAGCCCCTGTCACAAAGAAGAACAATTGTGAACATATCAAATCGTCTTCAAAGTCAAAATCGCAAAAAACCTTAAAAAATACGATTTTTTTAAATTTTTCCTCTGTTCAGGCCCATAGGTAGCAAACCGTTCAAAATTCAAGGAACCAATGAACTACAAAAATGCACCTAAGATCTCAATAAACATCCTATGAACATATGAACTTCCTAGGAATGATTCTTAACGCCGTTTATTTTAACATTGAGATCTATGCTATCTCACCGACCACAGCAGCACAGGCACAGCCACAAGGGACGCCACAAGATATGCAGCACACAATATAAAAGCGACACGACGCTCACATCGAGGCATTACAAAGAGCGACGTCAACGAGAGCTCAGCGGTGAAATGTATAGAAAAAGTGCTACAGCATAATTCGCACCAAAATTGACAACTTACAATTTTTATATGCAGTGTGAAAATATTGATTTATTTTGCTACGTTTGCGGTCATCAAATCAGAAAAAAAAGTTCTACAAGATTTCAAAAGGAAAGAATCTTTTAAGTAGTGATTTCAAGAGAGCATATAAGTTGTTTTTCGGCGAAGTAGACTTGACCGGTGAAAATTATATACCTAATGCAGTGTGTCGCCAATCTTATAACAATCTCATGTCAATCTCATTGTCGTGGATGCAAACATAGTATGAAGTGTTGTAAGCCGATAAACTGGATTAATCGCCCAGGTGATCATGATGAAACCAGTTGCTATGCATGCGTAAATTACACATATCGTCTAAATCGACAGGCTGAGAAGAACAAAATTTATAAAGCATCTGTAACAACCACACTACCAGTGCTTGCACCAGAAAATTTTGTATCACAAAGTCTGCCAACTGCAGATCGTAGGACAGAATTTAAAGGAATGATTAGACCAAGTGTTGTTACTTATGAAAATCGATTTGATACCGATTATGAGCCCCCACAGGGAAGAGATGGACCACAACTAATAACACAAACGGAAATGTATTTCACTGTGGCCATACCGGGAATATTGCAGCGACTTGCCACGTTTTTGACAGCTTTTTTGAAGCAAAGAAAACTCACACATGCTAAATATTTTATAATCGGATAACCTGTTTTAGATTTCTAAAGACCTTCTATGCAACCGATATTACAATACCGAACAATAAACCTAAAGTCTGTTAAATTGCTCTCATGGTTATTGAACCCATCAGACAGACAGAAAATACTTTGCCAACAAATTGTTTTGACGCCTGTTTCTCGAAATATGTTGATCAATGGTGATATAAGATATATCTGCTAACTACAATTTAGATGTGAGTACCGGAACTACTGACAAGAGTAGAAATTCAGAAAACAATAAACAGTATTCACCATCCTAATAAAACAACAAGACGATCATGGAACCTAGCGTCAGCCTATTTTCCCTGTACAGACCATGGTCGTCAGAGAGAAGTTACCAATGGGTCTGGTTCTATGTGCGGTCGCCAATGAGCCCCACCCTATTTGATGAAGTACCGAATGTGTACAAAATTCAACATAAATAATACAAGAAGGAGTTAACATCTTCAAAGTGTAGTTCTTGGCAACATTTCTGCGAAGGCATTGAAACCGCGGCGATCTCTCCAGATTGCGCAAAGATCTCTCGACAACTCTCGTATCTGCAGGAAATCTGACGGAACAAACCGGGTGATCGAATGATGAAGCAGTTGGCATCCTGCTTAACGTACACTTTCAAGGAAACTGGCGCGAAGACATAAGGCCGGATTCACCGAACAGCCATGTCATCTCGCAGCTTGCAGGAAATATCATGATAAAATAAACACTACACTCTGCAATAGGACGTTCTAATACCTACAAACCGCCTGGTTTCTGAACCTTTATATAAGCTGGTTCAAGCTATTCTCTATTTCCGTTATGTGGAGAGTACTCAAATACCGAAAGCAGAGAAACAATTGCATATTATTACAAAAGTCGTTAGACCAATCAATCTCTCATATATTCTTCTGAAGTATTGGGCAGGATGAGTGACTCAATCTGTAAGACTCAAATAAGCTGTCCGCATTTCAGCACTTTTCAATAAAGGCAAATCTACGGAAACACCTCTGCACGCTTTAGTGAGTTTCATAGATTAATCTAGTTACTTGAAGGAATATACTCTTGCCGTATTTGTCGATATACTTTAGAAGGTTCCTTTCACAACGACTCTCCGGGGTCGATAAAATCATCTGTATCGGACCAGAGAATCATTTATATGATATATGGATTGCCTACGCAAAGGGGCATAACCTCGATCCTGTGTACCACGACTTTAAATCGAAATGTGAATAAAGGGACACCCGAAGGCGAAGTCCTATCTCCACTTCCGTGGAATTTGGGGGGATAAGGTTGCACCGTCTGACAGTTATTCACGGACTACCTGGAAATTGCAGTGAAAGGTAAATTCCTTTCTATACGCAGAGATGCATTCCATGACTTAATCACAGGAAACCGAGGTCATACTCTTTACTGGGAAGCAGAAGTTTCCGATTATTCAGCCATTGTATTAACGTTGTAGAGACATCTGGGTGTGATTCTGGACAGAAACCTTGGTTTCAAGTCAAACACTATAGATATTATTGTGTAAAATCGGAGGACGACGGGCCCAATCCTCGAAATGAGAGTACAGATACTATACAGTTTTTGTCCGTCCGAAATTGCTTCATGGTATTATCGTTTGGTTGCCCGTACTGGGCAGAGAATAGAAAATAGATAATAGTCCGTAATGGTCAGATATTTGAGGTTCTAATAGGGTTTTAGGCTTATATACTGATGGCTCCAATCAAGATTGCAAAATAGAGTTTGGAAGCTATGCTAAAGAGCTGAGTATAGACCTTGCGCAAAGGCTACTAGATCATTGTGATGTCTTTTGGGGCTGAATTCATGACAATCTGAGAAGGTGCCCTTTGTCTGGGTCGAAATATCATCACTGGCTGGAGTGTCCACAGCTATTGTGAGAATCTGTATTCCTGGGTGCTGGGGTATATAAACAGTCCAAGGAACTATAAAACGGTTGAACTGGTGAGACTAGGGACTACCTGAATTGTTTCACTGGATATTGAGCATATGGGTATGGGGAATTGGGCATCGCCAAGACCGTTATATGGTGAATTTTGCATAAGGACCTTGGTTTACACCCATGCAAGATCAAGTTGACTCAAAAATTGAAGCCGATGAACCATTTGACGCAACGTACGTTCTCCGAAAATGCGCCAAGATGATGACTTTCATCGCATACTCAGCTTCAGGGACGAAGCTCATTTTTAACTCAATGGGTTCGTCAATAAGCAAACCATTCGTTAGTGGTTTGGTGAAAATCCATATGTGCTTCATGAATCACCACTACATCCACAAAAAATAACTGTTTGGAGCGGTTTGCATGCCGGCGGCGGCATTGGGCCATAGTTTTTCGTCGACAATTACGATCGTCTCGTTACTGTGAATGGCGATCGTTATCGCACCGTGATTACCGATTATTTTTGGCCCGATTTGGAAAACATGCACTTGGACGCCATACGGTTTCAACATGTCGGTGCCACAAGCCTCACACCATACGATACAATCGATTTAGTGAAGATTAAGTTTGCTGAGCGTGTTATCTCAAGAAATGGACCAGTCAATTGACCGCATCGTTCGTGCGATTTAACGCCTCTACAATTTTTTTGTTTGGGGCTACGTCACATCATTGGTCTATGCCAACAAGCCGACGACGTTGGAAGAACTCAAAGCCAACAGCCGAAATGTGTGACCGAGTCATCAAATATTAGGTCCAAAGAATCGACCGCTGCCGAAGTACCCACGGTGGTCATATAAACGAAATCAAGTTCCATTCATACATGTTGTGATAGTATTTCAAGTCGATCTTTATGAACTTTCTCAAACGGTTTGCGTTTTATTTAAAAAAAAGTTGTCAAGGCCTTATTGGAAAACCATTTATGAGTAAGAGACAATATCTAGGATCTTACTTCATGTTGGGCCTTACAGAAATACAGAAATTCTGAATACTCTTAAGAACTTTTTGCAGAGTAACACTTGGTTCGCCAGGGACTAATGTATGTCAGTTCTTCAGCCACATCCTAGAATATGGGGTAAGACAATTTCTGCCTAAGCTAACCTATTTAGGCTTGAATAAACAGTACAAAATCGTCCATAAAACAAGCCCAACGCTTAATTTCAGCAAAATTTTAATTTAAATTTCCGCTTACATTAAAATAAACAAACACATATTGCCCGGATTTTACCCTCGGTTTAACCGAAAACCTGATTCCCCAAAAGTGGAATATTCCAAGAAACCTAAACCGACATTTGTGAATAGCCGGTTTTTTGAATACTCTAGTCATAATGCAAACTTTTATCCAGTCACGATTGCATAAATATCCCAAAGACTAAATACGACGTCTTCCTAATATTTAAGCAATTCTGTAATTTTCTGTTGTTGAAAAACGGTTGTATATATACCAAAATATACCGATATCTTGGAAGGGCTGTCTCTAAATGCAAAAATAACCCCATTTTCACCTCTAATGGCATCAAATACTTTTTAATATTTTTGTTTACCCCACTTTAAATTAGACCATTTTTATCCAAAAATTCACGCTGAAAAATTTCTCCTTTTTTGTTGTTTGGATAAAAATATAACTTGTTTATAGCTTGCTATAGTATACTCTTGTCCGAACACATTGAGTTGGCTACTCAATGTAACATATTTGGGACACAATGATTAATAGGTTATAATATATCTATTAGTGACCCAAATGTGGCTTTGTTTGTTGTGAACTGCTGAAAAAAACGTGACACAAAATAAATGAAAAAAAAAATTACATGAGGGGTCAAGGGACACCCGGTTGGAACGAAGATCCTTTCGCTATATATTATGTACTAGTTAGTTCCAAGACGCCTAAGGTGCCTGTTGAAAAATACTGAATCTTGTAAAATGATAAACTTTGGTTAAGAAATTTTTTATTTATTAAATGTATTTAAAAAAAAAAAAATAACAAGCCTGTGTTAGATAAACGGGCGCATAGGTCAGACGTAGAATACGTTAGCGTATATATCGCCAATCCTTTGTATTAATGTAGATACACACACATTTACACGCTGCTCGCAGAAGTAAACAAACGACAGCAAAGATCTGTAAACTTTCAAGCACACACAAGTGTCCACGCTCCCCTCCCTTCATTTTATGTTCCTCTCCAACCGAACTAATAACCGACCGATCCAACAAAACGAAATGTACACACACACACATGCTCGACAAATAAACAAAGCACAGCAAAGCCAAAATCATTTGATTTCACAACAACAACAAAAACAACAGCGGCATTTACAAACCAACAACAACAGCGGCATGTACAAAAAAAAGTCTAAAATATCATGCTCTTAAATATTTATTTCCTTAACTACATAAAACTTTTATATATAGACATATAATTTTTTTAATGTAATTCGAAACAAAACATATTACCAAAACTGAGTAACATATAAAAATTGCTAAAATATGTTTTAATATTTAAGTAAAAGTGGGTGAAAGTTGACAAACATTTTCTCAAAATATTGTGCTCCAGATCAACACCCCTACATTACCGTATAACGTATTCTACGTTAAAAAGTATATTTTTAGGCCCCTTTCGTAAGAATATGTATTATATTTTCCCGAATAGGTCCTTTCTTTGATGAGAGGTACTTCTTTTATTAAAATAAAAAAAAATGGTTTCCCGTTACATCCCGTGAAAGGATTAGGGAGAGTTTCTCACAAATCAGTGAGCTGTGCGCGTTGTAGTTTTACACTCAGTGATTGGATCCTACAGTTTTACACCGGTTCGGAACGGTATTTTGAGAAGCTTTCTCATGGCTGAATACTAGTTAATGTCGCCGCCACTAAGCTAAGAAAAAGCCTAAGAGTATGCATTTTGTTACAAAAGATACTTTTATAAGAACAGGTATTTTTTAAAGGTACTCTTTTTACGATACGATTATTTTTTTAAGAAAATTTACTTATTTTCAGGAGGGCTACTTATCTCAAGAAAGGAAAAGAAAAGGTGTTACTTTATTTCTAAGAAATGGTAATTTTTAGAAAAGGATTTTTGTAAGAAAAGTTATTTTTTGTAAGAGAAGGTGTTTTTTTTTTTTTGAAGAAAAGCTCTTTTTTTACGAAAGAACAGGTAACATTTAAGAGTAGGTACTTATCTCAAGAAAAGTTATTTTGTTTTACAAAAAATGTATTCTTTAAAGGAAATGTAGTTTTTTAAGAAAAGGCAATTTGTTGTAAGATAATGTACTTTTTTAAGAGAAGTACTCATTTATAAAATTACTTTTTGTAAGAAAAGGTACTTTCTGTAAGAAAATTTACTTTTTTACTTTGGCTTTTCTAAATTTATTTTTCATTCGGTTCAAACTATAATATGTAATAAACAGGCTCAACCTAGAAAATTTCCATTAAACAAGAAATGTGTTAGTCTGGACACAAATCAAAAGTACGAGTGTAAGGGTGCTGCCAAATGTGGTTTCTTGCTGAGGGTTGTGTTTCATGGATTTGCCAGTCTTGCACTTTGGCTTTTCTAAGTTTACTTTTTATTGGGTTCAAAACTACAATGTGTAATACACAGGATCCACCTAGAAAACTTCCCTTTAAACCAAACCAAACCAAAAGTACCCAATATAGTTGAAAATAATGGGTTGTAATAAAGTAGTTAAAAAAAGTTGTTTAAAAATTTTTCATTTAGCCCCCATCCCACAACGTGCGATAAGGAACTTCATTCCATAAATCAACAGATCTTCAGTTCACGAAACCATTCTTCGAAACATGTAACTATATAGTTCGTGCAATATGTTATTGGGTCCGTTATTTTTCAGCGTGTGTTGGCCATTCTACGATACCGCATAGTTATACCTCCCAGTCATTACCCAGAAGAGTCACAGATTGGGAGCATTCTGTTTCTGTCCCACAGATTGGGAGCTTTCTTTCTGTGCCTATGAATTCTTCCGCATCGCGGTGGTTCCCGGGCAACAGTAGAATATTCATATTCTAGCGGCTGACGTCAAGGCTTTCCCATGAGCAGCCTGGTTGGCTATGCGACCACTGATATGTGTCAAGTTTAGTAGCTGACTAAAGTCACTGGAGCTCATCAAGTAATCGGGCATATTTTTTTTGTTCTTAGAAGGCGGATGAGCCAAACCTATGTTACACCGGCGGATAGAAACTAAAAGAAATAAATTCAGGTTCGGCATATTGCATCCTTATCAGCATCTGATCCATAATGGAAGGCTGTATTCAAATATTCCAGCAGTAGTTAAAAAAATGGTTTCCCATTATATCCCATGCCGGGATTGGGGTAGCTTCTCACAAGTAATGAGCTGTGCTTTCTAGTTTTACGACTATATTCACTGATTTGGGACCTAGACTTATTACACCCGTTCCGAATAGTATTTTGAGAAGCTTTATCATGGCTCGAACCCACGATCTCATGTACAAGAGCCGCGCACACTACTATTGCAGCAGTAGGTAAAATACAAAAACCCTGTGGACTCAGTTTGCCTCCCGCCACCGTTCATAATGACAGAGAATATACAGAAAGCAAGAGGAAAACATTAACAACCACTATTTGTTGACGACGCCCGAAAACTTTATAAGGACAATGGATATTTACGAATATCCATTTGGAATGTAGGTATAAGCGTCATACCATCCCAAACAAAACCGGTTTTAGATACCAATGAAATTCTTTATTCCTGTGAAAGTACGTTCGATGCCATTATATATGGAATTCGATTTCTTTTGCATGGCCACCACGGACACGCTTGCAGAAGTCCAGACGCTGAACCCAATTTTCGACGGTTTTCAAGCAGAAATCGGCCGATACTGCTGCAATTTCACGTTCGATATTCGTACGAAGTTCATCAATCGTCAGTGGCTTGTTGGCATAGACCATAGACTTGACGCACCAAACCGTAATTTTTTCGGGATGCAATGATGACTCATGGATTACGTGTAGATTGCTGTCTGACAAATAACGCATATTTTGCTTATTAACGAAGCCATTCAGCCCGACATGAACCTCATCGCTGATTGTTGAGGCCTCTTAAAGTTGGCTTCTTAAACTTGAGGCCACTGACTCAAAATTTCGCTAGTAAATTTTAATAATTCCGACTCGTTGTTGGCTCGTATATCTTTCCATGATGAAATGGCAAACCTTACTGAAGAGAAATGTCAAAAGAGCGGGAAAAAATATGGCGTCGTTTGCTGTCCCTATCGATTTACTTTTGTAGCGTCTCTGTTGAAAAACCCTATATTTGTCGATTATGAGACTACCTTCAATAGCCCGATACGGGAGAAACTCTTCGAAGCAATGCCTGAGTTTGGTATGCGTATGAGATTTGCAGGATGACCTTGACGAACACCAAAAGCCAAGTGAGAGTTGGTAAGGATCTTATTGAACCTTTCGAAACTAAGCGACGCCACAGGCGAGGCGACATACTGTGCGGTCTCTTTAATAACCTAGTGGAGATCGTTATAAGGAAAACTGCAGGTAACAGGAATAAAACCATCAGCAGCAAAAGATACATAGATATCAATGGGCGCACAATGAGAGAAGTAATCGCGGTATTTTCGTAAACTGAGCAGTCAGCAAAAGTGGGTTTAACAGTAAATGAGGACAAAACAATATTAATGGTTCCAACGAGCAGCCACAGATTCGGGGCGGTCGTACCCGACCTGTAATTTTTTCTGTACGTGGCTTTGGACACAATTTAACCCTAGGATGTCTGACTACCTTGTAGTTGGCAAGTGACTCTACTGGGCTTTGCGAGTCCCAGTACAGATTTTCACAAATTTTACCCCAAATTAGTTTCCAATTGGCAGCTGCGATTGTGTGGAAGTTTTGTGTCACACTTTAACTTCTTGTAAGTCTGATTAATTGTTGGTACTTATTAAAATTAGGAATGCATAATATTTTATTATGGGGTTTTTTAATTACTTACAATAACATCGAATTTCACCATAGCTGCACTAATACCAGGTACGAAGTTGTCACAATAAATGGTACGTCCAGTTCCTTGGAATTTTCGAGCCAAATATAACACTAGCCTTTTTCCCTGCTGCACATCTGGTAAGTTGCCTGCCAGTTTACCTTTCAGTGGATAATTACTTTTGGCATCACATAACCACCATACCTTTATTCCATATTTCGCCGGCTTTAATGGGATGTACGGGATAAATCGCGCGCGGCCTCTCCACTTTAGCTCCAAATTAGCGTTTATCATTATCCAAAGATCGGCGATAACTGTAGGTTTTCTCAATGCAGCACGATCCTGGCGCGTAATTTCATTGAGTACCATCGTGGCTCTGTAGATGTCATGGTGGAATGGTCTCCAAAACTCTTTAGCTGGTGGTGTATTTGTATTGAACATTCTAGCAAACACTACTAATCCGAAAACCGCGTACATTTCATTCTCGTTTGTTTCTGTCTAAACTCTTGTAGTTGAAACCGGATGGGCTATATTCCAATCCCGTATGATGCCTGATGCTTTGCGATTTTCCTTTCGAACAATTACACTGACCATCTCCGGAGTAACGAATTTCTTGAATATATCTATCGGGCTGTCAAAACTGAATTACAATCGTAGGCCCACTTCTGGCAACAACTGAAACATTGTGTCCCAACCAACGCTCGCTTTCGATGTGCAAAATTCTCCAAACGGCAATGTCGAAGTTACTCCAAACACATCTTCTTCAACAACTTCCTCCTCTTCTTTACTGCCACTGTCCACTAAATCATTCATCTCAATGTTCAACTCTTCTTCAGCATCCGACGATACTTCATAAGTTGGGATATAATCTCCATGGTATCATCTGGAATGGATCGTCATCGACATCTTCGATGTTCTAACTCGCAAAAAATGCGGCAAGTTTATTTTCAGTGAGGTGCTGTTGGTCTGTTGTCAATCTAGAAAATCGGTGACGCCGAGTTAGACTCACATCGAGGTCTTCCCACACCTCATCACTTATTCCCGATATTTCAAGTAGTTCAATTCAAGAAAGCCAAAGATCATAAAATAGGTAAAAATGCAAATTCAAAAGTAAACTGCACACAGTACACTTGTTGAGCTTTGACTAAAGCTCAAATAATAAAATATCAATTGATGGATCATGTTGAAGTGTTTTTTTTTATAGCAGGTTACATACATTTTTCATATATTTAACGGACGGGCCACATGAGGCCCTGTAGGTACACTTACCATCTTTTAACATATACATGTCAGTTTTGTCTACGAAATCAATAAAACTTATATTTGACTGGATTCATTTTGATCAGAAAGCACTAGCGGTAGTTGGAATAAAATATCTCCGCGGTCAGAGTCAAGGAAAAAATTTGGGGACTCTTCAAAGTCAAAATGGGCTTCGTAAAGCCCAGTTGAACATCCTAGGGTTAAACGCAATATCGGCGAAGAAATAGGACTGTGTATTGTGCTTAGATGCATATTTACTTTGCGTTCTATAATATGTGATCCTAAAGCAAGTGTTGGCTACCAACCATAGGTAAAAATTAATTTGAAGCGAGTGGATAATTAAACAACTAAGCATTTTATTACCATGATTTTTCTCTGGTAAATATTTCAAGCATCTGACCATTTTACGCAGTTATACAATTATCAATTGTCAGTATCTGTGTTTCTCCAAACTATTTGATGCTCATTAAGTTGTTTTACCCATAACTGTATTAGAAGTAACATTAATGTCTCAACCTGCGCTAATTTTAGCGCTACTAAAATATTTGATTATAAAATTATTTGAATTGAACACAGCACTTTAACATGATTTTTGTAGACTTTAGTAACGCTTATTTTCTTTCAAGAATTTTATGCTTTTCGTGCTTTACTGGTAAAGATTTCAAGTTTTTTTTTTTTTTTTTGTTTTGAACTCTTTCATTTTATTTTTTCTCTTATTCCCATTTCTCGCTTACATTTGATCTCTATACATTTTATACTCCAGTAGTGTGTCCTGTACAAAAGGTATAGAAAGTAAACCACAACTTAAGTACTTTTTATGTGCAATCACTTTATTACAAGTGGGCATTATAAGATGTACAACAAAGCAGTGATAAACCTAAAACTCACAAGGAAAGTTAAGTCATCAACAGGAAACACACAACGACAATACAGGATAAATGAATAAGAAAAAGCGCTCAAACCTAACACACACACATTCTTCTACTCAAAGGACCAAATATAGGGACAAACGAATGAAAGTCCAAAGCAAATCTTTATAAGAAATCCAAAGACATTTGCACGTGGCACGAAATAAACATCAAATATTTCACTGATTTCGAGAATGTGTTGTTTTGTCCGGGCAAAACTGCAATAAAAATATGTTATTTGTTGCGCTACCTTGTAAGGGATTGTATTGTTTAGTGTTTAGAAGCAGAACAGGGATTAAAAGTGTTAGCCATTATACAACCGCTATTCGGACGGGTTTTGCTAGTTTTTTTAACTGTGAACGTAACATGGAGACTTCGTATTAAATCAGGGGCCACGCTGTTGTTGAATCAAAAGAGTTTGCTGGATGGATCGTAGGAGAGTTTACGAGAAGGAGAAACTCATGTTTCGTAGAAAAAAAATTTCATGAGGTATCAGGGGACATCCGGTTGGAACGAAGTCCCCTTCGCTATATAATGTACCAGTTATTTCCAACACGTCCAAGGCGCCCCTTGAAAATACGAAAATTTGAATGGATCTTTAAGAAATGATACATTTTGCAAAATGATAAGCTTTTTTTAAAAAAAAAATTTTCTTTTACAGAATGTATTTTTTTTAATGTATGTGTATTTTTAGTTCCTTTCTGTAAGAATATGTATTAAATTTTCCCGATGAGGTAATTTTTTAAAGAGAGGTACTTCTTTTATTAAAAACTAATGTTTTTTTAAGAGAAGGTACTATTTTTAAGAAGAAGTACTTTCTGTAAGAAAAAGCCATAAGAGCATGAATTTTCTTTTACAAAGAAGTACTTTTTTTAAGAACAGGTACTTTTTAAGGAAGTGGTACTCTTTTTAGGAAAAGGTTTGTTGTACAGAAAATTTACTGATTTTCAGAAAGGCTACTTATCTCAAGAAAAGAAAAGAAGAGAAATGGTATCGTTATATTTTTAATAGAAGGTACTTTTAAGAAAAGGAATTTTTGTAAGAAAAAATTTTTTTTAAGAGAATGTATTTATTTGAAGAAAATAGTTTTTTTAAGAAATGAGAATTGATTTAGAATTGGTGATTTTTTCAAGAATTGGTAAATTTTTAAGAGTAGGTACTTATCACAAGAAAAGTTATATTGTTTAACAAAAAACGGACTCTTTACAAAGAAATAGTATTTTAAGAAAGGGCAATTTGTTGTAAGAAAATTTACTTTTTTAAGAAAAGTTACCTATTTAAAAGAATAATTTTTAATTAAAGGTACTTTTTTGCAAGACAATGTACTTTTTTTAAGCAAAGGTACTTCTTTAAGATAAGTTATATTTTTTAAGAAAATGTACTTTGTTTAACCCTGCTGTTAGATTAGGACCATTTGGTCCAAATTTTTTCTGTTTTCCCTTGTAACTTTGGAACGGTGATATATACTGACTAAATTTTTCTGCTAATGGGGTCTTTTAATAAAACAATGTTATGTGCGAAAATTAAATTTTCTAACTTTATTCAGGACTGAGAAAAATACAAAATGACGAATCTTAGGTTAGAGGACCATTTGGTCAATAGTACATTTTTTCATTACCAAGCGAATGTAAATTCATGTCAAATATTTAGAAGATGTTTTTGATATGTCAAATACTTGCTTTAGAAATTATTGAACCAAAATAGTTACAAAGGATAAGATAAAATTATTATTTTGGATGAAAATTCCAGTATGGACCAAATGGTCCCTCAATCTAAGATTCTTAAGTTTTTTCATTACCAAGCGAATGTAAATTCATGTCAAATATTTAGAAGATGTTTTTGATATGTTAGCGGATGTTTTTGATATGTCAAATACTTGCTTTAGAAATTTTTGAACCAAAATAGTTACAAAGAATAAGATAAAATTATTATTTTGGATGAAAATTGCAGTATGGACCAAATGGTCCCTCAATCTAAGATTCGTAAGTTTTTTCTAATCTAACAGCAGGGTTAAGAATATGAATAGGTATATTTTTTTCAGAAAATTTACTTTTCCTAAGAAAAGATACTTATTTAAGAAAATTTTCTTTTCTTAAACTGCTTTTACTTGTACTTTTCTAAATTTACTTTTTATTGGATTCAGAACTAGTATATATCGTATACCAAATATTCGCTACAGGCTCCACCTAGAAAACTGGACATTAAACTAGAAATTTCCTAATATATGTTAGTTAGTCTGGACGCAAACCAAAGAAAAAGTACCCAATACAGTTGATAATACTGGTTCATTTTTTCATTTAGCCCCATCGCGCAAAGTGCGAAAAGGAACTTCGTTCCAAAAATTGAACAACATCAATTTGTTTCGCTTTGAAATTCGCTAGCTAATATATCTGTGTTGACAACTATAGCGTTCTCCGTTTTAATTTTTTTTTACAAAAAAATATTTTTTTTTTAGAAATTTAATGGGAGTTAACAAAACAAGATCGGATGCCTACCGTTTGATTCGTTATTACCATTGTCTAATAAATATCAAAAATTTCGTCTGTCACATGTTGCCGGTATTTCCCGCAAACAACTTAGTAGCTACACTGGAGGATAATTCGTTAATACTTTGTAGGATGTTTGTTTGGTACAGCAAACATTCGCAAAAACTTCTTTTCATCTGCAAGGAACCATTGGTTTCCATTATACATGATTATTGTTGTTCCCATAAAACACAAACACAATTTATACATGACATAATATTTTCCTGCATGGCCGTCGGTGGAGCAATAGTGCGGCTCTTGAACATGAAAAGGTGGGTTCGAACCCTGCTCAGACCACCCTTAATTTCTTTCGACGAAGGTCACCTCTTTTAGTGATGGCGACACTATCGAGTAATTAAGCATGAAAAACCTTCACAACATTCCGTTTGGGCCGGTGTAGAACTCTAGGTCCCAAGAAGTGAGTTTAATAAATAGAAAGCAAACATCTCAACAACATCTACATTCATGGGATGTTATGGGACACCATGTTTATTTATTAATTTTATATTCTTCTGCAGCTTCGTCGTGCTCTTCGTTCAAATTCATCAGGTGGACGGAAAGAAGATTGTGCAATTGTTTGCGTTTTGCTTGTGATGTTTTCGACCCTTTGCTTAGTGGGAAGTTCTCAATTAAGATGAGTTTTATTTTGCATTTCGTTTGACGAATTGTTTAATAGCCTCATTCCAAAACACCGCTGCTGAAAGTTTGTGGCTAGATCTGAAATAGTTATACGGTTTGCACTGAATCATTAGGATACATTCTACAAATCTTCTTATTTAAATCTATTTCTCTATTAATAGAGATATACAATGGTGTTTAGTGTGAATAATGAAATAAAAATCAGTACATAAGTTTCAGTCAGATGAACCGACTTAATCATACCCTCACCCTAAGTCATTCATTGCGTGGGAGTTCTGTTAAAAATGCCCATACTCAAAAGTGACCATACTCAATATCCTAAGTGGTTTTGGGGAAATTGTTTGACTACCAACCAAGTTTTCTACCAATATTTATATGCGAGGTAGAATAATGGGCATGGCAAGTTGTTGCCAAAATGTTGATCAGTACCAAATTGTATTAAGATCGGTTATGATTTATTGGAGATATCGACTCGGCAAAACGGAAATACGACAAAATTTTGTATGGGAGGTACGAAACTGGGCGTGGCACAATAGTCAGTTTTTAATAGTACAGTTGCTTTTAGCAAAATATTGCCTAGTATCGAATTTTATTAAGATCCGTTGTAGTTAACGAGAGTTGTCGTGTCGATCAACCGGTCATCCGCCCAACTTTTGTATGGAAGGTACCAGAATGGGTGTAGTAACACAGCTCATTTTCCACAGGAGACGGAACAAGCAGACGGCCAAACAATTTTTGTATGGGAGGTGCCAAAATGGGCGTGGCAAAATGGCAAAATCCTGAAGCCTTATACCTAATTTAATTTAGGTCGGAAGTATTTCACTCGATTTATCGGATTGAAAGCCCTTACGAACACCGCCGTTTTCTCTGGTTTAGTTGGACTTTAGTCTGTCGAGAGCTGGCTTTGTTCTTAAACTGCTTCCTGAGCCCAAAATAGTATATATTTGGAAGCCTATTTGTCTCCCAGCTGACGTTGTGGTCCTTGTTCATGGCGGATCCAAGGAAGATAAATTCGTCTACAACTTCTAAATTACATCGGTTGTTGACGTTCAATTACGGACAAAGTCGAGAGGTTTGTCTAGCAGTCGACAACATAAATTTTGTTCTGATTCTTTTCCGAGTTTTGAAAATACTGCAGTAGCATCACGTAAATTTCGTCCAATGATGTCTATGTCGTCAGCATACGCCAGCAACATGTGTCTTTTGGTGTTGCGGGTCGTGTTCATATTTACTGCAGCTTTTCTTATTATTATCTCGATTAAGATGTTGAAGAGATTGCACGAAAGTGTGTCGCCTTGTCTCAGTCCTCGCTTGGTACAGAGTGGTTTGGCCAGGATTTTCCCCACTTCCGCTCCTGATTTGATGTTTGTCAGCGTCGTTCTACAGATGCGGATAAATTTTGCCGGAATTCGTAATATTGTAATCCAAAAAAGTTGGTATATTTAGATTTGCTTTTCGTTGTTTTTTCCAAGATTTGGCGCAGTGTGAATATTTGGTCAGTCCTGGACTTCCCTGGTGTAAAATCACACTGATAGGGTCCAATCCGGGTTTCAACAACTATATAGTTGGAACATACACACGGATCAGCCCTTGGGAATAGAGGACATAGTACACTTAGACTCCAATCGTCAGGCATACATTCCTCCAACCATATACCGCATATAAGTTGATACATGCTGGCTAGCAGTCCTTCGCCACAGGCCTTAACCCATTTTGAGCCGCGTTTCAAAAAATTTTGAATTGTTTATTGAGAATGTCTTTTCTATAGTAATTAGGGTCCGCTGAAGTCACATCCGTCGTCAGAATTTCACTACCTCATACAGTTTCGCCGATATCGGCTCTTACAGAAGTCAAAGAATGGTAATTTGAACGACCCCAAACATTTTTTTCCGACCAAAGGCATCCGATACTTCAACAACACCTTATTTGTTGCTTTTTCCTCAAAAGAAATATATTTTTGAAAAAAAAATTTTTTTTAACGTGTTTGGTTAGAAGTTTGGTCTAAATATGAGTTTTTTTTTCAATACCCCCACGCAGCGCCCATAAAGGTTGGTGGGAGGGTGTGCAATTTTCAACACCCCCACGCAGTGCCCATAAAGGGTGGTGGGAGGGTGTGCAATTATTTTTTGAAAGCAAACAACATTTCCTACAGCACTGCGTTATTGCGTTTTGCATCCCGTATACATCGCCATAGAAAAAATGGGTTCAATACAGCAAAATGGGTTAAAAAGCTCCATCCCCACTAGCGGCTTTATATTTCTTAAGCCGTGATATTGCCGGTTTAATCTCGCTTTGGGTTGGAGGGGGATACAGCCTACACTGTCTTCCACAGCCATTTCGTCCTGATCGTCGGTGGAAGAATGATAGTGGAGTAGTGCTGAAAAGTGATCTCCTCACATTTTAAGCCCACAGTGTTTATCTGTCACCAGGTTCCAATTCTCGTCCTTGCAGGAGGGCAGCACATTTTTCGACCCGTTATTCGATCTGCTTACCTTGTGGAGAAATGTTTGGGATTCATTATTCATCATGCACATTTCGGTCTTTTCCCTCTCTCTCTGTACCCTCTGACATTTTTTGCGCCTAAATGGTTGGTTTTCCTCCCTTCTCAGCCTCTGGTAATGCTCATTCGCAGCACGTGTTGTAACTGACTGTTTCGTTGCCATATGAGCAGCGTCTCTTTCATCAGTTGCAATGTGAGATTCTTCGTCGTTTCATGCCATATCCTTCTGCGGCTTTTGTACCTAAATTTTGTCTTTTCAGCGGTTTCCCAAAAATTGGAGATGTGCTTCCACTGCGCTCATGGGTCTTCGGGAGGGGGAGTATTCTTCTCTAGCAGGAAAGTCAGCTTTTGTTCATAGGCCGTTGTTATCTCCGGTATTTGCTGGTTGTCGATGTCAATCTTTTCCCGTGTTCAGCTTCGTACGATGTTCGCCCTGCTCAGTCTTGTGCGAACTTTTCCAGCCACCAGGTAGTGATCCGAGTCGATATTGGGACCACGAGTCACACGTATATCCATAACACTCAAAGAGTGAATGCCATCTATTACCAATTGATTAATATGCATCTTCGTTGTCTGATCACGAGATAACCAAATCCTTACGTTGGAATCGTATGCTGCTAATTACCATGTTCTACCATGGCGCAGTCTGCCAGTCTAATTTCATTATCGGAAGTGGTATTCTGTAGACTGTGATTTTCGATCGTTGGTCGACAAACAACTTTCTTTCCCAATTTGGCATTAACATCGCCTAGAATAATCTTAATGTCGCGGTCAGGGCAGCGTTCGTGTACGTCTTCCAGACGCTGGTTGCAACAACTAAATGTCGAACAATATTGGTTATAGGAAGTTAATGTTTAATATTTTCCAGATTTAACAACTATGTGTGGCCGTCGGTGGTGCAATGGTTAGTGTGATCTGATCATCTTAAAAAAATATATTTTTCGGGGGCGGTCACCTCGCATAGTGACGGTGACACTATCGAGTATTTATCTATAAAAAAGCTTCTCAAAATATCGTTAGGAATCGGTGTAAAACTGTAGGCCCCAATCAGACGAGAGTCTTCACGTGCCCCCACAAATAAATAACTGCGGTCTAGTGATGTTGTCGGCCCATAAACCTCACCAAACAGTGACTTTTGACTTTGACAAATATCACGAATCAGGTGTGAGCTGACAAGCTCTTAATACTGAAAACCCAAATAGCAAAAACAAAACACCCATTTATTACCTGAATGTGTCCGCCATGAGCATTTTCAGTTCTTCCCTTTCATCGTAATCCAGGACTCGAAATTCCGAATATTCGGGGAAGAAATTTATTTAAATAAATAATGCAAATTTGTTTCTAATTTTTCGACCTTTGTTTTATTAATTATTCTTGACTAATTATTTAAGCTTAAGGTAACTTCCGATTTCATAAAACTTTTTGTTTTTTTCGATATTTCGATTTTCAGGAACGTTTTTAATATTAATTAATAAATAATGAGGAAATTCTTCCGAGGTGCAAGCAAATTTTTTTTAATTTTCAGATTTTGAAATTTCGAAATCGTCTCCAGAACATCAAATTATTTACTAAACCATCAAATCAAATTGAGAATTATAAGCCATATCAAGTTTCAACAACTTTAAAACAATTTGATTTCTGCTCCCATTTATTTTCTGCTCCATGAGTTTGTATGTGTATTTTAGCTGAAACCTAATACTTTAATCTCATAAGTGCATCAAATGTTGAATATGTTGGTTTAAAAAATGAGGCAAATTTGCACGACAGTGTTATGTGGCCGTCATTTTAAGTGAGCCAGCAAATAGAAACTAGAGTTGCAACAAAAAAATCTCACGTACGTGCGAAATAGGATTTTTGGAGAATTTTTGTGTTGGTTTTTGTTCTTTGTTGCACAGAAATTTCACCATATTTTTTTTACGTCTTAGCCATCATTAAGTACTATGTATGTAGTAACCAACTGACCATAACATTCTGTTATAACCTTGAGTAATGAGCATGATTTTGGTATTTGGTTTGTAGTGTTCTAACTAACTCAACGAGTCTTAATGCATTTCGCATGAACATTTTCTTCTTTTATTGGCACTTAAAGTAAAATTAAAATAATTTTATTTCGAAATTATATCTTAATTTCTGCAGAGAATACTTTTGTATCTGACTTAATTTCGAAAGGAAGAACTTAGTAAAAACAAAAAAGGATAATAGAAAGATGCATATAGTAAAGAGTTTGTCTCTTTTTTTTCAATCCCATTGTGAATTCCACGCGGGCATGAGACGTGGCATAGAGATAAGAGTGCGGAGCTCTTCGTACTTAAAATTCATAAGCCATTGTTATGGCGTTGAATGCAGTTTTATTGTTGCAAGATCTGTGTCTGTATTGAAACGCACTCCTGGCAAAGATACCAATTTTGCTTTCTACTTCCCTTCGGTGGCACGTTGCCGCATCGAGTTGTTGTGGAACGTTTTAATATTGTAGCATTCTTGTGCCGTTGTTGATGAGTTCTTGTTATTTTAATTTTTTTTTGGTAATTTTTTTTTTTTTATATTTGGCGAAAAGATACTTTTGCTACTGTATTGTAAATATTTTTTTGTATATTAAGTATTCGAAATAAGAATGCAGTTTTAAAAATTCTCATCGTGTTTTCATGAAGACATTTTACAGTTTATACATCATTTGTGTGTAGGTTTTAACATAAAGAGTGAAATTAAACTGTTTGTAGTTAAAGAAATGTTAAAAGAATTTAATTAGGTATTTAAATTCAAATTAGATTTGAATAACGTTACCAGAAATCAGAGTTCGTATTTACCCCACCATGTGTAAACCATACACATCGTTGTGAGGAATGTATAATAGGTAGCTATCCACGACGATGGGGAATTACTCATCACGATTACCCATTACTCTCAGGGAAAATGGGAAAATAATGGATAGCTACTAGAGTGTCCAAAACCGAAACCGAACAACCGGTTAACCGGGTTTTTTGCCATTAACCGTTTGCCGGTTTTTTAAAAAAACCAATTTTCGACCAAACCGAAAACCTGGTACTTGACGTCGGTTAGCAGGTTCCTACTCAATTTTCTTAAAATAAATTCATAATAAATATTATGATTTTCGAATTTGAATGAAATTTTTAATTAAGAAACATGATTTCTATTTTCAAATATGATGTTATGCTTCAATACGTTTGAAATGATATTTCCAAACAATTTTTTTTATTCAATTTTCAAAATAATTTGAACAAGAATTTTGATTTATTTTTTCAAATTCCATACCGTCAATAATTTTACAATAATTGTTTTGAGCTTAATAGGATTTTCATAATTGAAAATCGCTCTGAAATCTGGAATTTGGAAATTGATTTTGGAATTTAAATCAGTATAATATGAATTTGAATAAAACTTTTACATTTTATATTAAATATTAAATATTATATTAACTACGTGGCCATCGGTGGTGCAATAGTAGTGTGCGCGCCTCTAGTACACAAGATCCTGGGTTCGATCCCTCTGCTCAAACCACCTAGAAATTCCTTTCGGCGGCGGTCACCTCGCATACTGACGTCTACACTATCGAGTATTTAGCCATGAAAAAGCTTCCCAAAATACGGGTCGGAATCGGTGTAAAACTGTATGTCCCCAGCAGTGAGTGAAGATTGGAAAGCTCACAGCTCAGTGATTGTTAGAAGCTCTCTCCCATGTCCCTTCATGGGATGTAATGTAATTTAAAATTCAAATTTAATTTTTGGTTAATGTATGAGAAATTCATATTATTGTTGGAAATAATAGACAATTCAGTTCAATACACACTCAGTGGCATGACTAGTTTCGAACTCCGTGACAAGTTCATCATCAGATGCCTAACTACTTTGCCTGAAGTGATACCTTCGGTTGATCATCAATCGTATATATACAAACTCAATTCTCCAATTCATATGTGCGAATTAGTATCGATCGAAGTCCCCCAAGTATCAACCTCACTGAAAGGCTTATTATTCCAACAACAAGAACAGACGGAATTTTTCCACCGTGTTTTTCTTTTCCTCATGCGATCACGCATTGTTGCAGTGTTTTGAAGTGAGTTTTAATCTATATCACAGAGTTGTATTTTTCCGTGGTATAGCATTTTTGATGACCGTGCTAAAGTCAGTTAGGTACGGTTCTTTGAATTTGAATACGTTTCTTTGAATTTAAATGAATTACGTTTCAAGAAAATTGAAAACCGAAACATAGTCTCTTCAAAAACTGATTTTTCGAATAATCCGAAACCTGCTTTTAACAATTGTCGGTTTTTTGAACACTCTAGTAGCTACCCTCGACGATGGTAAAAAGTTTCTATATCTCGGGAACGGAGCGTCTAATCGAAAAACTAACCAATTTTTTCTAGTTTCTAAGGATTTTTCATAAGGTGGTCAAATCAACTCAGAAATGGTGCGTCCAAACGCAAAAACAAATGTTTATCTCCAAGCGAGGCTTTAGCCAATGGATGTTTTCAATATGGTATCACTTTTTTTTTTAATCGCTAATTCGAACATTTTCAAATAAAAGACCGCTAAATCGCCCTCTTGTGAAGATAAAATTTTTATTATTTTTTCAATTGGACGCACCGTTTCCGAGTTATAGCCACTTTTTGATTTTAGGGATTTTCATATTTTGACGATTTTTGGAAAAAAAAAATCACCTTTCTATTACACGGTACCTGTTCGATTTCTATGAACACATTAGTAAATGTTACATTGGAAAATAAAAAAACAGCGTTTAATCATATGATGACGTGTCATTTAAATAATATTAATACTTAGTAACACTTACAGCCTGTTTCTCTATATCGAGCGAATAGCTATACAAACGAAAATCAGTCACTCACATTCGACTCAAATTTGGTTTATCTAAGTCGAAATTCCTAAGTTCCTAAGTGACAGCACATTCGAAATAGAGAAACCAAAATTTTTAGATGTTAACACTACAAAAAATCTTCCATACGAATGGGACCACTTCATGAAAAATCCTTAGAAACCAGCAAATATTGGTTAATTTTTCGATTGGACTCTCCGTTTCCAAGGTATAGATATTTTTTCTAAGTTTTACATATTTTCAATCAAAAATTGGGGATGGGTTACCTTGGGCAACCCATGATCCGTCGTCGTGAGTAGATACCAATTATTTTCCCCATTTCCCTGAGGGTAATGTGTAATCATGATGGGTAATTCCCCATTGTCGTGAATAGCTACCCATTATTTTCCCCATACCCAGTGCGTAATGTGTAAACGCTCCCTACTCACGCCCCACAGCAATAATAATAACCCAGAGTAAAGCATTACCCACTAAAGACGAATGATTTTTGTTTCGTTTCAAAACTAGTTTTCAAATAATTTTTACCACTTTAAAAAACACAGTTAGAAACTAGGATCCTGGGATAATTGTTATTGACTTAATTTTCAACTAAAAAAATCACTTTGAAGGAAATTTGCAACAAAAACTTAAGTGTACTTAAGTACTTAAAGTGGACCAGAACATTTGTGATTGCTCTGTCCACCCAATTGAGCAATAAACTTTTATTTCCTAATTTTCTATAATTCGATCTGCATTTGCTTTTATTAAAAGAAGATTTCTGTATATGATTCGACTTGCATTTATTTTTTTTAAAAAATGTTTGGGTTTTAAATGAGGTTTTTCTGCAAATACAGAAAAAATTAAACATTCAGATCAGTTATTTCGAAGCAGATGAGATATCTAACATTTTTAAACCGACATATTATTAGTTAAAGGCTAGAAATTTACGAAACTTCTCGCTTTACGCTTGAAGTAAATTGAGAAATATTAAGAACTTTTTTCCAAAGTTCTGAGTCTGCAATTAAAACTGTAAGAAATTTACGAAATAAATTCGATAGAAATAGAGTGCCATCAACGCAGTTCATGGATAAATTTGTGAAACAACCTGGGACCTGAGATATTATTGGACACAAAAATTCGTTTATGTGCGCCAGGTGATTTCATTGGAAAATGTTGCCACTGTAGCTGAAACCATAGATAAAGGAAATAATAGATATAGCGCGAAGATTGTCAGGTTTTTTCACTAGGTGCTGTCGTGTGCTACTGTCACTTTCGTTTAAGTTTCCTATAATTCTCATTGCGTTTATTCAAAATTGTAGGAAATTTTAAGTAATTTACGCAAGGGGAAATGTAACAAAATTTAAATAATTGTGTATAATAGCACTATTTTAACAAAATAGGAGAGAAACCGAGAAAACCCGTGTAAGACCGTAGAAAGATGAACAATGCCGGAACGCCTTTTTAAACTAAAAACTTCCCCGTCCAAAATCGGTAGCAACTTCTGTGGTCGCAGAAGACAAAACCATTAGAATGTCTGAGGACTTTCAACGGCATCTAGAAAATTACCCATTACATTAAAATGTTCCCAACACCAACACATCATCTATTAGTTTACTTTATCTATGGGTGAAAGTGTGCTCGAACAGCCATTAACATCAAGTAGCCACCGCTCGCAGCAATGTACTTCTTTGTACAGAATTTTGCACAAAAACCTCGGTATGAAAGCTTATATACTTTAATTAATCTACGCACTGAAGCTTCGTGAATATCCGAAGCATTCTTTTTTCGCGTAATGGACTAAAGATCCGTGGATGAAGATGACAATTTTTACAGAAAATCCCAATCTTCAAGGACTGCTAGCCCATATTCATCAGTTTATATGCGGTATATAGTTGGGGGAATCTATGCCTGACAATTGGAGTCCAGTCATGTATTAAAAAATAATAATGCCCTATATTAAAAAGGGCGATCCGTTTGTATGTTCCAACTATCGCGGTATCAGTATTTTATACATCGGTTATAAGGTCTTGTCGACCGTATTGCGTGAAAGACTAAAGCCAATTTTTTAATAAGTGATTGGACTTTATCAGTGTGGTTTTAGACCAGGGAGGTCCACGACTAACCAAATATTCACGCCACGCCAAATTCTGGAAAAGACCAACGAAAAGCAAACCGCTACATACCATATTTTTGTTTGTTATACGATAGCCCCATATGTAGAAAATTCCGGCAAACTGATCCAGCTCTATAGAATGACGCTGACCAGCACCAAATCAGCAGTGAAGGGAAAGACCTCACCCCACCATTCTGTACAAAGCGAGGACTGAGACAAGGCAACACACTTTCGTACAATCTCTTCAACATCTTAATACAGATAGCGATAAGAAAAGCTGCAGTAAATATGAGCCAGACCATCAACACGATAAGCCATATGTTGCTGGTGTATGCTGACGACATAGACATCATTGGGCGAAATTTGCGAGTGATTACAGCAGTATTCTCAACGATCGAAAAAGACCAGCGTAGGTGGGTCTTTCTGTTAATGAGGGAAAGACAACATGATGGTGTCAACGACTAAACAAACCTCTCGACTAGGCCCGAATTTGAACATCGACTATCGATTGGATTTTTAAGTGGTGGATGAATTTATTTACCTTGAATCCGCCGTGAACAAGGACATCAAGGTCAGATTAGAGAAAAATAAGAGAATTGTGCTCGCGAATAAATGTTATTTTGGTCTCAGCGAGCAGTTTGGCAACAAATCACTCTCTTGACAGACAAAAGTGAAACTCTCATTTTACCTGTCCTGGCATATGGTTCTGAAACCTGGGTCATTACCAGCGCGAAAGGTTTTCGATAACGTGCCCCATGGTAGCAGGGAAAGACGACAATCACGACTCTGCTGGCAATACCTGGCCGAAGAATACCTCATTTTCCTTGGTGTGCGACTAATGTTTTTAATTAAGTTGGTCAAATAGCTAACTAAAACTAAATATTTTCAATAACTTTTTTTTTTAGGAATTATACTGTATTATTAATTGGTTTTAAATTAGACCTTAAACTCGAACTTATAATTTCAGTATTTTTGAAAATTGTTTCCGTGCAAGCAGTGATGACATTTGGTTCTTGCCGAATGGCAACTTCTCCGATTAATACTTCTTTCCAGAGAACACTGATATGAGTACTCACTATTGTTTCAAATTTAAATAAAACTCTGCTTGTGTTTTTGTGTGACATGGCATAGCTAATCGACTAAAAAAGTAGGAAATTGATAGAAAACAGATTAGATAGGCGAGAGAACGCTAAGCAACCATGTAGCAAACTAATTTTAAATAGTGTTTGATTGGTACTAATGACAGCTAAACTATGTTTTTGTCGATGGCATGGAACGAAAATAAGCTTTCCCTTTAATTTCTGTCAGGCTTAGCATACAACAGCAACTCGAACTCCATGAAATGACTTACCAACTCGTCGTCATCGACATAACGTAAAGAAAGGGATGGCTACTCTTGTCTATTACTCTATGGTTCGTGTATATTAACCAACCTTCCCGAAAGCTGTTCTTTGTTGAAAGCTGATTAGCTACTGAATTTAACTTCTTTCACACTCTCGTTAATTTCCACTATTTTTCGTGTTGTGTACGAAAGAATGCCGATCGTGATCGGCACATGGAACATTTGGTGCATTGCTGTACATTTGAATTCGTTTGATAACATTAAATATCTTGCAGTACTCGGTGTGTTATTGTAGAAGGCAGTCCGAAAACTAGCCTACCTGACGAATGTGCCAGATGGTGCCAGTAGTTTCTAAAAAGGATTTTGGTGAAAAGTGTCAACCTTATAAAACATACGTTTTAAGTTTAAAGGCGCCACGTTGTTTAGTATTTTTATTTGATCCATCAAATCTAAACGATGTCAGTGAATTTGTTAACATCGAAAAAATTTCTCACTGTTATGTAATGCAATATTTCCATCTGAAATATCTCAGTTCAAGCAATACTAACGCCGAGCTAGATTCTACTCTGGGGAAGTCTGCTCCTTCATCTAACACTGTAAATTATTGTGTAGCAGAGCTTAAATGCTGCCATACAAGCTGCCAAGGCGAACACCGTAGTAGTAGACCATCTGAGGTGTCCACCCCGGTTTTTGTTGATAGCCGACAGAAGGTGCGTGAGCTAGCTGAAATGATGGGCATTGCAAAAAGTGCTTACTTTTATTGACTATTTTACAACCTCATGAGGTCAGACGTCGTACACATATTAATCAAACAAACAAATTAAACAAATTTCAACATATTCCTCCAACTGGCTCTATACTTCGGCTTTTCCCACCAGTTGGTAGCACCTAGGATACGGAGGGTCTGCCTGGTCTTTCTAGCGTAGTCTTGGTCGTCCTCTTTTCCTGCTTCCATCGGGTGTAATATCGAAAGCCTTTCGTAATGGTTCATCTTCATCCATTCTGACAACATGGCCTAGCCCACACAATTGGCCTAATTTGATCCGCCTAGCTATGTCCACGTCAGAATATAAATTATATAGCTCTTGGTTCCAGCGACTTCGGTACTTGCCCATATATTTTTTCTCTCAAATACTCCCAGGGTGTTTTTCATCCGCTTGCAATATGACCCAAGTTTCGGACCCATATGTCAAGACAGGTAAAATGAGAGTCTGATATAGCTAGACTTATGTCTGTCGAGAGAGGCCTTAGTTCCTAAACTGGTTGCTGAGCCCAAACTAGTATATATTTGCAAGCACATTTCTCCTATTTATCTCCAGGCTTACGTTGTTGTCCCTGTTCACGGCGGATACAAGGTAGACAAATTCATTTACAACTTCAAAATTAAATCGGTTGTCAACGTTCAATTGCGGACGAAGTCGAGATGTTTCTCTAGTCGTTAACACTATCAACTTTGTCTTACCTCATTAACAGCAAGACCCACCTTCGTTGATTCTTTTTCGATTCTTGAAAAGACTGCAGTAACCTCTGGCAAATTTTGCACGATGATGTCTATGTCGGCAGCATACGCCAATGGTCCAATGGCCAATGGTGTTAATGGTCTTGTTCGTATTTACTGTAGCTTTTCTCATTATTATCTCTATTGAGATGTTAAAGAGATTGCACGAAAGTGTCTTGCCTTGTCTGAGTCCTCGCGTCGTAGTTCAGTGAGGCCTTTCCCCACTTACACTGTTGAGGCGGATCAGCTTTGCCGGAGTCCCAAGTTCAGACATAGCTTCGTACAGTTTTCCCCGTATGGGGCTATCGAAAGCAGCTTTGTAATCGACAAAAAGGTGGTATGTATCGATTTGCTTTTCGTGGGTCTTTTCCAGGACTTGGCGTAGCGTGAATATTTGGTCAGTCGTGGACTTGCCTGGTATAAAATCACACTGATAAGGTCGAATCTGGTTTTCAATAATTGGCTTTAGTCTTCCTCATAATACGCTCGACAAGACCTTATACGCGATGGATAAAAGACTGATACCGCGATAGTTGGAACAGACAAACGGATCACCCTTTTGATGTGTTAACATCTATAGTGGCGTATAGGGACTAAATCTATCAAAGTCAGATTTTATGCTGCTGCTAAAACCAGATTATATGCTGCTCCTAAAACCAGAGTTTCTGTGAGGCAAATGAAATTGTGTCTATAGCGTGTTTATTAACATAATAATGTATGTATGTACATGTGTCTGTTGCTGTTCTTGAACGGAGATATAAAGCATAGCCACGCAAAGCCACGCAAAATTTCACGATCTAATGGTGACACTGTAATACGTCAGCTACTTCGTAGAAAGTATGTGTGATGTTGTGTGTTCGGTTGTTTCGTTGTTGTTACTGTGGCCAAACAAAGCGAGTCACTTGATGTTCAGTATTGCCCGGTGTATACAAAAAAATTATTATTTTTTATTATCCAATGTAACATTTACTAATGAGATTAAAAAAATCGAACAGGTACCGTGTAGCAAAAAGGTGTTAGCACATTATCCGTGAGTTCGAACACTCATTGATTTTTTTTTGAATACAGGACTTAATACACTGAGACTCCAATTGTGACGCATAGATTCAAAAAGTTATACACATCGTATATTGACTAAAAATTTGAAGATGATAAAGCTTGTTTTCAATAAAGCAAAAATAGCGTCGTCAAGATGTTTCGGTACAGTGTTTGGCGATGTTTTATCACAATAAAGCCGAATTTTTCTTCGATTTATAACCATGGAAAAGACATCACTACCATCTCACGCCTGATACAAAGGAACAGTCAAAGCAGTGGACTGGAATGGGAGAAGAGTGTCCAAAGAAGCCAAAAACGGTTCCATCTAAAGGCAAGAACATCGCGTCTGTTTTTTGCGATGCGCATGGGATAAATTTTATTGATTACCTTCAGAAAGGAAAAACCATCAACGGCGAATATTAGGCTAATTTATTGCAGCCTTTAAGTGATGAAATTGTGGAAAACGGCCGTATTTGTCGAAAAAAATTGTTGTTTCATCAAGACAATGCTCCACTTCACACTTCCACTATTGCGATGGCCAAAATTAAAGAATTAAAGTTCAAGTTGCTTCATGACGCACCTTACTCGCCCGATTTATCTCCGTCGTACTATTGTCTATTACCAGACATGAATATATGGCTCGGTGGTAATAGATTTGCCAACAATGAAGAGATGGAGCCTGCCGTTGATGGTTGTTTTAAGGAGTCTGCCAATTTTTACTATGAACGGTGTATCGGAGCTTTCGAAAATCGCTGGAAGAATTGTATCGAGCTAAAAGGAGATTATGGCTAAACATAAAGAAAATTTTTCCCAACTTTGTTACGTCTTTTTAGTTAGTTTTGTGACCGCCATTATATTCCAATACATTTCAATACAACAAGACATTTCAAGAAGAGAAGTCAAGAGTGTTCATAATTCATTTTGAAATACAAAGTAGTGTTTTGTAGTTGGTTTTTCTTTCAGAATACTCATTCTTCTATCATTCATACGCAGCAAGAACTAATTTATATAGTGCATTAAAATAAAACTAATATGCTGACACATCAATGAATGTCTTGCTGCTGAACTTTAGATTGCAATCCATCAAAATAACGAGCCCCTGGTCAACACAAAGTGATTTCTGGAGCCCTGTCAGAAGCCTCTATAACCCTCAATATCAACAAAGGCGACAAGAATGTATTTTTTTTATAAACACATTTCTTTGTGGAGCTCACTAGACCGTGAAGAGGGGATTCCGAAGATATACAGTTGTTGTAAACGTGTTAGCATGTGGTGGGTTCCAGATCCGTCCCGGTCCCGTTCGTGAGGAAAAATGAGACACTGATTGGTATAAATTGGTATAAATTATTTTGGGTTAATATGTAATGATTTCGCCGAGTTCGATATAAATACCGTCTTGGTTAGTCTCTATATAACCTGCTTATGAGCCAGCTTTATGTAACTCAAGTAAAACTGCAGATGCTTTGTAAAGATCCTGGTGCTACGAGGGCGGATTAATAGGACCGTGACTTTTCGAAATTCCCTCATGGTTATATAAAATGCAACACTGCTCCCATCAAGTACCACCTGTTAATAAACCACTGTCAAATGTTGAACCAGTTCCGTTATTTACTTTGCGTTTAACGTCTGTTTAAAACATACAACCTCATGCATTTTTTTAAAAATGGAAAACAGTGAATTTCCTTGAATCAAACCAAGGAAAAGCTTGATAAATACCATGGGGACTATGTACCATTGCTTTCAATGGGTAAAAACTGCTTTACTGACTTTCGTTGAGGTCGCACAAGTACAAATGATGCTGAACGTTCTGAAGAGCCAATTGAGGTCAATAGACCCGAAACTGTCGAAAAAATCCACGATATGGTATTAGCCGATCGAAGACTAAAAGTGCGTGAGATTGTTGATGCCATAGGCATTTCATTTTAAATTATCTGTTGGGTTTAAGAAAGCTGCCTGCAAGATGGATGCCGTTTTTGCTCTCAATTGACGGTAAGCGTACGGGTGCAATGGCAAAATTCCATGAACTGGGCTACGAATTGGTACCTCATCAGCCATATTCCACGGATTTAGCCCCCAGTGGCTATTTCCTATTTCCAAACCTTAAGAAATGGCTGGGTGGAAAGAGATTTAGCACCAACGATGAAATTATTGATCAAACAAATGCCTATTTTATGAACCTCAAAAAATACTATTTTTTGGAAGGGAAACAAAAATTGGAGAAACGTTGTACTAAGTGTATAGAGCCAAAAGAAAATTATGTTGAAAAACAATTTATTTTTTTTTGCAAAAAATAACTGTTTCACTCAAAAAGTCACGGACTTATTGATCCGCCCTCGTATATCGTAAGGATAAGGTGATGTACAGTGCACGCTAACAAATATATTTTACAACCGCGATAAATGTGGTTTTCTGGCAGTGAGAAAATTTAGAATTTAATCGTAAAGGCGATTTTACTTGATGGTACTCAGAAAGAGTTTTAGTGACAACACCGAATTTTAAAGAACTCCACCACTGTTCGCTTTTATTCAAGCCATCAGAATTAACATTGATATGGAAAACTATAAAAATGTTTACATTTCTTGCGTCGCAGTTTCTTAATAAAACTAAAATCCCCGCAGAGGACACTATATTTTGAAGGTTAACTTATCTACACTGTTTGTAATTTTATAATAAACATAAAATTTCATATGTCATCATTGGGATTACTGGAAAAAACTCAAATGGAAATTTCTACTTTAAAATAGTGGTCTTTTCTCAGTTTTACTACCATTTTTGTTTCAAGGAAATTTCAAAGCTTTTCTAGGGCAACATAAAACTCATGGCAAAAGTTGTAACATGACGTCATGACGTCCGTACATAATAGCAAACACACAACGCCATTCCCATCCGCATACGTCCCTGGTCTAACCGTCACCTAAGCATACACAATATCCATTAGTCGCACCAACCACCGCGAACAATCACACTCACTAACAACACACAAGCTCTGTCGACGTTGTGTACATATTAGCAGCGAACTAGTTTTAATGGTCACACGAGAATGAGTGATTGGATGCAATTCTCATTTGCGTCACTACAGCAATGCTACTTAATGTTAAGGTTGACTAGACTCAAGTCGTCGCCTCCGAGCGAACAACCAGACAAGATTATAGCATTTTGCCTGGGGCTCTAGTTCTGCAAAAGACAGGAGCACATTTTGGGATCCGTTCTTTAGTAAAGACGGTGAAAATACATTTGCTACACAGGAGTTTCGGCTCACTGTTCCTACACAGGAGTTTCGCCTCACTGTTCCTACACAGGGGCTTCGGCTCACTGTTCCTACACAGGGGCTTCGGCTCACTTTTCCTACACAGGGGCTTCGGCTCACTGTTCCTACACAGGAGTTTCGGCTCACTGTTCCTACACAGGAGTTTCGGCTCACTGTTCCTACACAGGGGCTTCGGCTCACTGTTCCTACACAGGAGTTTCGGCTCACTGTTCCTACACAGGAGTTTCGGCTCACTGTTCCTACACAGGAGCTTCGGCTCACTGTTCCTACACAGGAGTTTCGGCTCACTGTTCCTATGTATCTCACCCGACGATAACCGATACCGAACTGTTCTAACCGGACATGTAAAGCACATACCGAGCCAGCATCCCGCATATCCGATACCGATCTACGCAGCGAATCCGAAAAGTCGTAGGTGCGACGCACTAAGTGCCCGATCATCCCGAATCAACCAGCCTGCCCCAGAAGAGTGCTAAGCCAAGATAACCGCCCCCAGAAGAGTGCTAAGGCAAGATAAGTGCCCCCGGAAGACTGTTGTCAATCAAGACGAGTGATTTCAAGCTAAGAGGAGTGTTTCCACCGAGTGAAGCAGTTGATGTTATTCCTGTAGATCAAATTACTTTGTAAATTAAATATCAATAAAGAATCTGAATTCGAAACTATTCTGTTCTTATTTCGAAAGGTTTGGTGGAACCTAACGAAAGACTCTGGACATGGCTGAGCTTACCTCAGCCCTAGACAAAACCACGTTACAAAGTATCAAGTTATTTACTATACTCGACAAAAGACACATTTTTGATGTGTTAACATCTATACGCGCGCCTCTAGGGCAGTAAACTATCAGTTTAATCCATACGCAAGTGTTAGGTTTGTAAGAGTAAATCATCGTTTGTTTGTTCGTTGCTTGGCAGTCGGTATTGAAAGTGATTATTGGGCGATTTTCATACAATTTTCCCACGCGATTTTCTCCGGAAATTCATAGCCGATTTTATTAATTTTTGGATTAAAAAGCTTCGACGAAGAGTTTAGGCCAAAAATTAAGGCGATCCGATATCGGCGAGCCGAGATTTAAGTGTTTTAATTTAGAGTATTAATTTGGAGTAATATTAAAAAAGTATTTTATGTTGATCTTCGGTTATATCGTACGAATATAACAATGATGTATGTATGTACAAGTGTCTGTTGCTTTGCATTCTTTGACTTTTGTGGGAATAAAACAAAAAGTATTGAGCAAGAAAATAACGACACATGTGCTTGCACTGGGTCTTTAAATAATTTTAAATATTAATATTATTTAACTGTAACGTCATCATATGATTGAACGCTGTTTTCTATTTTCCAATATAACATTTACGAATTGTGTTCATAGAAATCGAACAGATACCGTGGAGCAAAAAGGTGTTAACACATCGCCCGTGAGTTCGAACACTCATTGGATTTTTTATAAAATCAGTAATTCGTTTTTACAATAGCTTAAGTATCTTAAAAATTCATACATTCAACTGGGTTTCGCTAAAAAACAGATAAAAACCATTGTTATGTGAAAATCACTTTTCTCAACAGATTTCAACATAAATATTTGAAATTTTCACATTCATTTTATAATACATTAAATTGTCAGACTTGATGGACGTATGTTTATTGTTCCAACCCCTACTCGTCTTATGTGTTAAACTTCAGCGATTCATATATTCTTAAAACTAAATATGAAAGCAAACTTTTCGGGTATGCAACATTTAGTTTTGTTTAGTTTGTGGATGCAGCAGCAGCAGTAGCAACAGCAACAGCTACAGCAATTTCTGTTTTCTTTTTGGTCTTGCCTCATATTTCGAGTAGTTTACATTTTGGTCTAGGCATTCAAGCGAACACACCCACAAATACACAGAAACAGGCGGCTTGGTGTGGTTGAGTAAATGTGGCATGTGACATGTGGCATATAGAGCATCTGTGTAAGATTTCATGTGCAAGTGTGTGAGTTGCAGTATGTCTGTCTGTTGGTACTTATTCATGTAAGTCTCGTAACTTAAGTGCAAGTCATGTACGACCAAAAATACTACGTTTGCTACATTTTGTATACATTTTGAATTTCGCTGATGTCCTTCGCATTTCTTTTTTGTCCTCAAATATATTTTTATATATACATACTTCTTGTATAAGTATCAGAAAAATGCTGCAACACATAACTTGGAACAACAAGATTTGTTAAATATTTGCAAAACTGTTGAGCGTTTCATGATCGCACTACACAGAAGTTAACATTTTTGCTATAAAAGTTAACCAAATATAATTTTGCCAGAATTTGGGGTAAAATTGTAAGCACTTAATATAATATTGTTAACACTTATATCTACTGACATGGATGTGGTTGCATAAGTTTTTGTAAACAAATACCTCCCTATGGTTAGGACAACATTTAAAAGAAAAATATTTTAGAATCACAAACTTAACTCCCTGAAATGATTGACAAAATGGCAATAAAACCAATACTGAGATTTCAGTCGGGTGAACCCACTTAACCATACCCTCACCCTTTGCCATCCATTACGTCCGAGTTCTATAGAAAACACATATATTCACCATTACGTTGAACGAATGAGGGTGGCAAATGTGTCAATATTCAATAGCAGAGTGATATTTCGCTAAATAATATAAAAATTTCTAACTTAATTAGAATCTTTAGTAATTTCGGGGATATATCGTAAGTACCAGCTAATTGTCAGCACTTTTTTATATGGAAAGCATGGGGAAGTTGTTCATTTGTTATTACACTCAAGCTTTTGACAAAATACAAAGTACCAAATTTTGTTAAGGTCAGTTGTGATTTACGGCAGATATCAATTCGGCGAACCGGAAAGCCGCTCGACTTTTGTATGGAAGGTACGAAAATGGGCGTGGTACAGTAGATACTCCTATATAATTATGAAAACATTGCCTAGTACCGAATTTCAATAAGATCGCTTAAGGTTTACGAGAGTTATCTTGTCGATCAACCGGTCATCCGCCCAACGTTTGTGTGAGAGGAACCACAATGGGTGTGGCAAAACTACACGTTTTCTTTAGAAGAGTGGCATTTGACTAAATTTTGTCTAATATCAAATTTCGGAAAGATTGGTGCAGTTTGGCGGGAACTATCTTACCGAAAAACCTTCCGGGCGAACAACTTACACTCGGCCGCATAAGGCTGCATACAAAGTTAGCCAGTAACATTTGGCATCAAATTACTTTGTAGAAATAATTATTTTTTTTACAAAACTATGATTTAGTTGTTTGGGGCCATTCACTTGAGAGTGGCCAGAAATGATTCCTTCATTCGACTTTGTCGGAAACCTGCGTCAGCTAACTAAAGTGAAAAGGCGAAACGAATGAGCAACATGTTTGGCAATGCGATCACTGATACGTCTCAGAATTATTAGGTGACCCTGTCGCTGAAGCTCTTCGAAGTAATGGGCATATTCTTCTGTCCTTTGTAGGTGGATTAGCCAACAACCTTGGCCAACGGCGGATCAAAATTGAAGAAACCAAAATCCAGTTTCGAAACACTGCATTCTGGTCAGCGTCTGATCCGTAATGGACGGCTGATACATAATCATCCAGGCAGTAGGTGAAATGCAAACCACGGTGGGCAAAAAATATAATAAACGCACGCCAGAAAAAAAAACTTTATTGATCGGTTGCCGCAACAATACTTTGATTGATTTGTATTAATTTATTAATCGCAACCGTTCTCCCAAATAAACTCAGATATCGCAAATGTGTATCATGTTATTGCAAACGACTTCGCGTACAAATTTACATTTGCCGCAAATTAAAAAACGTTTGCGATAACTGATATTAGCCATTTTTCTAATGAGTGTAGATAAAAGTTTTAATTACAACTCGGTTGCTGTAATCGGAAGACCAGCTGGTGGAACCGTTTTTCGTTTATCGTAAATTATTGCAAACGTTCTCCCAAACGAAATAACATGTATGGATTAACTGAAGTTCATTTCTCCCAACTATAGTCCCCAAACGAACTTCAGTTATCTGATATTTCGTTTAGAAGGAACGAGTTTTTTCTTTGAATGCGAAGAAAGCCCCTAACTGTTGACGACCCTCGCAAACGTTCTAAGGGCCACGATTTAATTACATGTAGCTAGAACGTACGAACACTATTGAGGACGGGAGTCACTTTCCAGCTGGCGGATTTCCTCGAAAAGTATAAAGCTGACATCACAAGTATCCAGGAAATGCGATGGACAGGATACGGTTGCACCAGAAAGGAAAACTGCGATATTTACTTCAACTGCCGTGACTGAAAGCGCGAATTCGGATGCGGATTTATAGTTGGCATGAGACTGCGACACCTAGTTTCAATATTGAACCCAGTGAGTGAACGCATAAACATAATTCGCATCAAAGCGAAATATTTCAACATCTAGATAATTAGTGTGCACGTGCCGTCAGAGGCTAAATACGATGAAGTCAAAGAACCATATTATGAGGGTCTGAAGGAAGTATACGAACGCTGCCCTGACTACGACATTAAGATTACTCTTATGCCAAATTGGGAAAGAAGAGTGTTTTCGACCAACCATCGGTAATCACTGTCTACATGATACCACCTCCGATAATGGGATAAAACTGATAGACTTCGCCGCTGCAAAGAACATGGTAATTAGTAGCACACGATTCCAGCATAAGGACATACATAAGGCGACCTGGATATCCTCTGATTATAGAAAGAATAACCAGATTGATCACTTGATAATAGATGGCAGACACTCTTCCGGTGTAGTGGATGTACGTGTGATTCGAGGTGCCAATATCGACTCGGGCTGCGAAAGCCAAACACGGGGAAAGCTGGATATTAACAAGCCGTAAATACCGGAGATGTCAATGTTCTATCAACAAAAGTTCGCTCTCCTGATAGGGTAGAATATCCCCCACCTGAGGACCCAGGTACGCAATGGAAGCACATCTCCCATTCTTTGGAAACCGCCGCAAGGACTGAATTTGGCTATCAAAAACCGCAGAAGCCATGAATAGCCATGATACGAGTACGACGAAGAATATCGCATTGCAACTGATGACAGAAACGCTGCTCGTATGACAACGAAACAGTCAGTTACAACGCATGTTATGAGTGAACGGTACAAGCGGCTAAGACGGGAGGAAACCCAACTATTTAGACGGAAACAATTTCAGTGGGAGCAGTGGGAGACTAAAAAGACCGAAATGTGCAGGAAGAATGGCGAATCCCGTACATTTTTCTAGAGGGTCAGGAGTTGACCGAATAATGGGCTGCCCTCCTGCAGGGACGAGAATAGACACCTGGCGGCAGATAAGCAGCTTGTGATAAAACTATGGATTGACCACTTTTCAGCACCACTCCAGCCAGTTTCTTTCACTGACTCGCTATCCTTTTTATAGCCGATGGCGAAGGACTGCTAGCCCACATCCATCACCTTATAGGTATATAGTTGGGAAAATCTATGTCTGACGATTGGAGTGTCTGTCTATTATGTCCTATATTCAAAAAGGGAGACCTTGTGTATGTTCCAAATATCGCGGTATCAGTATATCGTGTATAAGGTCTTGTAGAGCGTATTATGTGAAATTCTAAAACAAATTTTGAAAACCGGATGGGACATTATCAGTGTGGTTTTATACCAGTGAAGTCCATGACTGGGCAAATATTCACGCTATACCAAATCCTGGAAAAGACCCACGAAAGCCAAATCGATACATACCATCTTATTGTCGATTACAAACCTGGGTTCGATAGCTCCATACGGGGGAAATTGTACCAAGCTATGTTTGTACTTGCTATTCCGGCAAAACTGATCCGCCTCTGTAGAATGAAGCTGACCAAATCCAAATCAGTAGTGCAGGTAGGGAAAGACCTCACCAAACCATTCAGTACCAGGCGAGGGCTCAGACAAGGCGACACACTTTCGTGCTATCTCTTTAACATCTTAATGGAGATAATAATGATAGAAGCTGCAGCAGATATGCGGATGACATGGGCATCATTGGGCGAAATTTGCGAGAGGAAATACAGAACCCAAAATCATAAAAACAAACGTGAATCTTGCTGTTAATGAGGGCAAGACAAAATCTATGGTGTCAACGACTACATAAACCCCTCAACGTGGTCCACACTTGAACACAACCCATTTAATTTTGAAGTGGTAGATGAACTTTAACAAGAAATACAACGTCAGCCTTGAGATAGATAGGCGGGCTCAGCAAGCAGTTTAAGATCAAACCCCCTTTCCGACAGACAAAAGTAGAGCTATACCAGACTCAAACAAATGAAAACAACCTGGGATTATTCGAGAGAAAAATATGCCGTAAAATTTATAGTGTATTCAAAGAACTAGTGTATTCAAATAACCGCCCTTTCCAACAAAGCGTTTTTTGATGTGTTAACATCTATAGCGGCGTATAGGGACTAAATCTATCAAAGTCAAAATCTGCTAAAACCAGATTTTATGCTGCTACTAAAACCATTCATTTGCAAGCGCATGGGCTTGAGCAGTCGACGTTATGGTGACATACTAATACGTCAGCTACTTCGGACAAAGTATGTGTGATGTTGTGTGTTTGGTTGTTTCGTTGTTGTTGCTATGGCTAAACAAAGCGAAACATTCATTTGATGTTCAGCATTGCCCGGTGTATACAAAAACAAGTAGAAGCGGTGTTATGTTCGGCCGGCCCGAAGCTTATATACCCTCCACCATGACAATTTACACTCTCCACTCTTTGCATTCCCTTAACAGTTTTATTTTAGGTACCCCCTCCCCCTTAAAACCACCACCCACACAAACACTCCACACACAGCAAGCACAAATAAATACCAACATATCAGTAGTAGCAGTAGTTGTTGTTGTTGGTTTTGTTGTTTTTATATTATAGTGAAAGGTAAGTCCAATAAAATGTTGGTGCGGAGCACTCTCAGAGCAAAGAGAGTAATGACGTATTATACGTATATAATATAATGTATTAAGCGTATGTGCGAATATAACAATGTATGTAAGTATGTATATACAAGGGTCTGTTGCTTTGCATTCTTTGAGTTTTGTGGGAATAAAACAAAAAATTGTTGCCTGTAAAGTCGGTTTTACGGGCGAAGATTTTACGTGACAACGTCTTTTTCTCGGTAGAATATTTATTGATATGAATATAATTAAATTGCACAATAGGAGTGCAATGAACTCACTTGCCCAATGAGTGTTAGAACTCACGGGCGATGTTTTAACATTTATTGAAACTTATGGTTTAGGAAAATAGAAGTAATTTCAACACCATCTAGGTACCTGTGCGATTTCTATGAACACATTATCAAATGTGACATTATAAACAATAAACATATCCTTTATTATAAAATATAAACATTTCTTTTATTATAAAAAATAAACATTTCTTTTATTAAAAACAAAAGAAAATAATTTACTAACCAAAAAGTATTTCAATTCATCATATTCGCATATCGTTTTTAAAGCCGACCGCAGCTCTCTGTTTCGTTTTGGCTACCTAATTCATATGAAAATTTCTACACACAAACATACACTACACATATCATAAAGCCAAAAAACAAAAAACAAAAAAAAACAAAAAATAATACCTTATCCAATGCAGACTGATCTAAATCAATATTCATACACACGCACATATATACGCACATACATACTTGCTCAGTCGTCATATATATGATGTGCCAAAAAACAAAAACACTCACACCACCGACCAACAGCCACTAGAAGCCAGCAAAGCAAATCGTTTCTGGCACACAAGTAAACACATTGCGTTTACTTGTGTTCGGTGACTCATCGTAACGTTACCGGGCGTTACACTTTTTCATAAGTGACTCCCAGCCGCAACCTAATTTAAGACGTTGTCACGTCAAAAGTATTGAGCAAGAAAATAATGACACATGTGCTTGCACTGGGTCTTTAAATAATTTTAAGTATTAATATTATTTAACTGTAACGTCATCATATGATTGAATGCTGTTTTTTATTTTCCAATGTAACATTTACGAATGTGTTCATAAAACTCGAACAGGTACCGTGTAGCAAAAAGGTGTTAACACATCGCCCGTGAGCTCGAACACTCATTGGGTTTTTTGAAGTTGAAACCCGGTTCCGGTTTTCATAGCCTAAATTTTTTATTATAAAATATAATGAAAAAAAATTGAATTTCCACAGGAAAAAAATAATGCAGTTAAATTTTAAAATGTTTATTGAGATTCCTTAAAAAGTGCTCCGTATCCTATACGTTTAATATTTATTACAAAAACTGTCATCTAACTTCACTTTTGTATTGGCAACACTTAATTAGTTTTAACTTTCTACACAAAAATCTTCAATTATTTCAACACAACATTATTTTGAAAGTTTTCTTTTTTTTTTAAATTTCCGATATATTTGTAGTTTGAAAAAGAAATTTCTTAATTTAACAGAATTTAAAACTCTTTGCAATTTTTTTCGAAAATGTCCCATAGACATATTTGCATTTTGCACAAGAAATGTCTTAATTTGTTGGAATTTACAATTCTTTGCAGTCTAGAATGTCTTTAGTAATTGTTGATAAACGTATGAATGGATTTTATTTAACTGTATTTAAATTCTTTACATAGTTTTAAAAGAAAGAAATCTAATTCTGGAGAATAAAACTTAAAAAATAAATATTTGTAGTTCATAAGGCTTTGTGTTAAGTAAGAAAACACCGGTTACCAAAAAAAAACCGATTGTCGGTTACGGTTTTTGAATACTCTAGTACCGACGTCGTTGGACCCAAAAGCCTGGGCCACATTAACAGAATGGATGAATATGAGCCAGCGCGAAAGGATTTGGATAACGTACCCCCCGATCGAGGCAGGAAAAGAGGACGTCCAAGTCTCCGCAGGAAACACCAGGCCGAAGAATCCCTCTGTATCGTTGGTGTTAGCAGCTGACGAGAAATGGCGAAGGGGAGAACCAGTTGGAGAAATATGTTAAAGTTTGCAACATTTGTGAAGTGTAATTGTGAGCACGTGTAATTCCTTCTGCATTTGAATTAGATAAAATAAATCGTTTACCGTAACCGAAATGCGTGTGCATCGAAATATATGTTATATTTCAATGATAACGAAACGTTTGCGGTAAAGGAAATACGTTTCCATTAACCGTTATTTCGTTTGCCCCAAACGAGTTATTGTAACCCTAAAGTCAAAATAACTTTTACAAGAGATAAAAAATGTTTGCCACATTTGTTAAAAGTCGATATTAACTAAACTAAATATTGAAACTACAACTATTTTTATTTAGTTTATCTAAATAATAAAAATTACAATAGCTTCATTCTCAACAACTTTCGTGTTTAAGTTTTTTTTCCTGTCAAATTCATAACTAAGATCATTGTTGCCGAAACGATAATTAAGCTTTTGCAGATACCCAAGATGAATAAGTCTTGTCTAACATGTGTTGTTGCAGCAACGGTGTAATTGCCAAAAGTTCCAAACGAACAAGTTTCATCCCTCCGTTAAGCATTTTTCGTTCGGTGTATAAACACTACTGTGGCCCCTATTGGTATGGAGATTTTTTTATCGATGAAAACGTTTTGCTCCCACACCCAGTTTTGTTCCTTTGCTCCAAAAACTGATGTGTGCAAAATATTTCGCCGATCCGATAACTCTAACAGCCAAAGTCACGATGTCGAACGTTAACATTCGCTTTCTTTCTATGCGACAAACAGCTGATTTGGGAGTCACTAACAAGCGCACGAAAACATATATAATTCAGTACAAAATCGGACCCCACTTACACTCTCTCCTACAAAATCCAAGGGAACGAAGTCAGTCACTCGCTTTCGTTTCAGCCCCACAGGAAATAATTTAACGGCGTCAAATCGCACGACCGAGGCGGCCAATCGACTGGGCCATTTCGTGAGATAACACGTTCACCAAACTTGGTTTCCAATAAATTGATTGTTGCATTCGCTGTGTGGCTTGTGGCGCCGCCCTGTTGGAACCACATGTCCTCCAAGTCCATGTTATCCAATTGGGGGGGCCAAAAATATTCGGTTATCATTGAACGGTAGCGATTCGCATTCACAGTAATGGGCCGGTCTTGATCATCATGGAAGAAGTACGGCCCAATGACGGCGCCGGCCCATAAACCGCACCAAACCGTAATGTTTTCGGGATGCAATGATGACTCATGGATTACGTGTGGATTGCTGTCTGACCAATAATGCCATTCAGCCAGAAATGAGCCTCATCGCTGAAGATGATTTTCCTATGAAAATCCGAATCATTTTCAAGTTGTTGCTCAGCCCAATTCACGAACATACGGCGCTTGTGGTGGACAAGCGGCTTCAGTTCTTGCGTCAATTTGATCTTGTAAGGATGTAGGGCAAGATGTTTTCGGAAAATTCGCCACAACGACGTCACAGAGATGCCTAACGCTTGAGAACGACGTGTGAGAGATACATTTCGGCTTTCTAGAACTGAAGCCTCAGCGGCAGCAATATCCTCGACACTACGGGCACTTCTTTGTCTCACTGGGACGGGAGCATTTTGTACTGTGCCTGTGGATTCAAATTTTTTCACTAGACACTCAATTGTTGATCTGGTAGGACGATTATGACGACCATAGATTGGACGTAGTGCTCTTAAAGTTGGGGCCACTGACTCCAAATTTCGGTAGTAAATTTAAATAATTTCGACTCGTTGTTGGCTCGTATATCTTCCCATGATGAAATGGCAAACCTTACTGAAGAGAAATGTCAGAAGAGCGGGGAAAAATATGGCGTCGTTTGCTGTCCCTATCGATTTACTTTTGTAGCGTCTCGGTTGAAAAACCTTTTATATAAATCCGGCCACTACCTCGAAGTTATAACGGTTATCAACGTTCACGCTTTGGTGTAATCGCGTGGAGGCGGTGTTCGTTGAAACCACTAATTTTGATTTGTCGTCATTTACCGTCAGACCCACTTTTTGCTGACACCTTCTCAATTCTCAAAAAACTGCAGTAACTTCTCTAATTGTGCGCCCAATGATAGCTATATCATCAGCATTCGCGAGCAGCATGTGACTTTTGCTGCTGATGGGTTTATTCCTGTTGACAGCAGCTTTTCTCATAATGATTTCCATTAAGATGTTAAAGAGATCGCATGATAGGGTGTCTCCTTGCCTGAGGCGTCGCTTAGTTTCTAAAGGTTCGATAAGATCCTTATTAACTTTGACTGCGGATTTAGTGTTCGTCAGGGTCATCCTGCAAAGAAGTATGAGTTTTGAGGGAATACCAAACTCAGAAATTGCCTCATAGAGTTTCTCCCGTATCGGACTATCGAACGCCACCTTATAATCGATAAATAGATGATAGGTGTCGATTTGTTTTTCGCGTGTCTTCTCCAGGATTTGGCGTAGCGTGAAAATCTGGTTAATGGTCGAGTTTCCAGGCCTAAAGCCACACTAGTATTGTCCAATCAGGTCAGCGATAATTATTAACTGTCAAAATATGGGCGGGATTGGACAAACGGGCGTAGTACCTCCCTTACAATTAACAAATTAAAAATCCATTATTTCTGCTCCTATTAACGGTATTTGAAGAAAATTGGGAATGTTGGTTAGGTGTACATATTCTAAGATCTGCTGCAAATATGAACGGTATTGGACAAAGGGGCTTGGTCATATATGTGACCTGGTCTACGGAAAGGGGCTTAGGTGTCAAAAAATCAATTTTCACTTGTTGGTTGATTCGGATGGAAGATGAGATGCTTTTTCACACCAAATTTTACACACATAATCTCTCTATAGTTTGATATTATTTTATACAAAAATCACGAGATTACACAACAGTCGGTGTTACCTTATTTTGCAAAAATATATACGGGTGATGTTAAAGAGATATTGAGGCCGTTTGCGGCACGCCTTAGAGCTAACCGATCGGGTGAAAATTTTGCACACTCCAATTTCTGAACAAAATGAACAAAATTGGAGGGTGGGAGCTTAACTTTTCCAAAGTTGAAAAATAAGGGCCACACTAAAAAACACTCGTCAAACATAGGTCTCAAAAATCAAATTTTTTTAAATGTATTACTAATTCAGAATCTGAATTCATTACTTTTTTGCCTAACTTACGGGGTCCGGTTTTCATAAAGTTGAATTACAAATATTGAGTTCTCCTCATCCAGCAGCATGGCTAGCACTATTAAATTGCATAAATGGAACTGATTGAATGGCAGTTTTGTTGTAATATTTCGCATTTCAGTGGCTGGACATTGTATGAGAAGACTGGATACTGTATGCCCAAATTGAGCAGACAGATGACACTGTAATACATTCACATTTAACCTAATATCATTGTACACTTAACTACAGAAGAGTGTTTACCTTCTAATTTATGTATGCATACATATTCGAGTGTTTGCGTCCAAATGTGCACATAGATATGTGTACCACACTACACATGCAACTTACCACACATGTAGCAGCAACATGTTGTACACCTCGTGTACCAAACGTACCTCTAGTATGTTATATAACAGTATGAGTGAAAGCTTCCCAGCAGCGGCATGCGTTACCAATTCCCAAGATAGGCCTGCAAATATGCCTCCTGCTATATACATATTTAAAATTTTAGTATACAATTCTTTAAATCTGTTTTTAAGAATTCAACTTCGGATAACAGTTATTTTAAAGATAAATTTTGGAACAAAATAGAATTAAAAGACGAACACAGTGTTGGGAAAAGATAAATCGATACGCGTCCAAAAATCTGTGGGAATTTGAACACGATAGCGTTAGTACGAATGCGGAAGGAATTACATCTTCGCCGACGAAACAAAATTTCTCTCATATCTTCCATTTTGATATTTCTCAAGTGGGTAATAATTGTATTTGCCCATACTGTATACTTAATACTACAGATCTACTGGTAAGGCGGTAAAAAATACCTCCCTAATACTGGATGTAAACCTGCCTAGTTGGTCTAATGAATCAGTCGTCTTAAACTACAATCATTATAGAAACCTGAATAAGTTCAGAGAAAAAACATCATTTGGCTTTAAACAATGGTTTATGATAGATATCTGGAATGTAGGAACCCTTCCCGCAAAAATCGAGACTCGAACAGGGTAGTCGAGTTATGAAATGCTAGAATGTGGGCACACTAGACCTAAGCAAAGTGCGTTGGCTTAATAGTGGCAAATCGCAATTACCATATGTCACCGCCCAATTTACAACTGCACTGATACGCAAAAAGAGAAACCATAAACAACAGCTATTTGTTGATGACCCACGCAAAAGTTATAAGAACCACGATTTAGGGATATGCACTTGGAATGTAAGGACGCTATACAGATCCGTGGAAGTATACAATTGTCAGATGTACTTAAAAGTTATAAAGGTGACACTACCAAAATCCAGGTAATGCAATGGATGGGACATGTCATGACAGTTGCCATGGGAAAAAACATGAATTTGGATGCGGATTTATAGTTGGCGAAAGACTGCGGCATCTAGTCTCTAGATTCAATCCTGTGACTGAACGAATATCCACTATACGCATAAAATCGAAATATTTTTATATTTCACTAATTTATGTGCATGCTCCGATAGAAGAGAAAGATGATGGTGCCATATACATTTTCGATGAGCGTCCAGAGAAAGCGTATGACCGCTGCCCTGGCAATGACCTTAAGATTACAGTAGGAGATTTTAATGGTACAGTAGTCAGGGAATGTCTACATGCTGACATTTCTGACAACGGTATGAAACTGATTGACTTTACTGCGGCAAAAAACATGGTCGATTATGGCGCAAGAGTCCAGCATAAAGATATTCACAAGGCTACTTGGATATCCCCTGATCAAAGGACGAAGAACCAAATTGATCACGTGGTAAGTGGTGGTAGGCATTCATAAAGTATAATTGACGTACGAGTTATCAGAAGAGCTAATATCAATTCTGAGCACTACCTGGTAGCAGCAAAAGTTCGCACAAGATTAAGTGGAGTGAAAATCGAACGAAACCAGACCAACAGAAAGCTAGACATCGAAAAGCTGCAATTAGCAGATATAGCCACAGCCTTCCAAAGGAATGTCACGCAACTTTTGGCACAGAAACCATCGTCTCCCGGTGGCGATCCTGAATCGCAGTGGAAATCCATTTCCGACTCTAAAAAGCTGCTGCAACAACGCACTTGGTTTTGAAAACCCGCTTCGCAACAAACCTTGGTACGATGAAGAGTGTTGCATGGAAACTGATGAAAAGAACCTCAGTCAATTATAACGCGAGCTGCGACTGAGCGGTATAGAGAGAAAATAGTGGAGGTCAGTCGTCTATTAAGGCGTAAGAAATGGCAGTGGAGAAAGCACGAGAGTGAGAAAATTGAGACATGCAGAATGATGAACGAAGCCCGAAAATTCTACCAGAAAGTCGAAACCCGAACTAATGGACATGGCCCCTCTTCTGTAATAACTACGACTGAAATCTCATCGCAGATTTAAGGAGTTTGGTGGGAATATGACGAGATCATTTCTCCACGCTACTGGTACTTGCGATATCCAATGACGTTGAGACGATCGATCAGAATTTGGAAGACGATGTCGGTTCTTATATTATTTTTTAATTTTACAATGAATATAATTTTAAATATATAACAATTATACATATATCTGTTACAGAAGATAATTTGTTAACCAACTCTAATATTACAATTATGCACTCTGTTCAATGTTACAATATTGCACTCTCTTCAACTCTTTAAAGATCCAGAAAATCAACGGAACGTAACTAATAAATTAGCTCATATTTTTTCAATTGCTTATTATTGTCCGCGTGCTGAAGCATCTAAAGAATTATTAGATAGAATTATTAAAAAATAATAATTCTGTTCTGTTCTGTATCCTGGAATCTCCTGAAATCTCTCATCATTTGGGAAAATTAGTGACAAGTAGCATTACAATTACCCCAGCTGTGGAACTAAAAATCTCAAATATTGACGCCAGTGAGTAGACTGCTCGTCAAAGTTCAAAAGGTTGGGTCTTAAGGTTGCAGAGAATAAAATTAAACCATCCTTGTCACAAAAAATATAAATCTTCGTAAAGAATTTGCCCGAATCTACAAAATCTGGACTGAGGCTGACTGGAAGAAGGTAAAGTATTAAATTCAACAGGTTAGAAATAATAAATATTACGCCTTGTGTTAAAGGTTATGTGGTCCGATGAGACTAAAATCAATCAATTTAAGTTCGATGGTCGTACTTGGTACTGGACTACAGATCCAAAATGACAGTAACATATGCCATGAAACATGGAGGTAGATCCATAAAGATATAGAGACGTTTGCGTAGAATTGAAGAGGTAATCTGGTTTAAACTGAAGTCATTATGAAAAAAAAAAAATTTATTTCGGCCCAATGATTTACCAGCTGGTATAGAATGGGTCTAGTGACCATCGGTGGTGCAATGGTAGTGTGCGCTGCTCTTGTGCATTGGGACGTGGGTTCGATCCATACTCTGACCACCTTAAATTTCCTTCGACGGCGGTCACCTCGCTTGGTGATGGCGACACTATCGAGTATTTAGCCATGAAAAAGCTTCTCAAAATACCGTTCGGAACCGGACTAAAACTGTGGGTCCTACTCAGAGAGTGTAAAACTAGAACGCTCACAGCTCATTGGTTGTGAGAAGCTCATGGGATGTAACGGGGATCCATTTATTCTTATTTACTATAGAATGGGTCTTCATACTGAAAGGGTGATTTTCAGCATAACGAGGATCAAAAACATTCGGCCAAAATCGTAAAAACTCAGATCGCCAAGTACCCAGATGCTCCAAAATACGTACACGAGCTGTGGGATAGAGTAAAAGAAACTTGGGTTGCGATTTCAGCAGAAATAACGGCAGAATTTTACACATCACACCACGCCGTATACAAGATCTTAAAAATGCCAAGACTACGGGACAAAATACATAAAACCAGAGTGCAAAATTGTAACATTAGTATATCATTACAATATTCTCTGTTTACTTTGTACTATAACTAAAATTATTCTGGAGAGAACAAAAAATTGATTTCGTCAACAATTTCTTTTTTTGTTTTAATGAAATACTTAAAATATACAAAATTATTTCAAAACTGTGTTAACCCTGCTGCAATTTTGCTCGTCACTGTTCATGTGTAATTATTGGTACTGAGGCCGTGTATTGGATTATTGAGGCTGCAAATTTACAATTGGAATTGGTAGAAAATATAGATACTGTATTAGTAATTTATCTTGAAGACAGAGGCGCATTATAAGGCTCAATTATAATGTTTAAATTCCGTTCAAACTGGCAGCCAAAGCTTTTAGTTAGCACTAATTGTTGGATAACGTGAGCTGGTGAATACGCTTGGGGTAAATACAAATGTTTGAGCATTATAAATAGGGAAATATTTTGTAGATATACTTATAAATTTTTAAATGTTTGCTTTAAATTTTTTTTGATTCTATGAAAAATTCCCATAGTAGACCTTCCTTTGTAGTCCACCGAGGACATCTTCCATTAGCAGGTCTACCGAAAAGTCAGAAAGAGAATCTTGTCAAGGGAATGAAGATGTGCAGGGCATCCCTTCGTATGGAGCCCAGTGTTAATCTGAAATGAAAACTGCATTTAAACAGGGGGGTTTCTCCTTGCCTTTGCGGGGCCACTAGATGGCATTATACGCCCCTCTTTTAGCTGCTGAGTTGTGACTCAACCTACTACTGGTAGTGGTAGCTAAACTGTCAGTGGTTGGTACTACTTTTACACATACTTACATATGCAAAACTAGTCAGTCTACGATTTAGACTTGATTCTGAAAATTGTGAACATGGCCACTAAATTGTTAGTTCCTACATAACCTCATGTGAATGTTTTATTTGTCTAAAAGTTGTTCTACATAACACAATGTCTTGTTTAAAGTTACACCAAGAAAACCCAAAACTTATGTTCAAATTAGAACAAGTTAAGTGTGTGTGTGTGTGTGTGTATGTGAATAGGTAAAAATTTAGAGGGCCACATACCACAGCTACATACACATATATGCAACTACATATGCAAAAGACCATACCCACATACGTACATAGTACATCTTGTACGGTGTACAGTCATTAAAGACCTCCACATGTATGTAGATGCGCATGTATAAGTAATATAATGTAATGTATACAGCAACATATATTAGCATTTACTTGTACACGAATGCAGGTGGTTTGTGGTATTCCACATGGTCTGTAGTATGTATATTTGAAAATTTTACTTTAACAATAGTAATTGGACGTCTTAAAGATTCAAAATTCCACGGCTTGATTTAATATTGAACACATAATTGAACAAATTAAGCAATTAAGATGTCATGAAATGGACACTGACTATACGAGTATAACCTTAACCACTTGTAAGCTTCTGTGGTTTGTGAACGTCAGTTGTAATTTGGGGTTAACTTTAAAGGATTTTTGAAGCTCTCATATCGATTAGAGGCTATCATAAAACCTAACTCCACAAAAGGATTCTTACAAAAAAAAAAAAAATTGGAATTTCGGCGACATTCAGTTTAATGACTTGCTATTTTAATGGTATTGCTTAAAATCGTATACTATGAAATATACTTTATTTAATAGGTGGGTAATGGAATGAAAAATTTCTGGAATTTTCACGACTCTTTTGAACAAAGACATTTAATTTTGAAAATCATACAATTAAAGATTTTCATTAACAAATACTATAAAAATAGAAAATTATTTTAACGTTTTGCCTATTTCGTGCAACATCGTCACAACTAATAAAACATAGTTTCGAGTAATTCCGCGTCGAAAGTTTCATGTTGTATAGGAGTCTACCAAAATGCTAATTTCAAAATTCGCTTACATCGAAAGTACTAACATTTAATACATTTCAGTTCATTTATCCCTGACACCTCTTCCCAGAGAACTCAGTTTAAAACAGCTAAATTTTGAATTGAAGATTCTATCTGTAACCCATAAGCAAAATCCAATACAAAACGCACTTAAAAACGACCAATACAAAGAAAAATTTGTCCACATAATAATATTATCGTTAAAAAAAATTTTTATAAATCGAAAATATTTATAATTATTTAATTTTTTTGTCTCATGCGATATAAATTTCTTCCCATTTTCAGCGACAACCTGAGGAAAAAACCAGTTTTCTTTCTCGTTACAACACAACACGTTGTTATAATCATCTATAAATTTTACGCCTCTTTCAGCAGCATCATTGACAACATGACATTTACGCAATATTTAGAGGGCTTCCTGATAGTCTTCGCGGTCTGCCCAGGTCTCTGGATCGGTCATAATGAAATCTGCTGACAATCCGAAACGTACGAAACATTTTGCTGTTTCACTTGGTTCGATGTCTAGGTAATTCTTTTCACAACTTCGAAGCCGACAACATGTACTGGACGAGCCCCATTTTGGATGCCACTACCGCCATATCCTCCAAATCATATTTTCCCGTCTATCCTCGTCTTCGTCTTCCTCGATATCATCCACGCTGTCTTCTTTCGCGCTGTCTTCGTCTGACGATTCGTCCATCTGATACTTCTTCCTCTTATTCCTTTTTTCGTCTGGGGGTATTCAGATCAAATACTGCAAGTGCAATAGCTTCACCACTAAGATACCAGAGGTATGGACTGATTGTATCCAATCGTTGTGACGCAATCTTATCAATTGAATCATAACCACCAATCGCTTTCGAAAAATCATAATTTGGAACACCGGTGGCTCTGGTGGTGCTAAAGGAAGTTCTCACATAAAGTCATACGATTAAAACGGTAGCATCGCTAAGTCCGTTCAATTGTATTTTCGGGAAAATATATTGTTGGGCCCTTCGCCATCTATTGAGCATGACTGAAGTATCCTGGTGCACTTAAATGATGATTTGGAATATATTAACGGTTTCCAGGAATTCACGATAGTCATCTCTGGGCTCTTTATCATTCAATTGATCCAAACAGAACAACTTGATTTCAATTTGGACTGGAACTGGTACTTTTTTTTTGCGACTCCAACATCTTTTATGCCAGGACTGTAAGGTTTGTCTTTAGTATGTTCCCATTTGGTTGAAGCGAGCAGACATTGGCCCAAATGTTTTGCAGAATTTAGTTTCGAACACTTCTGTCAATTGTAATTCCTAAATATTATATCTGTATGGCAGACAGAATACATCTCGTGCCAATATTTCCACAAGCACTGGTGACGAACCTTGGAATTGGTCGGTTTTCGTTGATGTGGTGTCAAACGAAATAGCCTGAATGCGGTCAGCGATTCTCCACTGAAGTAAAATATCACAAACGGCCTAAGCAATACGTTTGCGTTTTCCTTTATCCGTCGGCATTTCTGGCATGGCTAATAGATGTCCGTTCCCATTACACGTGACGATAACAGCAAGTCGATCCTCTTTTCCGGCGACTTGCAAGTACGCCAATATTTTGCCATCCCAGTGCACATTAAACAATTTCGCTCCAGCTAACTGTGGGATTTCGTTAAAAATTTCAGCATTTAATGAATTTTGCGTGTAGGCTTGTCCAAGGGAGTTCGGATTGATAATATACTTTCTTGGGTCAAGATGAAAAGTTCGTGACGCAGCAATCAATATACGAACTTATCAGTGACGCGCAATCTTTCTGCTACATGGGCAGCATTATAACAAAAAGTGGGCGATCGAGAGAGGATGTTGCAGACCGTATAAACATGAGCTGCGATCGATGTAAGACATCCGACGAATCGTCTTACATATTTCGAAAACAGACACCAGATGGTTGGTTCAAAGACACTTTCCCTGCAGACTTTAGCATTAAAATCACTTAGAATAATCTTTATGTTACGGCCAGGGCAGAAGTCGTAAGTTTCCTCTAGCCGCTCATAGAACATGTCCTATGTATCATCGACTTTTTCTTCCATCGGGGCATGTACACAAATTAGCGACATGTTAAAGTGTTCCACTTTCAAGTGAATGGTGGCTATACGTTCACTCATGGGGGTGAACATTGGGACCAAATGTCGCATACTTTCGCCAACTACAATCCGCGACCCAAGGTCATGCTTTTTCTCATGTCAGCTGTAGTATATGTCACAGTTCTTCTTCCTTCTACAGCCATGACCTGTCCATCGTGTCTCCTGCATAGCAGTAATGTTAGCCTTATAATTCTCGAGGACATCTCACAGTTGGATAGTGGCACTGAATCTGTATAATGTTCCAATACTCCAAGTGCATATCTGCAAATCTTAGTCCTTATAACGTTTGCGTGGGTCATCAACAATTAGGAGGTTTTATGATTCTCATTCTTATTTCATATTTTCATTACCAATATAGCGGTGACAGAAAGCAACGCCTAATCTCCGTGGTTTTGCATTTTACCTTCTGCCAGGATCATTATGTTTCAGCCGCCCATTTTGGATCAGACGCTGACCAGAATGCAGTGTGTCGAAACTGGATTTTGGTTTCATTACCTTCGATGCGCCGTTGGCTAGTAGTTTTGGCTCACCCACCTTCAAGGAACAAAGGAATATGTCCGCTAGTTCAAATATCTTCAGTGACAGTGCCACCTACTAAACGTGATATGCACCAGTCATCCAAAATCGAATCAGGCTGTTCGTTCGACTCGCCTTCTCACGCGAGCTAGTTAACGGAGGGTGACGATAGGCATTACCTGGAACACACTTCGAGGAAGTAGTGAGCTGGTTGGACTCCCTATGAAGGAGTCAAATCAAGCACCTTGACGTTAAACATCAAGAAGGCCAGCACTTTTGTGCCAACGAAATTCGGGCCACAAACGTAGTTATTATTCTTGACTAATTTTCCAAGCTTAAGGTCACTCCTGATTTTATAAAACTTTTTGTCTTCCTCTTTTCCTCTCGATATTTCGATTTCCTTTGGAATCTTCTTCAGAATAGTTTTTAATATTAATAATAACAAACAAACATCAATACAAATTAAAATGAAAATTTTTGACAAATTGTGAAAAGTAATACTATTTATACATATTATAATACAGTAATGTTCAAATAAAGTAGAAATCTTAAATCGAACAAAATTTTAAAATATTTTAAGACCATTTAATTTTCTCGTATTATTTACCTATTTGTTTTTATTAATTAAGATTGTAACATTTTTAGTGAAGTTGTTCATATCTATCTACTTTCTCATTAAATTGCGAAAACTGATAAAAACATGCGAAAATTAGCGAAAAACTTTCACAACCCCAATATGACAACGATCTCCAACATTACTTAAAAAACGCCAAAGCTGTAAAGAGTAAGAAAGATCACCAAATCGCTAACAATGCAAACAGTGCAAAATTTCAAGAAATTGCAAACTTGATAATAAACTCTAAAAATTTCCTAAATAGTTAAAAATAAAGCCGCGAGAGTGCAAAAATTCGCGGCCTTTGTTTTAATTTCCCCTATTATTAATATTTTTATTTTTATTTAATAAACATCTATAATTTTGAGCCAAGTTATCTGTGTCTACTTTAAAATTTATTCTCTTTTCAAATGGAAAATTATTAATCTGTAACAGTGGTGATCACCTTATGACATGTGCACAAGACGTCTTGAGTAACCATTCGCCAGTGGGTTAGTTACTCAAGGAGACTTTAAATATGGTGTTTCGGTCATCTTCATTGGAATTTGTGTATATGCACATATGTATGTATCTGTTTTGTTGCACGATATCAAATGAAATCTGAAAGATAAAATGCCAAATAGTGAGACATACATATACACGTAATTATAATGCTCTGAAAATTTGCATAGTCTTCAAACAAATTTCAAATATTTTGATATAAATTCTGAAAACATGTGGCATATATTTCATAACTATAAATAAATAAAAACAATCAGTTTGAAGTTTTAGAAAAATTTCAAAATCCACACACATGACTCGCAGTTGATAAATGAGGAAGACATCCTCAATCGACGTTCAGCATTGGTATTAATAAGAGTCAGCCATGGCAAAGGTGGTGACAAATCAACACGACGGTCGTAAATATATTGTCAACCCCTTCACAATTTATGTCACCTAAGTCAAAACAACTGACATGTCAAGAAGATGTCTTATATAAATTGTATTCACCTACTGACATAGTCCTACTGACAATATCTTCAAGACAAAATTTCCAAATGGGTATTTCAAAAAAAAATATGAATTTAGCTTAATTTATCAAACCAAAGCCGGTGTAAAACAAGGCAACGTCTTGGGCCCAACACTTTATTTGATTATCACCTCTGATGGCACCGTTGTTGTAGCCGTCAATGAAGACTCCATTGAGGAAATCAACTCATTTCAAAAATGTATTGGTAATATCTTGGCCTAATGATTGAAGTATCAAAGTCAGTGAAACATAACGCTTACTCTTTAACGTGAAACTTGTCCTCCCATAACTGTAAATAAGGCAGAAATACCACAGGCAGTGGAAGTAAAATATCTCGGAATACATTTTGACAAACCACTTACATGGAGAAAATATATCCAGACAAAAATAAATTTGCTCATTACATCCACTCTCGCTAAAAATTTGATGTCGAGTGTCTTTACCTTTAGAAGACTCAGAAGAGAAGCTCCACCAGATCTCGCAGTATGAAAATTGTTTAGTGTTTATCTTTAAAAATCTTAAACGCAACGGTAACATCTCTGGCTTTGTCACTTTATGTTCACTATTTATAACTATTTTTGGACTTTCTACGTAGAATGATCAGTGGATTATTTCTACTTTATTATACATACAGTAATAAAGTATACATGGAAAAAAACTTTAAAAAAAAAGTCTGGCCTTCCGGAGGATAGAAATCAGAGTAACTCCTCGGTAGCATACTCACCGTCGCAGACAAAGAAGATAAATTCCAACGGATCTTCCGCACAGTGCTTTGTGTCAGTACATGGATGGGACAAAAATAGAAGGAGTCGTCCGAGGGTAATAAAATTTGGCACGAGTTCCTAATATAATAGAATGAAGAAAATTTCAAAGTATCGACAAATCGCCCACCGCCCATACAAACCGAAATTATTATTGGCTGTAAATATTTAACTATTGCGGCAAATTTCATGAAAATTCCGTAAAGAATATACTTATACGCCACCTTATCAAAAAATAGCATTTCATCAACATTGACCACGCCCACCGCCATATAAAAAAAATCATTTTCAGCTGCTAAAATTGAACTATTGCCACGAGTTTCATGAAAATTGCGTGAAGAACATATTTATATGCCATCTTATAAAAAAATACCATTTCATCAACATTGAACACGCTCATCGCCCACCGCCCATAAAAACCGAAATTATTACTGTTCTACGTAGAAACCAAAAGTGTTTTCAAAAACACTTCTCCAAAAACTGCAGATAGGAACTTGTTGTTATTTTTCCCTGGTAGATAAATGTATGAGCTTTAAAAAACAAAAATAAAAAAAAAATACAGCAGACAGTTGTCCGAGGCCTTCGGCCACGGACTGTCCCTGCAGGCTGTGTCAGAGACACGGCCATTAAGTTTAACGTAGAATACGCCATCCGATAAGACAGAAAACATATATAACAATAAATGATAAATAACATAAGCAAATGAATTTATTTATTTGATAGTTACTTTTGATAATATACATAAGCTTATGGTAGGAAAAATAGGATAAATATGTTTTTAAAATAAAAGAGTAAGGATAAATGATAAATAACAGCCGCAAATCAATTTGATTTATATTTTTTATAATTATATATCCATGTTAAATTCAAATTCACATTTAACATTTTGTTTCACTTAAATACATAAGGAAATATACGAAATTTCAATATTTCATCAATCAAAACAACAGCCGAAGGTTTGTGTCCACACTGAAACAGCAGCATAGTTTGTGTTCATGCTACAAACTCAAACACTCAACCAAACACCACACATATGTTTGACTGTATGTGTTTAAACAATTTTCATTTGAGAAATTTAAATATTAGGAAGATATCAACCTATATGAAATGTATATCAAACGAAAGATAACATCTTCATTTACCTACAAAAATTTTTTTTAAAAAAAGTCATCTCGCCGTTTCCTCATAATCAATGAAATAAAGATTACAACAATAACAATCTGACATGACTCCCTGTACCGTAAGGTAAGACGTATTCCTCGCCAAAAACCTCATATTTCGTATTATTATTTTATATTTCATGAAACTTTTATAAGTTTTGCGTATCAAATAAAGAAAAACAATAAAAACGACAAAACTTTATTCAGTACATATTATAATTGAATTTTTTGAATTTTTTCGTGAAACTGCTTGAAACAAGATTTTGTTAAATCACGAAAAAGACTGGAAAAATTTTTTTTTCCTTATTTGTTGGATTCTCTTTTTCATCTGTATTGATGTATTGACTGCCGTAACACCCTATCGGATAAACAGATTTTAACTAAAATTTGCCACGTATAAGATTTTCAGTGCAGAAAATTGTGTTCCTAATTTGAAGGAAATCGGGTAACGAATTCTGGTACTACCAATAAAAATTGTAAAAATCTCGAAAATTTGTCGTTTTTAGTTTTTGGTTGCAAATATAACGTGTGTTTGGAGCTTGCCGCAAATATAATACACTTGTGTCCAAACATATTTTATTTGCTATTCAGTATTACATGTTGGAGACACAATGATTAATATGTTATAACATATGTGTTTGGGTACCAAATATATCAATGTTTGTTTGCCGAGTTTGTTGCACCCTTTATGCTTTCTGGAATGCAAGAGAAATAAAGATGGACAACGAGAGAGTTTATCTCGTAAGTGTGTATCAGTACTTTTGCATTATTACCTCCGTCAGTGATTCCCAAATATTCCTGAATGTTCGTGTAAATTGAAGAAGCCAATGATTCATATTTTGGCTGATGTATTACGTTCCAGTTTCAGTCGTTAGTGGTTCATGGGACAGAGGATATCAAAAGCGCTTGATATTTGCAAATATTTATTAACTAATTAAAGTAAATATAATCTCCTACAAAATAATTTTAAGCACGTTTTAAAAAGCTTAAATATAAAAGAAGCGGAACAAACCGGGGAAGGTTTTGCATTTTTCTAGTAGATTAAGGTTTAAACTAATTTATCATGAAAATATATTTCACCGAATTTTATGATGTTTTTTTGATTTTGCCATAAAAAATGGGAATTTTTCAAATGTTCATCTTGAAAATGTCAATTTTTAAAAACCAATTAAAAATTTGTTTTAAGCTGTATACGAAACACAAAAAGGTAAATTTGTACCGCTTCTTACCCATGCAAAAAATAGAATATAATTTAATTTCTTCCACAAATGTAGAATTGAACAACATTTTCCTTTAACTACTACCGAATGAAACTAAAAAATCAAATTATTTAGCATACAAATCGCTTACTTTGAATTGCTCTGGAGGACAACAAATCTATTTCTATGAAAAATCTTTGCTGGTTTTTTAGCTACGCTAAAACAATACCAAAAAAATTCAATGCCAACAAAGTCGGATTTCTGATTTTTGTCTATCCGTCGCGAATACAAATTGAGGCGGCATTAGAAAAATCAAAATAGACAAATCTTCAAGTCGTGAAAAATTCTAGTGAAATCCTGTTCTCAAAGTTAGCGAATTTCAATACAGCGGTCGTCAGAAGTAAGTGGATAAACAATCAGACCCCCGCGCATTAAAAAGTGGTGGGTGTTATCACTATCCCGAAAAATGGTAACCAAACGCTGTGGAAAAACTGAAGGGATTGCAGAGTGCTTAGTCCAATATGCAAAGTAATGGGGACTTATCGTACAGTCGATACCACCATTGGTGGACCACAGTCTACGTAGGATATAAGCTAGTTAGGGTCCTGGTAATTCGTGTGCCGACCACTTAAACACCCTCCGGATAAGTATAGAGCACGCGGTTGAATTACAATCGCCTCTGTATGTACTTCTCGTAGATTTTGGACAATCTTTCTATAGTAGACACTGAAACTCAATGCGGTTCATATCATTATCAAAGGGGATATAGGGCCAAATAATATCGATAATTCAGGAGCTGTACACGAATGAATTATATGAACTAATTTGTAATGAAAACGTAAGCCAACCTTTCAAAATCGTGGGTATTAGACAGGGATATGTCTTGTCTCCCACATTATTTTTCTCTACTTATGTATGAGGTTATGGAAGCAACGAATACAGAATCACTCTTCACTGTTCATGAACACCTACATGATATCGATACGCTGGTGGCGTATTGCGTATTATGCGATACAAATATACTGGCGTCAAGGCCAAGTTAAATAGACTCTTAGAAAATGTGAAAAATTTAGGATTGAGAATAAATATTAAGAGGACAACGCGTGCGTTAATGCGTGTTCGCATAGAACGGCTAACACTACTAACACCTGACGTAGAATCAACCAACGACCGGAATACAAGATTGCCGAGTGTGATATAGTTATATTATTGAAAAATTGTAATTACTTTTTGATATCTCCCTGTAACTTTCTCTAGACAAATCACTTAAATTATATATTATATCCTTTTGAAAGATTCACTCAAAAAAATACATGTAAAATTGTTGACACCTGTCACAGCATTTTGCAAACTAACTTCTCTAAACTGATGAGAGATCCATATGTTGTGTAGTAGTTGGACAACTGACATTTCAACAATGGGAACTATTCAGAATTTTCTAAAGCTCGGATACATACATATGTAACATAAAACTTTATCTAAGGAAACTAGAAAATGGAGTCTCTATAATAATAAATAATAATAACAATAATAATTGTACAAGTTAAATTAAACATGCAATATGCAATATGTTACCAACGAACTCTTGGAAACATCTGACACAATTTTGAAAATCAAAAGGATATCAACGACAAAAGCAAATGATGAATTGGAACTCCAACTGAGCATTCAGACAGGAAGTGTTAGGGGCATGGAGTGAGAGTGTGATAGAGTAAAATTCTCAAATGATTAACAATACAATGAAAACAATGAACAGATGTTTTAGCTGGTCTATTGTTTTAGCGCTACATGTTAGTGTCCTATTTGATGGCGATGGCGATTGTTGTAGTGATTGTGATGATGACAATGATGCAGATGATGATGGTGGCGATGTTTTATATGAAACTGCTGTAATGGTGATGGCGATGACAAGTATTTGAAAGATAATTTTGCAGGATGTATGACAAGATGTAAGCACAAATGTCAGTTGTCCTTTTTTGGCCTCTTTCTCCACCTCTTTCTTCCTTTTATTTCTCTTTCTTTTTAAGTTATGAAATCTGCTATGTCGCGTTTATGTGGCTCTTGCTGTTGCATGTTGTCGCTATGATTTGGCAAATTTAAATCATCATTACAACTATAGTAGAGTTTTATATGCAACAGTATACATATTTGTATTACAAGGATCTGCATACACATATACTTGTTACATGCAAACGGAAGTGTACGTGCGCCGAGTAGTGCCTGTGAATGTGTTAACCAGTGAAACAAGCGGTGATGATATATCCACAACAAATATGAGAGTTCCATGTTCAATCCTTGACAGGCCATACAATGTCACACAAGTGACACCGAGCGACATAGTATAGTGTGAGACGAAAGCAAAGAAAAGAGCACGAGAAAAAGGAAACAATTAGTCTTGGCTATAGCTGTTGCTGATGATGTTACTGTTGCCATTGTTAGTGATGTTGTTGTTGCTGCTGCATTTGCTGTTATTATTTTTGCACAACATGATTTTTTCGTTGTTTTCATAGCAGTTACTTTGGGTGGTGGTTCCTATGTTGCACGGTGGTTTTGTCTACCATATTCAGCTGTTTAAAGACAGCCACAGCATATTATGTGAAATGCCATCAAATATTTGACAAATTTCTACTGAGATATACAACCGTTTTTGAAAAACAGAAAATTACAGAACTGCTTAAATATTAGGAAGACGTCGTATTTAGTCTTTGGTATACTTATGCAATCTTGACTGGATAAAAGTTTGCATTATGACTAGAGTATTCAAAACACCGGCTATTCACAAATGTCGGTTTAGGTTTCTTGGAATATTCCACTTTTGGGGAATCAGGTTTTCGGTTAAACTGAGGGTAAAATCCGGGCAATATGTGTTTGTTTATTTTAATGTAAGCGGAAATTTAAATTACAATTTTGCTGAAATTAAGCGTTGGGCTTTTTGTATGGACGATTTTGTATTGTTTATTCAAGCCTAGTTAGGCAGAAATTGCCTTACCCCATATTCTAGGATGCGGCTGAAGAACTGACATACATTAGTCCCTGGCGAACCAAGTGTTACTCTGCAAAAAGTTCTTAAGAGTATTCGGAATTTCTGTATTTCTCTAAGGTCCAACATGAAGTAAGATCCTAGATATTGTCTGTTACTCATAAAGGGTTTTCCAATAAGGCCTTGACAACTTTTTTTTAAATAAAACGCAAACCATTTGAGAAAGTTCATAAAGATCGACTTGAAATACAATCAACAAATGTATGTATGGAACTTGATTTCCTTTATATGACAACCGCGGGTACTTCGGCAGCGGTCGATTCTTTGGACCCAATATTTGATAACTCGGTCACACATTTCGGCTGTTGGCTTTGAGTTCTTCCAACGTCGTCGGCTTGTTGGCATAGACCAATGATGTGACGTAGCCCCAAACAAAAAAATTGTAGAGGCGTTAAATCGCACGAACGATGCGGTCAATTGACTGGTCCATTTCTTGAGATAACACGCTCACCAAATTTAATCTTCACTAAATCGATTGTATCGTATGGTGTGAGGCTTGTGGCACCGACATGTTGAAACCGCATGGCGTCCAAGTCCATGTTTTCCAAATCGGGCCAAAAATAATCGGTAATCACGGTGCGATAACGATCGCCATTCACAGTAACGAGACGATCGTAATTGTCGACGAAAAACTGTGGCCCAATGACGCCGCCGGCATGCAAACCGCTCCAAATAGTTATTTTTTGTGGATGTAGTGGTGATTCATGAAGCACATATGGATTTTCACCAAACCACTAACGAATGGTTTGCTTATTGACGAACCCATTGAGTTAAAAATGAGCTTCGTCCCTGAAGATGAGTATGCGATGAAAGTCATCATCTTGGCGCATTTTCGGAGAACGTACGTTGCGTCAAATGGTTCATCGGCTTCAATTTTTGAGTCAACTTGATCTTGCATGGGTGTAAACCAAGGTCTTTATGCAAAATTCACCATATAACGGTCTTGGCGATGCCCAATTCCCCATACCCATATACTCCATATCCAGTGGAACAATTCAGGTAGTCCCTTGTCTCACCAGTTCAACCGTTTTATAGTTCCTTGGACTGTTTATATACCCCAGCACCCAGGAATACAGATTCTCACAATAGCTGTGGAAACTCCAGGCAGTGATGATATTTCGACCCAGACAAAGGTCACCTTCTCAGATTGTCATGAATTCAGCCCCAAAAGACATCACAATGATCTAGTAGCCTTTGCGCAAGGTCTATACTCAGCTCTTTAGCATAGATTCCAAACCCTATTTTGCAATCTTGATTGGAGCCATCAGTATATAAGCCTAAAACCCTATTAGAACCTCAAATATCTGACCATTACGGACTATTATCTATTTTCTATTCTCTTCCCAGTACGGGCAACCAAACGATAATACCATGAAGCAATTTCGGACGGACAAAAACTGTATAGTATCTGTACTCTCATTTCGAGGATATGGCCCGTCGTCCTCCGATTTTACACAATAATATCTATAGTGTTTGACTTGAAACCAAGGTTTCTGTCCAGAATCACACCTAGATGTCTCTACAACGTTAATACAATGGCTGAATAATCGGAAACTTCTGCTTCCCAGTAAAGAGTATGACCTCGGTTTCCTGTGATTAAGTCATGGAATGCATCTCTGTGTATAGAAAGAAATTTACCTTTCACTGCAATTTCCAGGTAGTCCGTGAATAACTGTCAGACGGTGCAACCTTATCCCCCCAAATTCCACGGAAGTGGAGATAGGACTTCGGCTTCGGGTGTCCCTTTATTCACATTTCGAGTTAAAGTCGTGGTACACAGGATCGAGGTTATGCGCCTATGCGTAGGCAATCCATATATCATATAAATGATTCTCTGGTCCGATACAGATGATTTTATCGAGCCCGGAGAGTCGTTGTGAAAGGAACCTTCTAAAGTATATCGACAAATACGGCAAGAGTATATTCCTTCAAGTAACTAGATTAATCTATGAAACTCACTAAAGCGTGCAGAGGTGTTTCCGTAGATTTGCCTTTATTGAAAAGTGCTGAAATGCGGACAGCTTATTTGAGTCTTACAGATTGAGTCACTCATCCTGCCCAATACTTCAGAAGAATATATGAGAGATTGATTGGTCTAACGACTTTTGTAATAATATGCAATTGTTTCTCTGCTTTCGGTATTTGAGTACTCTCCACATAACGGAAATAGAGAATAGCTTGAACCAGCTTATATAAAGGTTCAGAAACCAGGCGGTTTGTAGGTATTAGAACGTCCTATTGCAGAGTGTAGTGTTTATTTTATCATGATATTTCCTGCAAGCTGCCAGATGACATGGCTGTTCGGTGAATCCGGCCTTATGTCTTCGCGCCAGTTTCCTTGAAAGTGTACGTTAAGCAGGATGCCAACTGCTTCATCATTCGATCACCCGGTTTGTTCCGTCAGATTTCCTGCAGATACGAGAGTTGTCGAGAGATCTTTGCGCAATCTGGAGAGATCGCCGCGGTTTCAATGCCTTCGCAGAAATGTTGCCAAGAACTACTCTTTGAAGATGTTAACTCCTTCTTGTATTATTTATGTTGAATTTTGTACACATTCGGTACTTCATCAAATAGGGTGGGGCTCATTGGCGACCGCACATAGAACCAGACCCATTGGTAACTTCTCTCTGACGACCATGGTCTGTATAGGGAAAATAGGCTGACGCTAGGTTCCACGATCGTCTTGTTGTTTTATTAGGATGGTGAATACTGTTTATTGTTTTCTGAATTTCTACTCTTCTACTCTTTCTGGTCAACATATTTCGAGAAACAGGCGTCAAAACAATTTGTTGGCAAAGTATTTTCTGTCTGTCTGATGGGTTCAATAACCGTGAGAGCAATTTAACAGACTTTAGCTTTGTTGTTCTGTATTGTAATATCGGTTGCATAGAAGGTCTTTAGAAATCTAAAACAGGTTATCCAAATATAAAAAATTTAGAATGTGTGAGTTTTCTTTGCTTTAAAAACGCTGTCAAAAACATGGCAAGTCGCTGCTATATTCCCGATATGTCCAAAGTGAAATACATTTCCATTTGTGTTATTATTTGTGGTCCATCTCTTCCCTGTGGGTGCTCATAATAGGTATCAAACGGATTTTCATAAGTAACACCACTTCCTCTAGTCATTCCTGTAAATTCTCTCCTACGATCTGCAGTTGGCAGACTTTGTAATACAAAAGTTTCAGGAGCAGGCACTGGTAGTGTGGTTGTTACAGATGCTTTATAAATTTTGTTCTTCTCAGCCTGTCGATTTAGACGATATGTGTAATTTACGCATGCATAGCAACTGGTTTCATCATGATCACCTGGGCGATTAATCCAGTTTATCGGCTTACAACACTTCATACTATGTTTGCATCCACGACAATGAGATTGACATGAGATTGTTATAAGATTGGCGACACACTGCATTAGGTATATAATTTTCACCGGTCAAGTCTACTTCGCCGAAAAACAACTTATATGCTCTCTTGAAATCACTACTTAAAAGATTCTTTCCTTTTGAAATCTTGTAGAATTCTTTTTCTGATTTGATGACCGCAAACGTAGCAAAATAAATCAATATTTTCACACTGCATATAAAAATTGTAAGTTGTCAATTTTGGTGCGAATTATGCTGTAGCACTTTTTCTATACATTTCACCGCTGAGCTCTCGTTGACGTCGCTCTTTGTAATGCCTCGATGTGAGCGTCGTGTCGCTTTTATATTGTGTGCTGCATATCTTGTGGCGTCCCTTGTGGCTGTGCCTGTGCTGCTGTGGTCGGTGAGATAGCATAGATCTCAATGTTGAAGTAAACGGTGTTAAGAATCATTTCTAGGAAGTTCATATGTCCATAGGATGTTTATTGAGATCTTAGGTGCATTTTTCTAGTTCATTGGTTCCTTGAATTTTGAACGGTTTGCTACCTATGGACCTGAACAGAGGAAAAATTTAAAAAAATCGTATTTTTTAAGGTTTTTTGCGATTTTGACTTTGAAGATGATTTGCTATGTTCACAATTGTTCTTCTTTGTGACAGGGGCTACAGTTTTCCCTCAGAGATTAAATCAAAATTCCGAACAGTTTGCAAGATATGAGCGTGACAAATTTATAACAATTTTTGCAAAAATTACACCGATGCCCCAAATCTTTGGCGGCGCATAAAAAAAGTGATGACTTTGTGAAAAATTGGGAGACACGGGTCTTTTTTTGTCTTTTGTCACGTAGTGGTGTCCGTATATAAACAAAGCACACTTATCTTTATATATAAACTGACTGAACTCCTCCTAAACTTCTGGACCGATTTGGATAAATTTTTTTGTATGCGTTTGGGTGGCGCCCTGGGTGGTTTAGATTTACTATTCGGTCCAATTGGCCAAAGCGGCGTGGTACCTCCCATACCAACCACAAATTAAAAATCCATCATTTATGCTCCTGCTAACGGTATTTGAACAAAATTTGCAGGACAACGTCTGCCGGGTCAGCTAGTTTTATGTAAAAATCATGAGTTCATAATGATGTAGGTTGCGTATGAGTTACATATTAACTAAACAGGTAGCAATAAGCATACGCACAGTAGGACCAATTGGAAATATCACGGTAATAATTTCACAAATTTTAATGTATTGCTCTGATCATTTTGGAACGTACCAGCGATTTGTAGAGGAGGAGCCAGGCTTTCAGAATAGTGCATTAGGATGTAAATAAATAAAAATTAATGGTTTCCCATTACATCCCATGAAGGAATCGGGGAGAGGTTCTCACAATCAGTGAGCTGTGCGCTTTCTAATTTCATACTCACTGATTGTGACCTATAGTTTTACACCGGTTCCGAACGGTATTTTTGAGAAGCATTTTCATGGCTAAATACTCGATAGTTGTGCCGTCACTATGCGTGGTGATCGCCGTCGAAAGAAATTTTAAGGTGGTCAGAGCAGGGATCGAATCCAGGATTTCAAGTACAAGAGGCGCGCATACTACCCATTTCACCACCGACGGTCACATTAAGATGTACCCCGTGTTAATTAAGTTGGTGCTACACGCTGTCAAAGTTTACCACTTTGGTGTTGTTGAAAATTTCTTCTTCTACACTTATAGGCCGATTACAAAGATTTTTTTCTTTTGGGAATCAACTACGCAAGACAGGCACAAAATATGCTGTGTTGCGGAAAATCTTTTACCGCAGTTAAGATATTATCTTCAAATTTATAAATTTTCAAATCATTGATTTTTTTCAGATATTTTCTTAATAACTCGGCCAGTAGAGGAAGGTGAATATTCCTGAAAATACCATTAAATTGGAAACATTTCAGTTAGTATTAATAAACTAGTGGATGGGAACGCGCCTATGGCGCACGTCGAAATATGCTTTACTTTTGATCGATTTTTCATAAAAGGTAATTCTGTAAGATGAGAGAGGCATAGTTGTTGTTTGTTATTACAACAAACGTGTAAATGATTTACACGTTTGTCAGCTTGTACCTTATATGTATGTATTCATGCACAGAGAATAAGCAGCTCAATTGGATCTTGCAACTAAGAGTGGCACAACAACCTATTTTTTTTACGTTTTTTTGTTTTTTTTTCGTTTTTTCCAATTTTTTTTGTTTTTCTTCGTTTTTGGTTTGGTTTTTTTTCGTTTTTTTCCCGTTTTTTTTGTTGTTTTAGATTTTTTTTCGTTTTTTTAGTTTTTTTTCGTTTCTTTTTTGTGTGTGTATAAGTGTTCAAAAAGTGTGACACTAAAGTGTTACAGCGTCAATGAATCAGCGATTAGCGAGTCAATCCATAAGATGATTAGGGAGAGCTTCTAACAAACAATGAGCTGTGCGCTTTCTAGTTTTATACTCACTGATTGGGACCTATAGTTTTTCACCGTTTCCGAACGATATTTTGGGAAGCGTTTTCATGGCTGACTACTCGATAGTATCGCCATCACTATGCGAGATGACCGCCGTTGAAAAAAATTTAAGATGGTCAGAGCAGGAGTCGAACCCAGGAGCTTACGTACAAGAGGCGGATCTCTAGCCATTTCGAAATGTTGTTGTCTTAAAATTGAAACTTTTTATCAATCTGTAACAAACACAATATTTTCCCGAAAACTTACCATGATTCATTCAGTATTTTCGTCAGATTTTTTCCACGAAACGAATACAAGCTTCTACATTTTTCTGAAAGACAAATCTTAGTAGATATTGAAAGTAAAATTATGATCAGTTGTAAATGCACCCAACTGTCAGCGTTCCCTAAAGATATGGAATTTTTTGAACAAATGTTTCATTGTTGATGTTGGGCAGAAATTTCGCAAGGTTTTTTTTAAACATTTTTTATTTTTATTGTAGATTTAATTGTTCTTAAATATATAGCAAAAAAATAAATAGATCCTACGCACAAATAAGGTCAGCAGAGTTTAATAGGCAAAAAGTTAAATTTTTAACTGAGATTTAGTTGGGATTAAAACTCTCTACATGTGTTTATAATTTGCAAAAATTCTTAACTGGATTAAATTAACCTGGCGTTGATCAATAAGATATAAACAATTAGTAAGGTTCCATCAGCATGTACCTTATATCAAATCAATCTTTAAATGAAATTTGTAAAAGACTTTTCCAAAATTATTTATTTTGAGTTTTTTTGTATTTCGTGTTAAAGAATTTTTTGAAATGTGGATATTTTTGGAACGAAGTCCCTTACCGCACAGGATGGGGATGGGACTTCGCACAGGGCTGAAGAAAAAAAATTAAACAACTTTTTTTAACACTATTATGCTACAACCCACTATTATCAGCTATATTGGGTACTTTTCCTATGGTTTGTGTCTAGACTAACATATGTTGGAAAATTCTTTGTTTAATGAATGGGTAGTTTTCTAGGTGGAGTCTGTAAACTGCCTCGCAGCTGCGATTTGAACCCGTTAGTCTATTATCTCTCGAGCTCCCTGAAAGGTAAGTGCTACGCAAACAATCCCGAACCCACTGAGGCCTTAGATCACGAAATACAACCCCAATCAATCGACGGTATACTGAAAAATTGGGATGGTCGAAGTAGGCATACTTGGGTGTACCATCAATAAAATATTTTTTTGCTCAAGTTTTATCTGAAGCTTATCGGTTAAAGTATTTTTGAGAATTTTTTCAGATTATCCGGAAGTGGCTTAGAGGTCGAGCAAGTTGAATTTCCCCCAAAAATAGGGTATTCCCGGCGCTTTTTGAATTTTACTTAAAACTCGGTCAATAACCATGACTTTCTAACTTTGAAAGTCAACACTTTTCAAGTTAAACGTCCAAACTCTTATTGTATATGCACAAACCACCAGTTTCCGAAAAATCTGAAAACAAATTCTATAAAATCCTTTACCTTATAAATCGTAAAAATCGAAAACGAAAATTTTTTGGGACACCCTAAGGTACACTGTGTTAATAGTTTTTAAAGCGAAATTAAATTTGAAATTTTAATTGACCCAGACTTTAGTTTCCCATCAAATACCAAGAAAGTATGGGCTTATGCACTCTGATTAGGACGTACAGCTTTATGCCGGTTCCGAGCGGTATTGTGAGAAGCTTTTTTATTATTTAATTAATTAAATTAATTAATTAAAAATAAACCATGTTTATAAAAGGCATGGTTTACTATTTTGTCATAAAAACCGAAACCGGTTATTAACCCATTTCTACACCTCGGTTTAACCGAAACCCGATTCCGCCAAAATCGGAATATGCAAAGAAACCGAAAACCGAATTTTTTTGGAAAACCGGTTTTTTGAATACACTACTTTAGACAACATTTTTTGATGTTTTAACATCTATAGGCGCGGGTACGGCCTAAATTCACAAAGTGAATACATCCAAACACAATTTGTCCGACTGCGCTCACACAGATTGTCCGACAGCGATTACACATTGTGTGCCGTTAAACTCCTCCGCAACGGCTGGACCGATTTGTATGAAATTTTGTTTGCATATCGGGTAGGTCTCAGAAGCGGTCATCATCTATTTTTCATACCCCTAAATGATAAGGGTGGCCCACCACTATATACAATACAAATTTGTCCGACTGCGAAACACAGTTTGTCAGACTGCGAACAAAAAAAACACACACTGATGTAGCGGCAGTCAATAGTTGTATTGTGTGGGTGCAGAGCTCTCTCAGAGCAAGGAGAATAATGACGTGTTTATACGTATAAAAAAAAGGAGATATAAAGTGAGCAACGAAATTTGTGAACTTGTGTAGAGTATGTACGAACATAACAATGTATGTATGTACATGTGTCTGTTGCTTAGCATTGTGTTTGTTTTTTGTGGGAATAAAACAAAAAATGTAGGCAAGAAAATAATGACACTTGTCTTTAAATATTGTTAAGTGTCATTAAGTATTAATACTCTTTGAATGAAACGCCATCATATGATTGAACGCCATTTGACATTCTTTATAACGAGCCCGCCAAATAGCTTTTTTTTAATGCTTTAAAAAAAAACTACTCGATATTTTCTCAAATTTCTTTTTTTATTTGAAAGTACAATCCTTCTTCCGGTTAATTATGTAAAATAATATCATTCAAATGGCTGTCTGGCTGTCTAACCTACACGATCGTTCCAATTTTTAAGCACATTATCGATTGTGTGCAGCTGTATTTCACCAATGGCTTCACGAATATTGTCCTTGAAAGCGTCAATTGTCTGTGGCTTGTCGGCGTAACACTTATCTTTGAGGGCACCCCTCAAATAATAGTCCAACGGTGTCAAATCGCAGCTCCGAGGTGGCCAAACAACATCAGCTCTGCGGCTGATAATGCGATCTTCAAAAAACAGGGCGCAAAACATCGAGTGTAGCCTCGGCTGTGTGGCACGTACCGCCGTCCTGTTGAAACCAAATGTTGCCAATATCCTCCTCTTCAATTTTTGTGAAAAAAATTCGTTCAACATGGCCCGATAACGATCGCCATTGACTGTAACGGCCACTCCTAGCTCATTTTCGAAGAAAAATGGCCCAATTATGCCTCTGGACCAAAATCCGCACCAAACAGTGACTCGTTTTGAGTGCATTGGCTTTTCAATGTATGTGCCCCAAATGCGACAATTTTGCTTGTTTACATATCCGCCAAGATCAAAATGAGCTCTACCTGAAAAGATGATTTTTTTGGCAAAATCGGCATCTCTGTAAGTCGATCGCAGGCCCACTTAGCGAACATTACCCTGATTTTAAAAATAATGTCACAATGTTTCTCAGCGTTGTTCAAGCGTATGCACAACCATATTCGTTCAGCAGAAGGATAAAACTAATTATCTGTCAAACCAGACATGAGCTAAGTGTTACCACTCAAGAAATAAGCACTAGTTGAAAAAAAAACGTTAGATGGCGGACCCTTTAGTAACTTCACCTCTCAGTATCACAAGTATGTATGTATGCCGAAAAAACTTTGGATTGATTGTTAACTATTTTCCCGTGATCCAATCGAGCTGAAATTTCGCAGTCAGACTAATGGCGACGAGGAAAATAAACTGTCAAAATATGGGCGGGCTTGGATAAAGGGGCGTGGTACCTCCCATACAAAACACAAATTAAAAATCCATTCTTTCTGCTCCTGTTAACCGTATTTGAAGAAAATTGGGTATGTTAATAAGGTTTACATATTCTAAGATCTACTGCAAATTTGGGAGGGATTGTACAAAGGGGCATGGTTATATATAAAGATCTTATAGACAAAAACTATGTTTTCTACGGGTTGGTTTTTTATTATTGTGAAAGGTAGGTCCAATAAAATGTGGGTGCGAAGCACTCTCAGAGCAAAGAGAATAATGACGTATTATACGTATATAAAAATGAGATAGAAAGAGAGCAACGAAATTTTTGTGAACCCGTGTAGCGTATGTTCAAACATTACAATGTATGTATATTGATGTGTCTGTTGCTGTCCATTCTCTTTGTTTTTTGTGGGAATAAAAAAAAGTATTAAGCAAGAAAATAATGACACATGTGCTTGCACTTGTCTTTAAATAATTGTGTGTATTAATATTATTTAAATGTAACGTCATCAAATGATTAAACGCTGTTTTTTATTTTCCAATGTAACATTTACAAATTTGTCCATACAAATCGAACAGGTACCGTGTAACAAAAAGGTGTTAACACATCGCCCGTGAGTTCGAACACTCATTGAATTTTTTTTTGAGATTTGGACATATGTCAGTAGCCTACAACTATGAAGATGAAGTTTACAAGTATCGAAACGATGGTGACATTGTGAATTCATATTCTGCTTGTGATTTTAAAATTGTACGTTAAAAAAATATAACTTCCAAGCTAAATTATACTTTACTATTTCAAAAGCCCAAAACGTCACAATGCGGCACTTCTCTGTAAAAACCGGGACTGATATCTAAGGTGGTACTAGACATTGAAGTGCGGGGTAATTATGCCAAAAGCGGCATGGTTTATCAGGTTACTACCACACGATAAAACTTGTTCGAAGTTAAAACAAAGCATGCTGTATTGTGGGAAGGTCTAGCAAATGCCTTAAACTACATATTTATTCCTAGGATATTTTCTTTCTTAAGCGGACATTGCCTTGAGCAGCCCTAACTTTTTATCTGGCTGATGAATTTGAAAAAATATTACCAACAAGTTTTGTAAACAACAAGTTCCGTTACTCTGTGTGGAATCAAAATGGGCGTAAACCGGCAATAAGCACCAACCATAGCTGATGTTCACTCTCTTTTGAGGAATTCAAACAAATCGATTATTTTTATAAAGAGTTATCAAAGTGCTATAACATTTACTTTAGTTTTAGCTTTTAGCTTTCATACTAATGAAAAATATTTCTATATTTTGCATGAAAGAGATTATGAATCAAATGTTCGAATGTTTACCGATTCGTTTGATTCTGGGCTATTATTTGGCCCTTTCTAAAAATGTCACAAGACATAAGACAATTTGCAAATAAGCTATTCAAAGTGTAGTAGATCGGAATCGGTGTCAAATTGAAGTCCAAACCCGGGGAGTTTAAAAATAAAATGTTTAAATATACAGATTGCTGTAAAGGGCAAATTTGGTTTGCATTTCAAAGTGGCTGTTTAAACCACTGTAATATTCTCATGCAACATCTTCCCGTATTGTACGGTTGTGGACTTTTTGCTGTCAACTGAAAACTATGATGGATAAGTCACGTTTTCCTTACTTTTTGCTAGATGATTTTCTGTTGTGTCGAGAGATTTTTCCAAAAATTGTGTTGTCTTTGGTAAGCTGCCAATGAGGTTCGTTGGTTGGCTGGCTGCTTTCTTTTATTCCAGCGTTTATGAAACAAAACGACAGCAGCAACGGCATTTGCACCAACAAGCAATGATAAATGTGATGTAGATACAGCAGCTTAAACTCACAGTGAAAAATAGTTGACAATAAGTAACACCAACACTCACAACAACACCAGCACACACACATCAATGAAAAACTTACAAAATGGAATGTACTTCAAATGGAAATTGTAATCCAATAAAATACCAATTTTCAAATTGTGACAAAATAAATTACTTTTCAAAAGAAGAAAAACTTTCCACAGAAACCAAATAGAAACAAAAAAACGAAACCAAACAACAAAATTATTTCCTTATTGTATTTTAACTAACCATAAATTATCCAATTTCTGTGTTTCTTTGTTTCACGAGTGCAAAGAAGGATAAGAGATTTGTTTTTTCTTTGGGCTATTTTCTTCTTTTTTTTGCCTTTTTTTTAATGGTGTCCTGGTCTCTAAACAGCTTTTTGTCTTCATTTGTTGCTCGGAGAGTTTGAATTTTGTTAATAGTAACAAAAAAAGCACCAGCATCAGCTACGTCAACAGCAGCGGCAGCAACTCTGGCTGCATCAGCTACAACAACATTGATTTTTCATCAATGATAGCAATTATGTCCTTAAGGCTTTACTTAACACTCTCACACATTTTTAGCATTTTGTTCAGTCGAGATACTTTTGCTGGCCAAGTGATGCCATCCAAGTTTTTTATTTCCCTTCTTTTATTTTCCTCGACAAAAGTTTAGATTTTCCGTTTTTTCCTTTGTTTGGTAAAACTTGTATAAACTTATGCTTTTGTTTTCTCTGATATTGTTCAACGTGAATTCAATGGATGTTTTAACTTGGTCGTAGAAGACACTCAGAAGTAAGATTATGTTGTTTCTGATGCAACACAGATTGTATGTGCGGACTTTATGTTGGCAAATATCAGGATAGTGACCTAAATGAAGATGTATATAAATTGCGATTGAGATGTTTGTAGGCGGGAAATGACGGATAACATTATATTTATTAATTGTCTGGGATAGTTGACTCTCGAAAGTAAAAAAAAATTGTACTCGGTCTATAAGTGTAGAAGTACGGGACTTTGAAAATATCAACAGCACCAAAGTGGTCAACTTTGACACCTTATAGCACCAACTGCGTTGGCACGCGGTGCTTCTATGTGCAACGTTCTGAAAGTTTTACTCCTGCTCTACAATTGTCTAGTACATTCCAAAATTATCAGAAAAATTCTTTAAAAGTTGTGATATTATTACCGCTATTTTTCCAACAGACCCCACTTTGATACGTAGTAAACAATTAATGATACTAATACGTAACCTGACCAACTGTATATTTTTAACAAATGAGTTAACATTTACAACCAAACCCACGATCTCGAAAGAAAACCCAAGCGAACAAAGTTAGTCACTCACTTCCGTTGTTATCCATGGCTTTAAATGTTATTGTGTGGTTGTGCTTTTGTTTTCTCAGATATTGTTCAACGTGAATTCAATGGATGTTTTAACTTGGTCGTAGAAGATACTCAGAAATAAGATTGTGTTATTTCTGATACAACACAGATTGTATGTGTGGACTTTGTGATGGGAAGTATCTGGACTTTGTGATCGAGTGACCTAAATTAAGATGCATATACTTTGTGTTTGAGATATTTGTAAGCGGGAAATGACAGAAAACATTTTATTCATTAAATTTGAATCAATTTAAAAATATATTTACTAATCTGAAACGAACAATCCGACACTGGTTTAGAATGTATTTTTGCACATGTGCATGCGAGCCTTTATTTATATAAAATTTTCTAAAACATGGTCTTGCTTCATTTCTAACCTATAATGTAGCAATAAAACTGCACAATGCATATTGGCGAAGTATTACACAGTGCAACACAGTGCAGCCATGTACGGACACCACAGTGTAGTGTAGCCATATACGGACACCACTATGTGATAAAAGACCCGTGTCTCCCAGTTTTGCCCAAAGTCATGCACTTTTGTTTTATGGGCCTCCAACAATTTGAGGCCTCGGTGTCATTTTTCCAAAAAAGTTATTATTTTGTCAGGGTCATCTCTTGCCAACCGTTCGGAATTTCGATTTACTCTCTGAGGGTCAAAATCGCAAAAAACTTTAAAAAATTCGATTTTTTTGTTACCTAAGGACCTGGATAGCAAGCCGTTCAAAATTCAAGGAAATAATCAACGACAAAAATGTATATCAATGAAATGCATATGAACTTCCTAGGAATGATTCTTAACTCCGTTTACTTCAACATTGAGATACTATGTTATCTCACCGACCACAGCAGCACAGGCAAAGCAGTAAGCCCAGCACACGCAACAAGGGACGCAGCACACAATATAAAAGCGACACGACGCTCACATCGAGGCATTAATGTTAGATTTAAGTTATTTTCCATCAGATGAATTAATTGAAGCCTCTGGCGGAAGAAGGTGTTAACTCACTTTTTTCAAAAACAAGATTTTCCTTCTTTTAATGTTTTCGTGTTGTCCGATTTTGTTTTTGGATAAGAAAAAAGTCCACATCTGATATTTAAATTATTAAAATTAAATTTAAAATTTTTTTTTATTATTATTATTTTTTAAATTTATTTTTTAAACATTAAAAGAAAGAAAATATTGTTTATGAAACAATGTGAGTTAACACCTTCTTCCACCAAGGGCTTCAATTAGTATAATAAAATCAGAATTTAGAAAAGAAAATACATCGAGGCATTACACAGCGCGACGCCAACGAGAGCTCAGCGGTGAAAATTATAGAGAAAGTGCTGCAGCATAATTCGCAGACAACATTGGCAACTGACAACTTCAACACGCAGTGTGAAAATATTGAGTTATTTTGCTACGTTTGCTACGTCATCAAATCAGAAAAAAAGTTCTACAAGATTTCAAAAGGAAAACAATCTTTTAAGTAATGAATTCAAGAGAGCATATAGTTGTTTTTCGGCGAAGTAGACTTGACTAGACTCATGGCATGGTTGAGTGGAGGCAAACGTAGTATGAAGTATTGTAAGCCGGTAAACTGGATTAATCGTCCAGGTGATCATGATGAATCCAGTTGCTATGCATTCGTAAATTACACATGTCGTCTAAATCGAAATGCTGAGAAGAACAAAATTTATAAAGCAACTGTAACAGCCACACTACTAGTGCTGGCACCTGCAAATTTTGTATCACCAAGGCCGCCAACTCCAAATCGTAGGACAGAATTTACAGGAATGACCAGAGCAATTTGTGTTCCATTTGATCCATTTGATACCGATTATGATCCCCAACAGGGAAGAGATGGACCACAACTAATAACACAAATGGAAACGAATTTTATTGTGGCCATATTGGGAATATCGCAGCGACTTGCCATGTTTTTGACAGCGTTTTTCAAGCAAAAAAAACTCACACATGCTAGTCTTAACTCTACGACGTACCGCAAACGGCAAGCTGAATTTCAGAGCCTCTGCACTCTAAATGATGGCAATTCTTTCGCTTACTGCAATGATATAAAAGCTTTGGTGGTAAAAATGGGAAAGAACTATATCGCTAGTGAGTGGAGATTATATCAAGCTTGAAAGTAGTGTTGTTGCATGTGTCGAACCGAAAACCTTCCATTCCGCTAGCAATGGGTATTAACGTGAAAGAAAGCTATGAAACATTGAAAGATATAACGAAAAAAAATCCAATACTACGGAAATAAATGCAAGATTTGCTGTGATTTGAAGGTCATCAACATTTTTCAAGGGATCATCGATAAGGGCGGCTACCCAAAATTCTTTTGTTTTCTTTGTAATTGGGATTCGGGCTCACCTCTGAATCAATACCAGTGTAATTCGTGGAGACCAAGAGGAAGTGTGGAGGAACAAATGAAACAGCATAAACTGAAGAATGCTCCTTTAATTGACAATACTCAAGAAATCTTGCTGCCACCGCTCCACATAAAATTGGGAATTGTTAAAAAATTCATCGAAGTGGCCGTTGTAAATTGTCCAAACGCATTCCACTCTTTGAAAAGTGTTCTCCCAAAGCGTAGTGATAACAAAATTAATAAAGGTATTATAGTAAATGTAACATGAATTTTTATTCACCTCATTGTACTATTTACACTATATTAATGTTTTCTTTTCTGCCTTTAATTTTTGTCTTCCTTTAACAGGCGTACTTAATGACCCTGACATTATAAAGCTATTCAAGAGCAACTTGGAATCATCGATTGATGTTAGTCATTCAATGGCATGGATATACCTTCAGCGTGTATGCACCGGAGTTTTGGGAGGGCATCGAAACGCGGAACCCAAAGCAAGAGATGACATTAAAGCTGCATTTTCTTCATTTACATTTTAACGATTTTATCAAATAACTCCCTACCGAATCCGATGAGCAAGTAGAACGGTTTCAACAAAGCACAATGCCCATGGAAAAATGGTACAAAGGCAAACAACTCGACGCATTGCTTGCAGAGGTAATATCAATTTTATTGATGCATTGTTTTGCACTTGTTTTTTGATTTCTTGTGTAATTCATTTCAGGTATGTTGGTGGAGTCACAAAATCATCCTTTATGATGTTAATGAAGTATTTGGAGAAGAAAAAGCTGATGATGGAGGGCAGTATGGAAGCAACGTGCCTGTGGACACCAATAGTTCTGAATCAGAGTCAGATTCGGATGATTGAGACGACGATTTGGATCCACAACTTAAGAGAGTGCGATTTGCAAGTCCAGGGCCATCAACATTATAAACATAATACGAATATTTTTTTAAATTTTTGTAATAGATACCATAGTATCTCAATGTTGAAGTAAAGAGAAAACAAATGAAATTAAAAAAATTTCGGAAAATTGTTCACTTTTTCGGCTACCTAAACGCTACACAAGCGCTATCTAAACAGTATTAAAAATAATTCCTAGGAAGTTCATATGTTCTAGAAAATTGTTTATTGAGATCTTAGATAAATTTTTGGTGTTGATTGTTTCCTTGAATTTTGAACAGTTTGCTACCTATGGACCTGAACAAAGGAAAAAAGGTAAACAAATCGAATATTTTAAGGTTTTTTGCGATTTTTACCTTGAAGGTGACGTTTTTTGATTTTGTTTCAATCAAACGGTTTGCAAGATATGAGCCTGACAAAATTATCACTTTATTGGAAAAATTACGCCGTGGCCCCAAATTTGTGTGCATGACTTTGGGCAAAACTGGGAGACACGGGACTTTTTTTGGTTTTTTTATGACCGTATTTTATGTCCGTATATGGTTATATTTCCATGACTTAAAAAGTTACACACAGTGTTATCGGCAACCGCTACCGCTACAAATTCTCTGATTACAAAAGTATTCAATTACAAAAGTATTCAATGATGTCATGGCCACTAATGAATTCATCCATTTTACATGAAAAAACACATCATCATCATGTTTCGATGCTTTTTTTAATCCATCAGTAGTCCTTTCTCACGCATCTCAGCCATATAAATCTGATTTATAGCTGCGAGTTTTACTGTTTAATAAAATTACAAGTCATGGTACTCGCTATCTTATAGGTTATTAACATTAAGTGGCGAAAAGCTTTACTAAATAATTCTGCATAACTTGTTCTTAGAAAATTTAACTGTTTCAACTTCAAATTTGATGCATGTTAACATAAATATAATCACACAATCTTCTCACTGCTGTTGCACTCATATTTTTGCCGGACTTATGCCCTAAAGTCAAAATCAGTTTGCCACAATATGAGACATTGATTCGGATTTGCAACTCTGCCTTGGCTAGGAAAATTCACACCCCCATGCTAAAGTTATAAAGAGTGATGAGGTGTCTTTATTTCCATACCGGAATCCTCCATGTGGTGGTTTCCGGGCAAAGGAGGACTATTTTTTTTCCAGCGGCTGAAGTCTACAGGTTGAAATGAGCAGATTATTTTGCTAAACAACCATGGATTCGTCCCAGGTTTAGTAGGCGGCTCATGTCACTGAAGCTCATCAAGGTATAGGGCATATGAGCATATGGGATAACAGCGGATAGAAACCAAAAGAAGAACATCCCGGTTCGACATATTGCATCCTTGTCAGCGTCTGATCCATAATGGGCGGCTGGAATCACATATCATGACAGCAGGTAAAATGCAAAAACCCGGTGGATTAGGATTAGGATTAGTGGATTAGGACCGCTACTTGTTGACAACCCCCGCAAATGTTATAAGAACCACGATTTACGGATATGCACTTGGAATATATGAACTCTATATGGATCCGGTGCAAGTATCCAATTGGCAGATGTCCTCGAAAGTTATAAGGTTGGCATTTCCGCTATCGGGGAAATGCGACGGACAGGAGAAACAACTGCCACATATACTACACCTGCCATGCGAAGCAACTTGAATTTGGTTGTGGATTTGAAGTTGGCAAAAGACTGCGCCCCCTAGTCTCTAGGTTCAATCCTGTGGGTGATCGTATAGCCACAATCCGCAGAAAAGCGAAATATTTTTTTTTTTAATTTCCCTAATTTGTGTGCGTGGTCCGACAAAATAGAAAGGCGATGATGCCAAAGACATATTCTCTGTGCTCCTAGGGGAAACGTAGCACCGCTGCCCTGGCCATGGCATTAAAATTGTACTACGAGATTTTAATGCTAAAGTAGGCGGGGAAAACGTGTGTCATGCAACTATTGTCAATTTCAGTCTACATGCTGGCAGTTCCGACAACAGTATGATACTGATTGACTTTGTCGCGGCAAAAAGCATGATTGTTTGTGGTACAAAATTCCAGCATAAAAACATCCACAAGACTATTTGTGCATTCTCTGATCAAAGAACGGAGAACCAAATTACCTACGTCGTAATTTCAGGGCTGACACCGGTTCAGATCACTACCTAGTAGAAGCAAAATTTCGCAGAAGATTAAGTGGAGCAAAAATAGTACGAACCAGAGGCAGAGAAGCTAGATATCAGAAAGCTGGAATTACCACAGGTAGCCACAGCCTATTCTAGAAAGCTCTCGCAACTTTCGGTATAGAACCCACCACCTCCCGGCGACGATCCTGAAGAGCAGTAGAAGCCCATTTTCGACTTTCTAAAAACTGTCGCATCAACCTGGACAAACCATGGTACGATGAAGAGTGTTGCATAGCCAATGATAAAAAGAACACGGTACCTATGGTAATGTTTCCGTCAATTGTAACGCTAGCTGCGACTGAGCAGTATGTGGAAAACAGAAAGGAGCTAAACCACCCCTTTAGACGTAAGAAACGGCAGTATAGAAAGCGCGAGAGTGAGAAAATTGAGACATATGGGATATACATGGCCATCGTTGGTTCAAAGGCTAGTGTGCGCGGCTCTAGTGCATAAGAACCTGGGTTCGATCCCTGACCTGATCACCTCACATTTCCTTCTACGACGGCCAATGGCGAAACTAGCGAGTACATAGGCATGAAAGAGATTCCCAGAACCGGTGTAAAGTTGTAGGTCCTAGTCAGTCACTAAAAACTTAGAAAGCGTACAGCTGACTGTTTGTGAGACGCAATACCCAATCCCTTCATGGGATGTAATGGTAAACGATGTTTTTTAGAAGGAAGAACAAAGCTCGAGATTTGTACCAAAAAGTCAAGAACAGAACTAATGAGCATAGTTCAATTACCCTTTTATGAAGACAAGGACGGAAATCTCAGCGCGGATATTTAGAGCATGTTGGTAATGCGGACAGATCATTTCTCCTCACTGCTGGTGCGTGAGATATCCAATGACGAGGAGACAATCGATCACAATTTGGACGATGACGTCGATTGCCCCTTCCTACCCAAGACGAGGTCAGAACCGCTATTGCCCGGCTTAAAGGCAACAAAGCTATAGTAACAGCCAATGGATTTTCGATGAAGCTGTTTAAAACTGTGTTAAGAAGGTTTAAGGTGCATGACGCAGCCAGTTAGCAAAATTTGGTGGGATGAATGCATGCCCGGTGATTGAAGTCTCAGTGTACTATGCCCCATATTTAAAAAAGATGACCCGATTCTCTATGCCAACTACTCTTGAGTATGCCGTTTATACATAGCATATAAGGTGCTATCAAGTGTAATATGCGAAAGGCTAAAATCTGTTATCGATGACCTGAATTGATTGATCACCAGTGTGGCTTTAGGCCTGGAAAATCGACAGCTGTCCAGATTTTCACACTACGCTAAATCCTGAAGAAGACCCATGAAAATCCAATCAACACCTATCTATTATCTATCTATTGTATAACTATTAGTCGATTATAAGGCGACCTTCGATATCCCGATATAGGAGAAATTCTACGCAGCAATGCCTGAGCTTGGTATTCCTGCACAACTCATCCGCCTTTGCAGGATGACCTCGATGAACAGAACCTTTCGAATCTAGGCGAGGCCTCAGGCAATGCGACACCCTACCGTGCGATCTATTTAGCATCTTCATGGATATCATTATAAGATAAGCTGTAATCAACATGAATAAAACCATCAGCAGCAAAAGTCACATGCTGTTCGCGTCTGCCTATGATGTAGATATCATTGAGCCCACAATGAGAAAAAGTTACTGCGGTGTTTCGAGAATTGAGAAGGATCCAGGAAAAGTGGGTCGGATGTAAATCGAGATAAGACAAAAATAATTGTTTCAGCGGGCAGGGACTCCACGCGATTAGACCAAAATGTGAACGTTGATAACAGTTATAATTTCGAGGTGGTGGATAAATTCATATACCTCGGATCTGCCGTAAACAAAAAAAACAACGTCAACCTTGAGATCAAGCGGAGAATTGTGGTTGCGAATAGATGTTATTTTGGGCTAAGCAAGCACTTTAGAGATAAAGTCCTCTCTCGAGTAACAAAAGTCCAGCTATTCCAAACTCTCATACAACCAGTCTTGCTTTATGGCGTAGAGTCCTGGGCCCTATTGCAAGCAGACGAAGCATCTGTAGGAGTCTTCGAGAGAAAAATACCTCGAAATCGCGCTTCAGCACACGATCAACAAACATTTTTATAAACTATATTTTACTGTTCTAGAAAGTCTTATATATAAAACTATAATAGAATGTTGCTACAGCAATATTGCATAGAGTGTAGAGTGAATTATTAAAAATTTTAACATTGATATTGACACGGAAAACAGAGACATCGCACAAAGGGGGACAAATGTTGAAATTACTATTCTATCTTATTTTGTTTCATGTTTCATGGAATATGTTTATGTGTGTATTGTATATTCAATCTGAAATTAATCAAATCGACGGATAAAACAAAACTAATTTTTCCTGTATTGTGTCCGATTTTCCTGGGGTGCAATTTCTATTCTTTAAAATCACATTTCAAGAAAATACACCACAAAGAGTCAATGAAATCTGGCCCCAAATTGTATTAGTATACAACAAATAATTATTTTGGGGTCCTCTTGCGCTTATTGGGGCCTTATTTTTGATCGGTTTAAAACAAACAAATGAAGTCCGCCCGCACTAAAATATTTGGGGTCGTGCTTCACAATTTTTTGGGGCCCTACATCGTTGCTTGGGAGGCTATTTCATTTGAAATTTGGGGCTCACCTTCATAATTAAAACAAAGCCTAAATTTAGGGCCCATTTTCATTTTGCAATTGGGGTGTTATTTCCTGGGGGCCGCTTTCCGGCCGCCGCACTTGACTCTTATGTATCGTGTATTCGTCGCAATAACAGATTTCCTTAGCAAACTTAGCCAAGACAAGGTTATGCTAGATGTTAACATTAACTGGTGCATCAAGATAACTGATACTTTAAGACAACATTTTACTTTCAGGCCAGGATTTGGAACTTAAAATTTTAGGATATATCAATGACGCTGGCCCAGCAATTCTTTTACATGTCTTACCCGTGGAGAAAACATTTCTTTGTACTACGTTGGTAAGGGCTGATAACGAGCCAAGAAGATGCAAATTAGTCTTGTTTCTTGTCCTTTCCTTATGTGGTCATGATGCTTGTATGGCATCTGTTATACATGCTTTTTAACAATAATCGATCAGAAATTTAAATTTATAATAATTATTATCACAAAATTACAGGCGATATTGTTTCCTTGACAAGGAATATGCATTCATCGAACGAAATGGTTGTTTTGGGACTCATATTCGCTTAATCAGAGGCAAAAAGCGACGTCGATTTTTATAAAATATGTAAAGCAAAAATCAGTAACTACTTTACGTCTTTTGTATTTTGTAGTTTTGCATTTATAATCTTTAATAGTTGGCTTAGGAACATACCTTGTAGTGACCTGACAAAGTAATACACGATTATTCGTAAATCCATACTGTATTCGCTTACATATCTACGAGTATAATGCACTCAAACGCACTTCAGTACCAAAGGACAAATACAAACATTAATAATATCAGTAAAGTAAATAGACCAACAAGTATCTATTAGTATTTCATGACAAACGTTTACTGCCGACACAAAAAGAGATGTCAATGAACTGAATTTAGTTCGCAAACAGTGAAAGAGAAAACAATAATGTCTTTATGTTTACACAATCATGTTAATAATATGCGATAACAACTAAATCGCACACAATGACATAAATATCACCGTACATATACGCATTGAACATACACATACATTGACACACATACACACACATTCACCTTATTACATTAATATAGTCTCATGTACCAGATCATGAATATATATACATATACGGATGCTACACAAACCCACGCATAGATCCATTTATGTTTGTGGGTGATAGTATATACTCGCAGCTGTAGTACCTGTAAAATGAGTAAACAAAAGCTATGAAACACTTTTTTTGTCGGCACTTGAAACAAACACAACAAAGGCTAAATTATAAATATTAGGAACAACAGAAACAGAAGGAGGAAACTAATAGCAGCACAGCAGCAATGCCAGCAACATCGACTGCAATAGCAAGAGCAACGTCGACATCCACATCGACATCGGTGAGAGAAATGACAACAATAGACAGCGGATAGAACGGATATTGCAACAGACAGTTACATTAGCCAAAGCTTTTTGGAAATTTATAAGCAATTACCTGTGTACGCACGTTCGAACATGCAGACGTACGCAATTTTCGTAAAGCCCACACACAAACGATTATGTGTGGGAGTGTGTTTCACTAATTTGAAACAGTGGGATTAAATTGAGCTTTTGTAGGTCAGAAATTGTAAATATCATAAACCTTTATCTGTCATAGAACCGTCCAAATTACCATGCTTTTTAGCCTTAAACCTTCGACGAACATTCATTTTCGATTATTTTCGTGATCTATGACCTAATTAATTTTTTTGATTATTTTCGTGACCTATGACCTAGTAATAGATACGACCTACAATTTTATATACTTTTTATCTATTAACCTCTATAGGAACGGGTAGGGTAATCTATCAAAGTGAACACACGCAAACAACACACAGCATTAGCATTACATACGTGGTTTTTGTACAGCAATAGTCTCTGCCTGAAAATAAGTACGATCGTATTGATGTAGTGGCAGCGAATAAACAGGCAGGTCGTCGTCGCCAAAGTGTATTGAATAGTGTAGAGAACTCAAGGAACAAATTGTATGACTAAAAAGCACCGGCGACATCCGGCGAATGTTTCAAGACGTATTACTCTCTTTTTGTCATAACTTGGTCCATTCATAATTTTGAAATGAAACATTGATACCTTTTGAAACATTTATGCTTTTTGTATTGTTGTATGTAATTACCTTGTCGAAATGCTGCATTTATATTGAAATATTCTAGGAAGAGAATAAGACTCGTTTATGCTCTTTTACTCAGACTCTGTCCATGAGAGCGGAAAAACAGTGCAATAAGTTCTCTATACACTTAAATACTTTTTGTCGTCGCTCTGTTTATGACAAAAAAAAAATTCAGTCAGCTAAATATCGCTTAACAATATGATGTAAGATGTAAGAAACATTAAAGTGCAATAGCAAAAGCTATTACTGTGTTCAGAGAAATCGAACAGGTACCCCGTAACGAAAGGTGTTAACACATCGCCCGGTACTCGAACACTGTTTGATTTTTTATTGGCGTAGAATACGTCTTACTTTACGGTATATTGAGTCATGTAAGATTGTTATTGTTGTAATCTTTATTTCATTGATTATGGGGAAACGGCGAGATAACTTTTTTTAAAAATTGTTTTGTAGGTAAATGAAGATGTTATCTTTCGTTTGATATACATTTCATATTGGTTAATATCTTCCTAATATTTACATTTCTCAAACATATGTGTGGTGTTTGGTTGAGTGTTTGAGTTTGTAGCGTGAACACAAACTATGCTGCTGTTTCAGTGTGGACACAAACCTTCGGCTGTTGTTTTGATTGATGAAATATTGAAATTTCGTATATTTACTTATGTATTTAAGTGAAACAAAATGTTAAATGTGAATTTGAATTTAACATGGATATATAATTATAAAAAATATAAATCAAATCGAGTTGCGTCTGTTATTTATCATTTATCCTTACTCTTTCAATTTAAAAACATATTTATCCTATTTTTCCTACCATAAGCTTATGTATATTATCAAAAGTAACTATCAAATAAATAAATTCATTTGCTTATGTTATTTATCATTTATTGTTATATATGTTTTCTGTCTTATCGGATGGCGTATTGTACGTTAAACTTAATGGCCGTGTCTCTGACACAGCCTGCAGGGACAGTCCGTGGCCGAAGGCCTCGGACAACTGTCTGCTGTATTTTTTGTGATACACTTTATTCCCTTTCAGCTGAATGGCACATATACTTGGTAACATATGTTCGGTCTATGTAAGCACGCCGAAATTCAACATTAGGTCGTTTAAAAGATATGGCACGGACTCAAAACGTGCCGAACATTTGCCCCATGTGTACCGCTTTTTTCGACCCATCAAATCCCTTTGAGGTAAGACGACATTGATGGCTGATAGGGTTGCCCCTACTGTGTTCTGTAAGTCACCCATGAATATATTAGTTCAAACTTCTGCCACAAATCTCAGGGGAAACATTCTTGCCTGTGCTTCTGAATGGGCTAATAACCGCACAGCTTATTCAACCGCAAAATTTATTATTTAAAACGCCTTTCAAATGGTCTCTACGTATTCATTTAGGGAAACGAATTCAATGAACCCAATTTTCGAGCACTTTTCCCACTAAATCAAGTCGTGTGCCATGAATAGCACGTTCAATATTGACTTGTAAAGCTTGAAGAGAGTCTGGGATACTGCTAAATATTAATGACTTCAACTAACCCCATAAGAAATAGTCTAATGGTGTTAAATCGAAACTTCTTGGAGGCCATTCAATGTCACAATTTCTTAAAATAATCGAATATCCAAACTTTTCTCGCATTAATTCGGTTGTTGCACGTACTGTGTGGCACGTAGCCCTGTCTTCTTGGAACCAGATGTTTTAAGATGAAAATTTCGGCCATAAAAAGTTGGTTATCATACATCTATACCGCTGTCCATTAACAGTAACGGTGTTACCAGCTTCATTTCGAAAGAAGTACGGACCGATGATTTCACCAGACCAAAAACCACACCAAATTATAAATTGAATATAATTGTTGTTCATGAATAGTTTGTGGATTTTCTTAGCACCAGAATCGACAGTCTTGTTTATTTACCACACCAATCAGATGAAAGTGAGTGAGTGAAAGTGAATGAACGATGATTCTCTTAAAAAATCGTTATCGTTTTCAAGATGTTCCAGGACAAAATCAGCAATTTCATGACGTTTATGATATTCTTCTTGCGTATACTATCTCTGCATGATGAAATTGTAAACATTAAAATGAAAATAAATGAGAGCTCATGACATACTACAAATGACTGAAACGTCACTTAGAAATCGTATTACTCAAAGCGGAAAACCCCCATAACCGAAGTTTCGTCCTCCTTTTTACTGCAAGAATCAATGTTTTGAAGAGAAAAATTGTATGATACCGTAACTGAACTCAAAAAACTAATGATGCAGTTCGATTCCTCGGCCTTCTTAAAAACTATCACAGTGTAATTAATTTACTATTCCATTAAATCCCATGAAGACAATTAGTATAAATGGCGACCAGACAGTGATGATACATATATTTCAAAAGTTGACAAATTACCAGTAACATCCAGCTGCCGAAATATTCAGTAAAGTTTGCCATTTCAGCATGCATCTTTTCACGCCTACCGAACGTTTTGAAATTTTTAAAAAATTTGCATAAATTTTACCGTGAAGTCAGTCGCTATCATGGCTTCGGTGCGTAGGCAATTCGTCGCTCCGTTGAAATGTTTGCGCGCGAGTACGTATACACGCTCATGAACCTCTAGCCACCAACACAGGCACAATTTGTGAGAAGTGAAGAAAACAAAGCCGCTCTAGCGGCCAGTATCGAACAACACCCAGACCCCGCCTTATTTTGCTGTTGGATTCGGACTTACCTCTGTATAGGATTGTGTTGAGGCAAGAATTGAAGCCGGATGACTGTGATTTCGTTAACTGGGTGCTGGAAATATTTGCCGGAGATCGGGATTATCCCATTAGGTTCGGTGGCCAATTTTATGTTCAGTGGCTATATCAAGAAACAAAATGGGCGTTATTGAACACAATCCATAAGAGTTCTACCAAGCATCACTGCATACACAACGATTTACAGTTAATTGCGGTTTATGGCATGACGCCATCATCGGAACATATTTCTATCGAAATGACGAACAAGAGTCCGTTCTGGGTACAGAGCGATGTTAGTAGACTTACTTTTGCCAGAGCTCGACGACATCGTTATATCCGAGCTGTGATTCCAAGAGGACGGCACTATATACCATAGCGCCGTGATCATGCCACTTGATATCTGTCGATTATTTTCTTTAATTTTAGGTCAAGTCCTTATTCTACGGTAACAAGCCAACCAATTTGGTTTAGCTCGAGGCCAACATTCAAGACGATGTTGGCGGAAAAACGCCGCACACATAGTACCGAGTCATCAAAAATTGGACCAACCGCTTTAGCCACTGTCCGCGAAGCCAATCGTCTTGTTTTAGTGATATGCTTTTCCGTACACAATGACATAAAGTTTGTTGTAAAATGAAACCAGATTAAATTTGATATCTCAGACTTATGTTAGTTTTTTTTTAAATTTTAATATCATTTTTATCTGTTCACCCTTTCTAAAGGGTTAAAGAAAAATAAATACTTTAAATTCTTGCCCCTACATGAAGGCTCTACATTCCTAACCGCCAAAACAACAGCCAGGCATTCCAATTCTCTCGAGCCTTGTTACATTTTGCGACATAAATCCTATCGGTCCAACTGAGATAATATCGCCAAAATACCTATTGTACTATCATCACACTAGAAAATAATAGGTTTGGAAAAATCAAGGTGTACTGAGATCGGTGCGGTACATAGTCTGGATTTTAATTTCTCCGACCATATAAAGGATCTCCTTTTAGACCACAAATACGTAAGGTTAAATGAAGGCGTGAAATAACCGTCGATAAATCACGATAAAACATTGTGACCGTCGGTGGTGCAATGGGTAGTGTGCGCGCCTCTTGTACAGGAGATCCTGGGTTCGATCCCTGCTCCAACCACCTTAAAATTTCTTTCGACGACGGTCACCTCGCTTAGTGACGGCGACACTATCGAGTATATAGCCATGAAAAAGCTTCTCAAAATACCGTTCGGAATCGGTGTAAAACTGTAGGTCCCAATCAGTGAGTGAAAACTGGAAAGCGCACAGCTCAGTGATTGTGAGAAGTTCTCCCCGGTCCCTTCATGGGATGTAATGGGAAACCATTTATTTTATTTTTAAATCACCTATACCAAGCTATTATTCTCAGAAACTGACAAAGTTGTTTAATAGATTGGGGAAGTGGAAATTCCGCAAATGCGCTAACGCTATCAGGGTCAACTTTCAACATCACCTCCTCCAAGATATACCCCAGGTTTTCCACGCGCTTAATTGCAAAAGTGCTATTATTAACATTAATTGTAAGACCGGCGTTGCGAAATTGCAGGGCTACTCCTCGTAAACGCTGTAAATGTTTATGGGAAGCATTTTTTTTAATTTGAAACCATCTCCCCGAACTTTATCAAATGCTTCAGGGATTTCGAGAACTGCTGCAGTGCAGCACGGTCCCTTTTCAAAAAACTGATTTAACATTTCCACTAGCCTGTAAACATTTTGTAGGGTACCAGGCTTTTCCTAAACCTCAATTAATGATGGTGTGGACATAGGGTTTTCGTATCTATAACGTGCATAAGTCTGTTCAGAAAGAGAGACGCCAGGACGTTAACGGGAATTGGTTATAAACTGATTGGGCGGTATGAGGATACATGTTCGGGAGACTTTCTGAGATTGATAGCACAGTGCAAGAATTTTTTGGTTGGTGATAATATCCTAATCAGAATGAAATCCTTTGTTGAGTAATGGATTAGAAATATACATGTATTTGAAAACAAATTCTTCTAAAATAAATACAATTGCCAGCCGTGCGTAAAATTCAGCAGTATAGAATATTTTAGTTTTATGATGTGCGGAAGTCGATCGTTTTTATCACGTTCACAACGCGAACATCATATCAAAGAGAGCATGAGAACTAAATATTCATTTAGTACCTCATTAGGTTTCAACGAAGTAGAGTCACGTCGCATGCTTTTAAATAGTTGACCATGCAATTTAAAGGCTAATATTGATACATGTATCCGGACTGTACGACGACGGTTGTTATTTGACTTAAACGTACCATGCAATGCAAGCAGTCGTATACGTTCGATTACGATCAGTGGTTTGTGGTTTGTAATGTTTGGTTTGATATAATCCTAAGGATAAAACTACCACAGCAGCTTATTGCTACAAAAACACTATGCAGGAACCATGTGTTTGTTTGGAACATCCATATATTTATGTGCAAGCGTTGTTTTCATGTATTGAAGATCTGATACTTTTTTGTTCCGTTGTTGTCGGTCACGTTTTTGATTTCAGCAATCTTAAATAAACAAACCCATATTTGAGTCACAAAAACATATAAAATTTGGAAAAAGAATACTTATAATTTTTTTTCAAAATTGTAATTGACGTAATAGGAGTAAAACACAACTACACAAAATAACAACATCTCGTTCGATCTACTCAATTTTTTAACATAGTTTCTATTGTTTTGGGAACGACATCATCGATTTCATGTTTTAAGACCTCACGGTGCTTCAAACGGCAGACGCGAGGCGGCCAATGGACTTCCGAGTTTCGGCTGATTATGCGGTTTTCGAATACTGTGCGTAAAAGATCGATTGTACCATTGGTGGTGTGGCACGTAATGCCAGCCCGTTGAAAGCATTGTCGTCCATGGCATTCTCTTCAACTTTTGGAAACAAAATATCATTTAAAAAAATAACGGTAACGCTCGCCATTGACAGCAACTGCGGTGCCTTGCTCATTTTCGAACAAAAATAGGCCTATGATGCCGCCGTGCCAAAAACCGCTCCAAGCAGTGGATGAATCGGCTTCTCCTCGCGACGTATAGCTCCAAATGCGACAATTTTGTTTCTTAACGTAGCTACGATGGTGGAAATGAGATTAACCGGAAAAGCTGATTTTTCTGTAAAAATTCTGATTTTCAGGCAAGCGATCTTCAGTCCATTCAGCCATGCGGAATACTCACGAAGCTTCAGTACGTGGACTAATAGGAGTTTATAAGCCAGGAGTTTATGCATGCCGATGTATTTTTGCAAAATTCTGCGCAATGAAGTTTTCAATTTTCAATGGATTAGAACGGTGGCGATTTAATGATGACGACAGTTTGAGAACACTTTCAGCTTCAGGGGCAAAATTTTCACTGAACGCACTAAACGACCACGCACATGGGTTTTTTGTCCAATAAGGACACGGATTGAGGGAGTCGGTTCCCTATTTCTATCGTATTTATTTCGTAGATGTCTTACAATTTGGATTGAAGATTCAAAATTTTGGAAGAAAGTTTTTAATATTTCACAATTTTCTCCTAGTGTAAAGCGACCCATTTCATAAGCTTCTAACCTTTAACTAATATTCTGTCACTACATAAATGTACATAAATATTGCTTCGAAATAACGGGGGGTTCAAATTCAAATTTTTACACTACATATTAATCATTGTGTCTCCAACATGTGATATTGATAGACAAACACAATATGTTTGGCCACAAGAATACTATAATTTTGCGACAAGCTATAAACACGTGAAATTAGCCTCCAAACAACAAACAAAAAAGACAGATTCTACAGCGTGTACTTCTTACTACATACCTATACACAGCATGAATCTTTCAAGTGTTCTGAGACTTCGTTCCATACACCATAATGATGAATTCGGCAAACGAAGGCAAACATTGAAAAAATTCTTCTTTGCTGCACGCTGGAATATCTGTCTATTTGTTGTTGTTTGGATGCAAGTATATTGTGTTTATAGCTTGTCGCAAATACTGTATACTTGTGTCCAAACACATTGTGTTTGCCGTTCAATATTACACGTTATAGAAACAATGACTTATAGATAATTATATTATAGGGTTTTGTGACCCAAATGTCTCATTGTTTGTTGAAAACCGCTGAAAACAAACACGTGACAAACAAAAAAGCATCAAGTATTCAATTCATATAAACTGTACTTGCAAACATGTGCATGGTTCATACACCATGTTTCTGGGACATAATTTTTACAGTTGTCGACTTAAGTATATGAATTAAGTTTCATAGTTATGATTTTTGTTGATCTATATAAATTCTTATAGGAAATTTACATATGTACGCTGAAAAATCTGTATTTTGTTATTGTTTGGATGCAAATAGAACGCGTGATTGCAGCTTGTCGCTAATTTGGTATACTTGCGTCTAAACACGTTGTGTTTGCATTGGGTCACAGTGATAAATATGTTATACTATTTTTTTTTGTGACCCAAATATATCTTTATTTGTGATACAAATACAGCAAGAGAATAAAAGAGGAATAAATAGAGATTATTCAAACTGAATGTGGAAAGTATGTAACTGTATTTTTGCATTACTGTGTCAGCCACTGACGCATAAATTTTCTAAATACGTTTGGAAATTGGAGATGAAGTGAGTGTTTCTGATTCTGACTAATCTGTTGCATTTTAGTTTAATTGGACGCTGGAAAATCTGTCGTTTTTTTGTTTGGTTCCTAATATACCAAGTGTTTAGCTTACCACAAATATACTACACTTTTGTTCACATGCATCGTGTTTGCTATTCAATATTACATGTTGGAGATAAAGTGAGTACAATTTTATAACAAATGTGTTTGTGATCCAAATATAAGTGTGTTTGTGGTACAAGAACGCCTGTGTTTGTTGCAGTGTTTATGCTCTCTCGTGGGCAAGAGAATAAAAGAGTCTATCTGGTATGTTTACAACTGTATTTTTCCAAAATTCTTTTAGTCAGTAGCTTATGAATATTCCTGAATGTGTGTGTAACTCGCACACGAAGTTTGTGTTTCTTACTTTGAGTGATGATTGCATTTTAGATTCATGCATTCAGTCGTCAATGGTCCATCGGCCAGATGATATCAAAAGCGCATGGCCGGATAGACTATACTGTGAAATATGATATATTAGTAGAAAATATTTGTGATCAGTGAAAAATAGAATAAATAGTTTGTGATGTTGCTTTGGATTTTGAGTAAAGAACCTGAAGAGAGCAACAACGCGAAGCCGTTTGTTTGCCAGAGGCTTTACTATTTAAATTAGAATTGGCTTACATGCACTAGCTTTGACTATATGTATATTCTCTGTGTATCAACTCATACGAGTAGTGATAATCGTGACAACAAAGAAAGGAGAAACAAAAAAGTTAGTTAGGCATCTGATGATGAACTTGTCACAGAATTCGAAACAAGTCTTACCAGTGATTGTGCTTAGCTGAATTTTCTATTATTTGCAACAAAATCCAACCATTTTTCAATTAAGGAAATGTTCCTGACCTTGTAAGCTTGTAGAATCAATTTAACTTAAAGTTAACGAAATCAGTCATAAAATTAAAATTCAAAAAAGCAGCAGATTCCCATTTCATGAAAATACAAATAATGCATTCAATGCAAGTGAATATTTTTAAATATTTAATATATTAAATATTTTTTTTTTGTTTAAAAGTGTAGAGTGCGGAGACTACAATTATTAGTTCACCTAATGATTTAATATATTTTCTGATCAAAATAATACGAAAAAGGAACAATATTCTAATATGGATGAAATGTACGTTTTTCTCCAAACAGGTACTCTGTCAGTACAAAGTATACACGAAGTATTCGTAAGACGATAATATCTGCTATGTCAATATTTTCAAATGTTCTTTGGAATAAAATGTTTGGATTAGTAAATAAATCCAATTATTTATAACATAATTGTGCATGAAATCGAAGGTTCAATCCACACTCTGACCTCCTTTCATTTCGTTTGGCGACAGTCATCTCGCTTATTGACTGAGATTGAATCGAGTAATTAACTATGAACCAACATCTCAAACAGACACTGTGCGAAATCATGAATTAGTCATAAATACGTTTCTGTTATTAAGAGCTTCTGTGTACAACCATGAATTTGTCACGAAGAAGTTTTTCAAATGGATTAAGTGAAAAACTGAAGGCGCTGATCAGTGAATTTGCAAATTGGAAAACGCACAAATCACTGACTATGAGAAGCTCTCCTCTAACCCTAAATGTGAAATAATGAGAATTTTCATTCTTAAGGTTGTAATGAATTAACATTTATAAAGGGGCATCCTTTATAAAAAAGGGTTTCAAAACTCATGGAAATGCTAAAAATATAGTTTATATATCGTCACCTAAAATGCCCAAAGACGTACCCTCATTTTCAAAATTTTACAGGAGAAGCAAAAAACCTTATAAAATCCAAAGTATTTCAGTTTTAAACGCGTTCATTCCACAGCTTACCTTAGGAACTTGGAAGTCTACCATTTTGCACATATATATTTTAGCGCGGAGTATTATATTCAATCAAAAAAACAGTATTTATTTTTTGAGGGTTACGTCTTTGGGCATTTCAGGTGACGATAATATATAATACAATAATATGTTTACCCACACTTTTTTGTCACTGTACCCCAGAAACAACATCAATATAGGAAAACGTGGAAAACAATCATCACACGCACAAGAGAAGGATACAGTCGACGTTGAGAATGACGTTGATGATGATGACGGAAATGACGATATGAAACGCAGAACAATACTCGCGTGTTTCGAAGGTAAACACTGGTACAATCCCCAAATGTTGTTACAGTCATATCACTTTGTGCAGAATGTGTAAACTACACGTACGAACTATTTCCTGTGTTACATGTGCATTAGAGTGTATTGAATTTTTTGGTTTTTGTATATCAAACATTGTGTGGCTGGGCAAGAACTGAAAATCTGCTTACGAGAGCACGTTTGGCGTCCTGCCAGCGATTATAGGGTCCATTCTAGTGTATTTTTGGTTTGATCAGTATGGGGGTTGATCAGTAGCGCGTCAATTCAATTTCACTATTCAATTGGTTTGATCAGTAGCGCGTCAATTCAATTTCACTATTTAAAGTTTTGCATAACCCCCGTGTTTAATATCTTTACCACGATGAGGAAGTTTTATAAGTACATGCAAACGAGGTAGATATTAGAAAATATAAAATATACTACTTCGAATTTTTTAAAATTCATGTACTTTTCACAAGTATTTTTCAGAAATTTGTTTGGAAAATATTTTTTTTCGTGTCAAGTACAAAAAAAAATAACTCAAATCGATGATACTTGATAAGGATTACTGAATAAATTATTATGTTTCAAAGTTGAATTATTTTTTACATGCCATAACTCTATGTTGACAACAAAAAACTATTAGTTATTGTTAGAAAACTCTAGAAATTCAAAGTTCAAACATCGCTAGGCAACCAAAAGTACCCTCCCATAAAAAAAATTGTCTTTGCCCTAATTGGTTTTCTAACTTGAATCATTTGTTACAAGGCGGATCAATAAGCCCGTGACTTTTCGAACTTCGCTCGCAGTTCTATGAAATGCAACCCTGCTCCCATCAAGTACCACCTGTTAGTAGACTACTGTCAAATTTTTAGCAAGTTCCATCATTTACTTTTCGTTTAACAGCTGTTCAAAACATACAAACTCGTGCATTTTTTTAAAATTGGAAAAGAGTGAATTTCGAGTGCTCATTAAACATTATTTTTCCCGAAAAAAACACCAGTCAAAAAATTACTTGAGCTGTCAGGGGACACCCGGTTGGAACGAAGATCCTTTCGCTGTATGTATATTCTGTACTAGTCAGTTCCAACATGCCTAAGGCGCCTGTTGAAAAATTCTGTAATTTACACGGATATTTAAGAAAAAATACTTTTTATAAAATGATAAACTTTTTTTAAAAAATTTTTGGTTTATTGAATGAATTTTTTTATAAAAAATTAATTTTTAAGTCTCTCTTGTAAGAATATGTATTATTTTCCCCAAAAACGACCTTTCTTTAATGAGAGGTACCTCTTTTATTAAAAGCTAATGTCTTTTTAAGAAAAGCTACCATTTTTATTAAGAGGTGCATTCTGTAAGAAAAAGCCTAAGAGTATGAATTTTTTTACAAAGAAGTACTTTTCTTAAGAACAGGTACTTTTTGCAGAAGTAGTACTTTTTTTAGGAAAATGTTATTTTTTCAAGAAAACTTACTTATTTTCAGAAAGACTACATTTCTCAAGAAAAGAAAAGCTATTATTTATTTTATTTTTAAGAAACGGTACTTTTATGAAAAATAATTTTTGTAAGAAAGGGTAGTTTTTAAGAGAAGGTATATTTTTTTTCAAGAAAAGTTTTTTTTTACGAAAGAACATGTACAATTTTATGAGTAGGTACACTTATCTTAAGAAAAGGTATTTTGTTTTACAAAAATGGTAGTCTTTAGAGAAAAGGTAGTTTTTTGGTAAGATAAGATAATGAATGTACTGATAATGATGTAAGATAATGTGATTTTTTAAGAAATGTTACTTATTTAAAAAAATTACTTTTTTAAGAACAGGTACTTTTTAAAGAAGTGGTACTGGTTTTAGGAAAAGGTTATTTTTTAAGAAAATTTACGTATTTTCAGAAAGGCTACTTATCTCAAGAAAAGTTACTATTTTACTTTTAGAAAATGTACTTTTAAGAAAAGGAATTTTTTTAAGAAAATTTATTTTGTTAAGGAAGGTATTTTTTTGAAGAAAATGTTTTTTTAAGATATTTTAATTTTTTTTAGAATTGGTCCTATTTTCAAGAAAAGGTAAAATTTTAAGAGAGTATTTTAAGAAAAGAGAAGTACTTATCTCAAGTATAGATATTTTGTTTTACACAAAAGAAAATGTAGTCTTTTAAGGAAAGCAACTTTGTTGTAAGATAATGTACTTTTTTTAGAAGAGGTACTTATTTAAAAAAAACTACCTTTTTAAGAAAAGGTACGTTTTGTAAAAACATTTACTTTTTCAAGCAAATATACTTCTTTAAGAGAAGGTATTTTTTTTAAGAAATGGTACTCTGTTTAAGAATATGAATATGTATTTTTTTTGAGAAAGTTTACTTTTTTTAAGAAAACACACTTACTTAAGAAAATTTTAATTTTTGAAACTTCTTTCACTTTGGCTTTTCTAAATTTACTTTTTATTCGCTTCAAAACTACAATATGTAATAAACAGGTGCCACCTAGAAAATTTCCCATTATAGAAGAAATATCACCCCATCTGTTAGTCTAGACAAAAACCAAACCAAAAGTATGAATGTAAGAGTGTAAGGGTAAGTGTGTTGCCAAATGTAATTCCATACTCAAGGTTGAATTTCATGGATTTGCCAGTCTTGCACTTTGGCTTTTCTAAATTTTGTTTTTATTGAGCTCAAAACAACAAATATGTAATACACAGGCTCCACCTAGAAAACTTCCATTTAAACCTAATGATATTAATTGGTTATAACAAAGTAGTTAAAAAAAAATTGTTTTAAATTTTTTCATTTAGCCCCATTCCGCAACGTGTGATAAGGAACTTCGAAAAAAAAAAAAAACGAAAAGTTTGATAAATACTATGGGGATTCTACACCATCGATTTCAGTGGTAAAACAGTGGTATATTGACTTTCGTTGTGGTCGCACAAGTACAAACGGCGCTGAACGTTGTGGACGGCCAATTGAGGTCAATACACCCGAAAATGTTGAAACAATCCATGATATGGTGTTGACCGATCGAAGAGTAAAACTGCGAGAGATTGTTGATACCATAGGCATTTCATATGGCAGTGTGGTTTCGATTTTGAATGATCAGTTGGGTTTAAGAAAGCTGTCTTAACCTCATCCGTCATATTCTCCGGATTTAGCTCCCAGTGACGATTTCCTATTTCCAAAACTAAAAAAATGGCTCGGTGGAAATAGATTTCCACTCGGTTAGCTCCAACGATGAAATTATTGATCACAGAAATAACTATTCTATGGACCTCGAAATATCCTATTTTCTTGGAAGGGATACAAAATTTGGAGAAACGTATGACTAAGTGTATTGAGCTTAAAGGATATTATGTTGAAAAACAAATTTTTTTTTGCAAGAAAACTGTGTTTCATTCGAAAAGTCACGGACTTATTCATCCTACCCCGTGTCAAAAAAAAAAGTTTTCAGTACAGCTTAATGTACAAGAACAAGTATGTGTATCACTACAATGTGTAACACTACATTTACACCCAATACAAAATTTCTCCTGCCGCGTATATATCGGTGTATATGTATATGTTAGACTTCATTGTCGTAGTATTGATTTCGATGACACAGCCGTTGTTGGCGTTGACCTACACGGCATGATTTCCCTTTCTTTTCCAGTGAAATCATATAAATGTATGATGGAGGTATGGATATAAGCTCACTTTTAGAAATGGTAATAGAGGCATATCAGGGCCATATGGTATACCCTCATAATGGTTACAGTGGTACCACTTACAGCATCATCATATAAATGATCTGGATTTTGTAATAATTGGTGTTTGAGTATTTAACATAATTTTAATATTGAGGGTAGTTTTATAAACCAGTGGCCGTCGGTGGTACAATGGTTAGTGTGCGTGACTCTTGATCCCTGCTCTGACAACCTTAAATCTCTTTCGGCGGCGGTCACCTCGCATAGTGACGGCGACATTATCGAGTATTTATCCATGAAAAAGCTTCTCAAAATAACGTTCTGTATCGCTGTAAAAACTATACGTACCAATCAGTGAGTACAAAACTATATAGCGTACAGCTCAGTGGTTGTGAAAAGTTCGTCCCAATTCCTTAATGAGATGTAATGGGAAATAATTTTTGATGTGCTAATATATTTAGGCACGGATAGGGCAATCTATAAAAGTGAACACATGCAAACAACACACAGCGTTAGTATCACATACGTGGTTGTTATTAAACAATAGTTTCTCCCTGAAAATAAGTATAATGATGTTGATGTAGCGGCAGCGAAAAAACAAGCATATCGTCGTCACCAAAGAGTGTTGAAAAGTATGGAGAACTCATGGAACGAATTGTATGACACAAAAGCACTGGCGAAATCTGGCGAATGATTCAAAACTCTAATTTTGTCATAATTTCGTCCATTCATAATTTTGATGTGAAGCATTGATGCCTTTTGAAACATTAATGCTTTTTGTATTGTTTTATGTAATAACATTGTCGAAATGGTGCATCTATATTGAAATATTCTAAAGCATAAAGAAAATAAGACTCGTTTATCCCCTTTTACTCATAATCTCTACATGAGAGCGGGAAAAGAGTGCAATAAGTTCTCCATACTATTCAATGCTTTTTCTCGTCGCTCTGTTTATGACAAAACAAAAACAATTATTTCAGTGAGCTAAATATTGTTTTATTTATTTGAACATTCTTACATCTAATATTAAGGTAGATGTAAGAAAAAAGATAGTGCAATAGCAAAAGAGCCTGCAGCACATATTTTCCAATGTAACGTTTACTAATGTGTGCATAGAAATCGTACAGGTACCGTGTAACAAAAAGGTGTTAATACATCGCCCGTGAGTTCAAACACTCATTTGTTTTTTTTTATACACCAGTAGAATGAATAGAAACAAAATGATTCTGCAAGGTCATACATTAACATGTCCCATAACTTGTCAACATAAATCTTTATGTTGGTTACATTAATTTAATATTACACATCTGTATGAGCAGGAATATGTAACTCGAACCCCAAATATTTGTGAACAAAACTAACTGAACATAACCTGTTCGCTAATTTGTTAAATTTTCTGCACAGACAAGTTTGGAAAATTCGACAGTTAATACACAGTTACGACAGTTTCCTTTGGCTTTTCTTTCTGTCATGAGTGCAGTAAAATACGTTTTGGAATTTAGAATTGAATTTAGCATTGTAGAGAAATAATAGAGAGAAATGGCAGAGAAATAATTAAATTGCCATGGGTTTGAAATCCGAATAAATGGTACTTGTTCAAATAACTAATTTGGTATATGAACATAATTATCCTATACCTTATTTATGGCAGGGGTGTCTCAGAGAGTATGCACGTTTTCATTTTAAAATAAAATACGTATTCCTTGAGATAGCTGTGATATTTATATTGGCTTGTAAAGAACACATATGCCGATTAAGAATGGAATAAAATATCCGTCAAATGTACGCCACTGCTCTGATGGCATGCCATTACACTTTAGTGAAATTTCCCATGACTTTTCTCAGACATGTGGCTGTATCTCACCGATCACGGGTTGGATCTCGGAATTAAGCACAGGATTAAACCTGAGATTTCACAAAACTACGAAGAAAGGAATCTCACGGCGTTCAATCGCAAGATCTTGGTGGCCAGTTGACGTCAGAGTACTTCAGATAATTTGTTCTGGAAATCGTTGATGCAATAAATCGATTGTGGCGCCGCCTTGCTGAAACCACGTGTCGTCCAGATCCACGTCGTCCGACCAATTGAGGCCACAAGAACTCCGTTATTATATTCTTGTAATGAGTGCAGTTCACAATCCCTGGCATTTAGGCCTCATCTTAAAAAAGGCATAACCACGTCGCCTTATCAAAATCCGCACCAAACTCGTTGTGGATGCGCTTGTTTCTCATGAATTGCATGAGGATTTTCTCTGCCCCAAATTCGAAAACTTTGTGTATTCACGAAGCCATTCGGATGGGAATGCGCTTCATTCGAGAAGATGATTTTTTTTTTTGAAAAATTGGCATTGGCTTCACTTTTCTCTATTACCTATTACCCGGCGCTGTCATGGTCTGCTGGTTTTAGCGCCTGAGTAAAACGCATTTTCTGCTGGTTTTAGCGCCTGAGTAAAACGCATTTTCTATGGATGAACGTGGAGGTCTTTTGTCAAAATTAGCTGCATAAAGCTTCGTCAAATTTTAAGTTTTAGATAACGAAATATATACATATTTTTGAAAATAAAATAAAATAAATAAAAAAATGCCGAATTGGTGTTTTTGGGTTTTCGGCGACACTCTCATTTACAGGAAGAATATTTTCAACAGACCGACCAGTACGTTGACGAACAGGAGCCTTACTGCCCATAATAGACGCAGTTTCTTAAAATATTTAGACCACTCTTCGAATGACACACATTAGATATTCTTTATCGACTGAAAAGCATAACTTTCCCAATTTTTGTAATCAGTTTTCACAATTATAACGCGTTGTTCTTTCGTAAAGCGCAAAATTGTTGTGACGATGTGACAGCTGCCAAATCTTAGAGATGGTACTTTCACAATAAAAATTTAACTAAATTTAAAAAGTTCAGTTTATAAGTATATTTTTACAGTGTTTATCAGACATTTAAAATTGACCAACTGAGTGCGTTGCTTCAACGAATCAGTTGTTCATGAGAAAAAACTGATTTGTATAAAATTGTCGTCTGGAACGCTATTTTTACTTCAATAAATACACTCGTAGTAAAACATTGTTATAAACATTTTATTCTAAGTCGACCAAGATTTCTCGTCCTCGCATCTTCAATGGAATCATATATATAACTTTCAGATCCGTAAAACACTTCTATTGAAATAATTGATCATTGTCAATCGAATTGATTTATGGACCTTGCATAATAAAGACAACATATTACCCCAAAAAGTCCGACCATTGGCTTTTCTCTTCAGGTGGTGGCATATGGCTTTCGCGGCGATTCAACACCGTGGCCCACCCAGCGGAGTAGTGGCTATAATATTTTGTATTTTTCTTCGAATATTTCAATTCGCCTGACTTCGCCCAGCCATTGTAATCGATCTAGTTCGTCTGCGTAACAAACAAAAATCAACAAATATCAATTATAATATATATAAGTGCAAATATTGATGTGATCTTAATTAAGATGTTGAACAGATTGCACGAAAAGCTGTCGATTTGTGTCAGACGCCGCCTGTTATAAAATGGTTCGGTTAGATTTTTCCAAACTTCTGTCAGGATTTGGTGTCGATCAGTATCGTTCTCCAGAAGCGTAGCAGCTTAGCAAGCATACCATGCTCAGACATCGTAAAGTTTCCTTCGTATCGGGCTATCGAAAACAGCCTTGTAATCAACAAAGAGATGGTAGTTTTCGAAGCGACTTTCTTGGGATTTCTCAATCTCGGTAAGGTCCTAATTGTTTTGCTACAGTTGCCTATAATGGTATCTCGTACACTACGTTAGAGAGATCCCTTTATGCAATGGCTAATTCCACGGTATCTTGCGCAGCTCTCTCAAATACAGAACTTAGAACATTGCTCGCAAGTATGTTCTTCCATCAAATTTTGCATACGAGTTGGCGCATGCACCGTGCTTGCCCATCACCGCCGGCCTTGAACAGCGCTGCCTGTAGTCCATTGGCACCTGCAGCCTTCTTGTTTTTAAATCATGATATGGAGGGACAGAATTTGTTCGCACAAGGAAAACCTAGGATATAGTGGATAGAAGATACTTGAATTGTCAGTCTGTAGCTCTGAGTCAAGGTATGAGTGCTAGTTCCAGATTAGATGGAAAACTGCCCGATTGGTAAGAATATGGTAAGGCAACAGGTCAATACCTCATGTAGACCATGAAGAAATGAGAATCCACTGAACAACTTCTCTTCATGTGTCCAGTAGTAGGGGGCAGGGAAATATCTACCATGCACTCACAGAAGAAATCTAGAAAACAGAATGTAGCAACCGAAAATTCGGCTCTTGCCACTGAATTACGGTTGTAACGACGGAATTGACATTTCTACGTCTGAATTTAGCCCCAACAACTGATATTCAGTTTCAACGGAACTTTGGGACTAAGTTCAGTCATTACAAAACGAATTCCTTTGGTACAGCAAAATCTCCAATCAAATTGCTTTTATCAAATAACTTTGTTATGCCAGCCTCCAATTCGGTTGCGACAACCTGAAAATCGGCTGTGGTAACCTTCACTTCGATTGTAACAACCGTCAATGTGGGGGTTTCAACCTATTACGCAGTTGCAGTAACCTCCAATGCGTTTGCGTAATCTTCAATCCGGGTGTAAAAACCTGTTATTCGCTTATACTTACTTATCTGGTCCCGAACAACACCAAGGGGCCGGGGACCTCACAAACCGAAGATATCATATTACGCCAACCATTTGGTATCATTTGCCTTATCTTTCCAGTTGGTAATACAAAGTGTACGCAGGTGGTCTTCAACCTGATACCTCCAGCGGAGTCTTGGTCTTCATATTTTCCGTCTTCCTTCGAGTTGTGTTTCGAAAACCCTTCGTGCAGGTTCGTCTATATAGTTCATAGCTCATGGTTCATGCGTCTCCAATACTCGCTAGTTGTGCACTGTTGGGCCATAAATTTTTCAGAGTATATCTGGAAGACTCCTAGAGATATTTCGTCTGCTGATAAGACTCAGGACTAGCGATATTTCGTCTGCTTGCGATAAGACTCGGGATTCTGCGCTATAATGGTTGGCGCTAACAGGTTGTATGAGAGTCTGGTATAGCTGGACTTTTGTTACTCGAGAGAGGGCTTTATTCCAAAAGTGTTTGCTTAGACCAAAATAATATATATTCGCAAGTACAATTCCTCGAAATTATAACGGTTATCAACGTTCACGCTTTGGTCTAATCGCGTGGAGGACAAGTTCCTTGAAGCCACTAATTTTGTTTTGTCCTCTTTTACTGTCAGACCCACTTTTGCTGACCCCTTTTCAGTTCCCCAAAACACAGCATACGCGAGCAACATGTGATAGACATTATTGGGCGAAATTTTTGCGAGAGGTTAGTGCAGTAGCGAAGGTGGGTCTTGATGTTAATGAGAGAAAGACGAAATTTATGCTGTCAATGACGAGACAAACCTCTCGACTTGGTCCGCAATTGAACGTTGACAACCGATTTAATTTTGAAGTGGTAGATGAATTTATCTACCTGGGATCCGCCATTGACAAGGACAATAACGTCAACCTGGAGATAAATAGGAGAATTGTGCTTGCAAATAATTGCTATTTTCGGCTCAGCAAGCAATTTTGGAATACACCCCTCTCTCGACAGACAAAATTCCAGCTATATCAGGCTCTCATTTTACCTGTCCTGACATATGGCTGCAAAACTTGTGTCATATCTCCAGCGGATGGGAAATACCTAGAAGTATTCGAGAGAAAAATTGTGCGTAAGGTATATGGCCCTGTTATAGAAAACGGCGAGTACCGATGTCGTTGGAACCAAGAGCTACATCATTTGTATTCTGACAAGGGCGTAGCTAAGCGGGTCAATTTAGGCCAATAGCATTGGCTAGACCATGTTATCAGAACGGATGAAGATGAGCCAGCGTGAAAGGTTTTTCATAATTTACCCTATGGAAGCAGGAAAAAAGGACGACAAAAACTCCGATGGAAATACCAGGCTAAGGAATCTCTCCGTATCCTTGGTGTTACCAACTGGCGAGGAAAGGTGTAGGATAGAACCGGTTGGAGAAATATATTAAAATTTATTTTTTTGTTTGTGTAATTAATATGTATATGACATCATGACATCATCTGAAAATAGTCAATAAAAGTAAAGTAAATATGATTGAGAACAGAAGAAGGTTACCGAACTTAAGTCAACCTCCAATTCGGTTGTGGCAACCTCTAGTGCGCATAGATATCATCGACACCTTCATCCAATATATGATCGATACCCTTATCTGCAATGGGTTTTGGTAGGGCTCGTTATGTTGGGAATTATAAATCTGAGGAAAAAATTCCCGCTTCGACTCGTAAAAGAGGAGATTCGGAATCACAGTTGTTGTTTCGGCTGTTAAATTTTTGGTGGAAGCTGCCGGGCTCATATTATCATCTATAAATTTAATTTGTTCAGTACCGCCACTATCGCCATAAAAACATAAATGGTTTCCCACTACATCCAATGAAGGGATAGGGGAGAGCTTCTTGCAACCACTGAGCTGTGCGCTTTCCAGTTTTCACTCACTGATTGGGACCTACAATTTTACACCGATTCCGAACAGTATTTTGGGAAGCTTTTTCATGGCTAAATACTCGATAGTGTCGCCCTCACTATGCAAGGTGCCCGCCGCCGAAAGAAATTTAAGGTGGTCTGAGCAGGGTTCGAACCCAGGATCTCATGTACAAGAGGCGTGCCCACTATCGCCATACACGCTGAAAAATAACGGCGTCTCTAACATATTCTCCCACACATATTCTACTGGAACCATGTATATGTTTGGAAAACACTTTAAATATTAATATGTTTGCAAGTCCCAAACACACTTGTGTTTAAATGTAAACAGCATCATGTTTATTGGTAAACATGTATGCGCATTTACACTCAAATATAATAATATTTAAAAACGAATTATTTTTTGATTTCAATATATATGTATGTAATATTATTTATTATAATTAATTCTATCAATATAAATCAGCATTTATTAATAATAAATACAAAAAACTAAAATATTTAAAACAACCGTTTTACATTTAGGTGCATTGAATACATTATTTCATTGTTGTTGTCATTGTTGTCTCTCACGTTTTTGTTTTCGGAAGGTTTCAGCTATGCATTTGTTGTCACTATGCGTTGGTACACAGAGAATATATTTATATACAAATCTAGTTCATGCAAGCCAAGCGTCAATTTCACAAATTGTCATGAAACTGAAACGCAATATATTAGCCAAAATAAGAAACATTGACTTCCTCTGCAATTTGCACGCACATTCAGGAATATTTATAACTCACTGACTGAGAGAATAGTGCAAAAATTCAGATACACTCTTACAAGATAGACTCTCTCGTTTTCCCTCTTTTGCCCTCTTGCTCTCGGGAGAGCATAGACAGTGCAACAAAGTAGGCTGTATTTGTATCAGAAACATAAATATATGTGGGTAGCAAACACATATATTCTAAAATATTAATATATTATATTATATATTATATTTGCATCCAAACAAGAAAAACAGACAGATTGAAAAATTTTTTGGTATGAAAAATTTTGTTTTAAAATTCGGCCAACCTCTCTCTTTTACATTTTATACTGCTCGGCATAGTCATGTGGTTGTACCACGGTTTCTCATGAATCGGTTTTTCATAACCAAATACGATTTCTGGACAAATACGACTTCTGGACAGTCCCTTATTAATCGCTTTATGTATTTCGAGTTGATAACTTTTTGCTAGCAATTCTGACAGGCAATAGTGTAACATATTAAATGAGTGCGCAAGTTATAAGCCGATAAATCCATTATATCCCTTTTTATTTTTAGTATACGGTGATAATCCTGAGCATATACCACAAGTCCCCATATTTTGTTGTCAAATCGTTTTAAGCTTTAAGCTGTATTTATTATACTATGCGCATTACATCCATTGCAGTGGCACTGAAACCCCAAAACCTTGGCACAATTTCACTTATCGACACTTCTGCACCCCCACCATGAGTAGAATGGTAAATATATTTATTTAAGTTCTCATTTTGGAGATTTAAGATTTGTTTTCGTGGCATTTTTTCTGTTTGCCGTATTTTTAATATTATTTATGCATATTTAGTTTGTAGTTTTCAAAAATTTATTTCTCGTTTATTACACTTTATTGTTGTTCTCCACATATTTTTTTGGCCTCAACCCAGGAGGAGATGTTTGTTTGCTTTTTGGCCATACCAGCTTTTATTAGCCTTTTTTTCTATATTTTTGGGCAAAGATACGAAATGCGAGAATATGTGTGTTTGTATACTTGTTGGTGTTGTTGCACTCTACATTTAAACTTAACAATATTGCAATGTTGTTGCATCGTAACTGAGGCAACGTATGTTGAAAATTGTTTTGGCATTATGCCACTAGGAAAAATGAAACTACATACATATGAAAATGTTTCAGCAGAATGTTGAGTATATGTATAAATGCATGGCAAGGATTTACATATGGGAGAGTGTATGTGGAAAAGGATGTTTGCATTCGCACAAGTTGCATAAAAAACATTGACATTAAAAATCTACTGCAACGTTGTTACTTTTACTTTTTCACGTTTATTATTGCTTTAGCGTTTTTATACTTTGTTGTTCATAGTATCCTGGTAAATGGGTTAGCAAGGGCATCCTGAGTTTGGCCTACCATTTGTTGTTTAAGTGAAAAACTGGTTTGATGGGGGCAACGTTAACTGGTTTCGTATTCCACCGTATATAATTTCTTGGTTAGCAGGCCAGTTTCGAAAAATGTATAGTAATATTACTTGGCACTTGATTGCAAACATTTTATGTTCTTAATATAAAATTTTAAGTGAATTGACAAAATCGTGTAACTTTGTCGTCTAATAAAGGCTTCATGCAGAGACTGTCAGAAGATTGATATGGAAAGCGGCTTGTGAAGAAATGCCAGCACCGTGTTAGTTATCCAGTCGCTTTTTGCTTGCAAAAGTAACTGTGGCAAGAGTTCTCACTTTTATTTAGTTCTTTCAGAAAAATAAATGTCAATCTATAAAATATGTATTTTACCGGCGTGGAATAATTTTGAAATTAAAATTATCCATGCTACTTGCGTTTTCAAAAATTTGTTTTGTTTATTATCAGTTTCATAGTTGAAAACTCTCCACTTAAATGTGCTTTAAATCCCCGATGTTTGTCATTTAAATGTCATTTAATATCAAGAATTTTTGCGAGCAAATTAAACTTTTAAATGACGAGTGCGTAACTCGCACTTAGAGCTGTGTTTTGTGCATTTTGGCGGCCATGCACAAAATGTGCGATATATAAAAATTATTCGTGGTAAACAAAAGTCACTAACTATTACTAGACTAGAGTATGCAAAAATCGAAATTTTTTAAAAACCGGTTTTCGCCAGTTCAATTTCAGTCAATTTTTAAAGAAAGCGGTTTTTAATTTGTTAGCATCTATAGGCCCCGATAGGGCAATCTAGCAAAGTGAACACATGCAAACAACACACAGCATTAGCATCACACACGTGGTTGTTGTACAGGGTGGAGCGCGGTAGTTTGCTTATTTGAGAATGAATTAAAAAAAATTATGAACCTTAGAAAAATTTATTTTATATTTTATTTCTATTGAACGGTAAGGGAATTTTTAAATTACAAGGTGTTAAGTCGTGTATCTAGCAAATGTCGACCTTCGCTATCCACACATTGCTGCATACGTTTTCTGAAGTTTTCATGAACTCTAACAAGCATGTCGAGTGGTATTCTGCCAATTTCAGTCTACATATTGTTAATTAGGTCTTTCAAGGAATTGGTACAGGTCTTTCAAGGTATCGTACACATGATACTTTCAATGCTGTTCTCAATGAAGTTACCCAATTTACTATTGATTGCCGTCCAGGGACACGTCCGCGTGGGGGAACAGCGAATCGTAAACGAAAAGCACGCTGCACTGCAATGTTCGAGTGCGGATTTGAAGAATACGCTTCAACACAAATTGACCTCCTCTCACGTGTCTAATGCATGATGGCAACTGAAAGGCAGACGGATACAAATCACTTTCCACTTTCTTTGACCAACAGTGCCGCCACAGCCTGCAGTGCAAAAAAGCAAAATTCCTCGCACCACCCTGTACAACAATAGACCCCGCCTGAAAATAAGTATGATGTTATTGATGTAGCGGCAGGTCGTCGTCGCCAAAGAGTATTGAATAATATAGAGAATTCATGGAACGAATTGTATGAATCATAAGCACTGGCGACATGTGGCGAATGTTTCAAAACATATTACACTATTTTTTTCATAACTTGATCCATTCATAATTTTGATGTGAAACATTGATGCCTTTTGAAACACTAATGCTTTTTGTATTGTTTTATGTAATAACATTATTGAAGTGGTGCATTTATATTGAAATATCCAATAAAGAGATTAAGACTAGTTTATGCCCTTTTACTCAGACACTCTATATGAGAGGGGAAAAAGAGTGCAATAAGTTCTCTATACTATTCAATACTTTTTGTCGTCGATCTGTTTACGACAAAACAAAAACATTTATTTCACTGAGCTAAATATTTCATTATTTATTTTAACAATATTACCAGCTATTGTTAAGGCAGATGTAAGAAAAAAGAAAGTGCAATAGCAAAAGAACCTTCAGCAAAAGAAAGAACTATTTCAAATCACAACAAAACAATTTTAAACTAAATTGTATGTATAATGGTAGTAAGTACATTTCGTATAATGGCTTTTGGAATTGACTGCATTCTGGGCATCATCTAAACCTTGATCAATACATATTAAATGAACTTACTAATGTTTAAAAGAGCTTGTGGTTTGATGTTTTCAAAAATGTATATTGATGTTTTCATTATAATATTATATGTGACCTGGTCTACGAAAAGGGAGCTTACGTGCGAAAACTAGTTTTCTGTGAAAAAGCTGTTAAAAGTAAGGAACTCGTTTCGTCAGTTTCTCATTATCTCGTTAATTGTTCTCCGCGCCGGACGTCCAGTAAGTGTTGTTGTTGGTCCAGTAAGTGTTGTTGTTGGTCGGAATATTATTATAGTTCATCGTGTAAGTTGCTAGTGTGGAACATTTAAAAAAGTAACACTGAAGAAGTGACGTTTACTGTTTCTGTTGATTATCGTCTTCGCATTTCGCATGAACTGAAACATGAGTGTTGATGAGGAGTTCAGTGCCGTATACGGACAATTTTTCCATGAAAAGGATCATGAAAACTATGAAGAGAGCGATGATGATGAAGACGAAGTATGTGTATCTCAGGCAGAAGATGATACCGAACAAACTTTTGTTAACATGGACCTGTATGTTGTTGATGTAAAGGAGGAGGAGCTGGTAACAATATTTCTATCAAAAGATTGTTGTAATAATGAATGCCATACACTGATACCACGGGAAATGATCGAGAGTACGCGGAACAATTGTTTAGAGATGTCGAAAAATGAACTTGATTTAGTGATACTAAGTCACATCGAAGCTGGAATTATGAGTAACGAAAAGCTAGAAAGTGTATACGCAAAGCTTGCTGGGCGGAAGAAATATGGACAGAGACAGGATACAAAAGTTATGAGGCATAGAATTCAATTTACCTTTTACAGAGTACCTGTTTGTGTTCGTTTTTCCTTTTTGTACATGCCTGTACGACGAAGCGTTACGAAAATTTAGTACGTCATTTTCACGCACAGGGTGTAACAGTGCGTCAACACGGACTGGCAAATAAACCGAGTACACATCCAAAGTCATTTAAACCGGCTTACATCGAGTCTATAGCCGATTTAATGGCTCTTCCACTGCCCGGACGACTCCCAAAATTTATGTATTTTTTGTTGTATTTTGTTCATTACCAATAAATTATATTTTGTCGTATTTTTACTCTTCTTTCTCTACATTTTTAGTACACTTCTAAGCAAGTTAGGATTTTCTGCTTTTCACCACGTGAAAAAGCATCTCATCTTCCATCCGAATCAACCAAAAAGTGATAATTGATTTTTTGACACCTAAGCCCCCTTTCCGTAGACCAGGCAACATATTTTTGCAATATTTCAGTATATAATCATATCACCGTACTTCACTGTATATTTGAAGCTTTGCCAATAAATTCTTTCTTTCTCCTTGAACGTTTATATGATGCATGATACAGTCCATGATCTGCGCAAAGAAAAGCGTTTCTTGAACCACCATCACAGCCGAGAGAGCGGCGTTTCAAAGTGCTAAAATACTGGTGCAAGCTATAAAATGTTATTTGTATCGGCTTTCCGAAGTGCAGTTAACAATTTGGTCCCATATCTTGTATATTGCAATAGGATAGTGCCCCTATACACAACGCCAGACTAGTAAAGGAGTTCATTGCAATTTGATGTCAAGCAGTCACTAATTCGGGCAATTAAGGATGCTTGGAATCAGATTTCGTTGGATTACATAAATTCTCATTATCTCGCACTGAAAACCCGTTTATTTGAAGTTATCAAAAACAAAGGGGGTTATTGTACCCATTGTAACCAAAAAAAAATAACACATTTTTGGACTTTTTTTTATAAATTGCTCAAAAAAAGTTCTTTAGTTAAGAAACCACTATTGTCATAATTTTTTTTTATATTTCAGGAAGTCTAGCTTCCACTTCCATTTTGAAATACTACAATCGTTTACAAATTTCAAAAGATACAGGCTGCTGAACATAGACCTTTTAGTGCCGCAAAAAAAAAACACGGTTGTTTGTGGTACAAGATTCCAGCATAAAGAAGAATGAAGAATTAAATCATCATGTGGCAATTGTTGGAAGGCACTAATTTAGTGTAATGGACTCACGAGTGGTCAGAGGAGCTAACATCGATCCTGATCACTGCGTGGGAGCAGCAAAGGTTCGCATAAGATTAAGTAGACAAAATTAAGTTAGACATCGGAAAGCTGCAATTACCAGAGGTAGCCACAGCCTACTCAGGGAAAATCTCGCAAATTTTGGCACAGAACGCACCCCCATCCGATGACTATTCAAAAGCGCAGTGGAAACCCATTACCGACTCTACAAAAACGGCCGCAGCAACCGTACCTGGTTTTCAGAAACCTCTTCGCAACGTTCGATGAAGAATGTTGCATAGCAGATGATGAAAATAGCGCTGCATATATGGCAATGCTTCAGTCAGTTGTAACGCGACCCGCGACTGAGCGGTATAGAGAAAAAATAAAGAATGTACACCGTCTCTTTAGGCGTAAGAAACAGCAGTGAAGAAAGCGCGAGCATCTAGTAGATACACGTAGTTGAAGAGTGTTGCATAGCAGATGATGAAAATAGCGCTGCATATATGGCAATGCTTCAGTCAGTTGTAATGCGACCCGCGACTGAGCGGTTAGGGAAAAAAGAAAGTAGGTATACCGTCTCTGTAGGCGTAAGAAACAGCAGTGAAGAAAGCGCGAGCATCTAGTAGATCCACGTAGTTACGTAGATCGAACTGGATCGATTACAATATCTGGGCGATATCAGTCGAATAGATAAAGACAACAAAGCGCGAAAGATATTCGAAGACATACTCGAAGAAAGTCCGAAAATAGTATAACCAAGACTCCGCTGGGAAGATCAGGGTGTTGAATCCCCGTGAAAGCTTAGAGTCACCAACTAAAACGAAACAAGGGTTATCAACCAAATTGATCGCAATGATAGTAGTGCTTTACCGATCCTAAAGTTGAATGTTGATTTCATTCAAACTTTTCCACCAAGATTTAAGTTAAAGATTCGAGGACGCAAAATTTGGGTCGACTTACAATAAAATGTTTATAACAATGTTTATATTTAGTTTTACTAAGGGTGTATCTCTTGAAGTAAAAACCAACTCGTAAAAAATGTAGTTTTTGACTATAAGTTCTTTATATATGATCACACCCATTTTCCAATCCCGCCCATATTTTGACTGTTAAATTTTGTCCCCGCCGTTAGTTTTACTGCTAAGTTTCAGCTCGATTGGGTCACGGGAAAAGGGGTAAAACTCAATCCACAATTTTTTCGCATGCATGCATACAGACAGGTGAAGTTAATATAAAGAATTTAAAAATAACGTTCAAGATGACAGTTTCTTCATTGAAGCAACGCATTCAGTTCGTCAACTTTAAATATTGGATATACAATGTAGAAATAAACTTATATAAAGGGTGTCTCAGTAAGACTACACTTTTTATATTTAGGGTAATTATTTTTTGTGCAAGTGACAACTTTGAAATTTAGTCCGATTATTAAAAATGCCGCACTTTACGAAAGACCATTCGAAGACTAAAAGAGAAAAAAACGTTATCCTAAAGCGAGTACCACTTCTTTAAAAAGTGTCTGTTCTTAAAGAAATTATTTCTTTGTAAAAAAATGCTAAGGCTTTTTCTTACATAAAAACAATTAGCTTTTAATAAGAGAAGTACCTCTCATCAAAGAAAGGACCTTATCGGCAAAATATAATACATATTCTTACAAAAAGGACCTAAAGATATACTTTTTTTTTTAAATACATTCAATAAATAAAAAATTCTTAAAAAAAAGTTTATCATTTTACAAAAAGTATATTTTCTTAAAGATTCATTTAAATTACAGTATTTTTCAACAGGCGCCTTAGTCGTGTTGGAACTAACTGGTACATAATATATAGTGAAAGGAACTTCGTTCCAACCGTGTGTCGCCTGACACCTCATGCAATTTTTTTTTATTTTCCAATGTAACAGTTTTTAGTGTGATCATTGAAATCGAACAGGTTCCGTATATCAGAAAGGTGTTAACACATCGCCCGTGAGTTCGAACAATCATTATTTTTTTCTTTTAATTTTGGTTAAACCGATAGAACCTGTGGGACTATTTAAATATATGGTGCAATAGCTAGTGTGCGCGGCTCTGGTTCATGAGAACGTGGGTTCGATCCCTGCTCTGACAACCTTACATTTCCTTGATAACCACATGATAAGTTTCCCCGAATAAAACTAAGTCTATAATGCCGTGCCTGTTGTTTCAAATTTCTATTTTTGTATTTATATTTTTTCCAAATACGTTTTATAGTGCTAACGTAATTCGGTGCGTATGAGTATTCTAGAGTTATATTCCCTCTCTCCGTCTTACTATTCTGTTAATAACACCCTAACTTGCCTTGAATAAGAACAAACTTAGAATCACAACCCTACGCAAAAACAGCGTGAACATGAATATATTCAGTGCTCGAGAGAAAAAGATTTAAAATATGGAACAACATTTACACATGCACATTTGTTGGCCAACTAGAATTTGATTATGTTAAAGATTTACAAAATTTCATGAAAAAATATGTGTTGTGGACATAGATTACGACGTTATGCATTTTTTTTTTATATATATTTTGGAATAATTTACGAGTGAGGTGAATGCAATACGTCTGTCACCTCTTGGTTATTTTAATAAGAGGTGGAATTAAAAAAATCCAATGAGTGTTCGAACTCACGGGCGATGTGTTAACACCTTTTTGCTACACGGTACCTGTTCGATTTTTGTGAACACATTCGTAAATGTTACATTGGAAAATAAAAAACAGCGTTCAATCATATGGTGACGTTACAGTTAAATAATATTAATACTTAAAATTATTTAAAGACCCACTGCAAGCACATGTGTCATTATATTCTTGCTCAATACTTTTTTTTATTCCCACAAAAGTTAAAGAATGCAAAGCAACAGACACTTGTACATACATACATACATTGTTATATTCGTACGATATAACCGAAGATCAACATAAAATACTTTTTTAATATTACTCCAAATTAATACTCCAAATTAAAACACTTAAATCTCGGCTCGCCGATATCGGATCGCCTTAATTTTTGGCCTAAACTCTTCGTCGAAACCCACACTAGCTTTTTAATCCAAAAATTAATAAAATCGGCTATGAATTTCCGGAGAAAATCGCGTGGGAAAATTATATGAAAATCACCCAATAATCACTTTCAATACCGACTGCCAAGCAACGAACAAACAAACGATGATTTACTCTTACAAACCTAACACTTGCGTATGTATTAAACTGATAGTTTACTGCCCTAGAGGCGCGCGTATAGATGTTAACACATCAAAAACTTCAAATCTTATTTTCATCCTTTCAATCAAATTTTGCAAGGTTTCTACTAAAATCCACAAGTAGTAAATATAATGATACACTTAGTTAGCATTAAGTAATAATATTGCTATATTTCATGAGAAATTTTGTAAAATATATGGCCTTCATTTACAGCCACTTTTATATAGCAAACATACACACAAAATGAAAAAGTTTGAAACTTATTTGTCGCAAACATACATCGGTGTTGATGTTAATACATTTCTTCCACCTAAGAAAAAGCTTTAAAAATTATCATGTACCAATCATTAATAAGACCCATTATCACGTATGGAAGTTCGATTTGGTATAATAGTTCACCCTCTTACATGGAAAAGATACGTGTATGTGAAAGAAAATAATTACGGGCTTGCGCATCATTACTAAGAAGTCATCAAAGCAATTATACAAAGTACGTATCGAATAAAACCAATGATTTTTCGAACTCACGGTCGATGTGTTAACACCTTTCTGTTACACGGTACCTAGTTGATTTCTATGAACACATTACTAAATGTTACATTGCAAGTAAAAAACAGCGTTCAATCACAAGACTACGTTTCATTCAAATAATATTAATACTTAAAATTATTTCAAGACAAGGTCAAGCACATGTGTCATTATTTTCTTGCTTATCTTCTTGCTTTCTTCGCACGTTGTGGGGTGGGGGCTAATTGAAAAATTTGTTCACAACTTTTTTTTGACTACTTTATTACAACCCATTATTATCTACAATATTGGGTACTTTTGGTTTGGTTTGGTTTAAAGGGAAGTTTTCTAGGTGGAGCCTGTGTATTACATATTTTAAAAGCCAAAGTGCAAGACAGGTAAATCCAAGAAATACAACCCTGAGCAAAAAACTAAGTTTGGCAGCACTCTTACTTTACACTCTTACATTCGTATTTTTTGTTTGGTTTGTGTCTAGACTAACATATCGAGGGATATTTTTTGTTTAATGGAAAATTTTCTAGGTGGAGCCTGTTTATTACATATTGTAGTTTTGAAACGAATGAACAGTAAATTTAGAAAAGCCAAATTGAAAGAAGTTTAAAATAATAACATTTTCTTAAAAAAGCAAATTTTCTCAAAAAAAATTCCTATTGATATTTTTAAACAATCTACGTTTCCTTAAAAAATATGTTATCTTAAAGAAAAAATCAATCAAAGAAAAGTAAATTTTCTTGCAAAAAGTACTTTTTCTTAAAAAAAAATTTTTTTTTAAACAATTACCTCTTTTTAAAAAAGTACATTATCATACAACATATTGCCTTTTCTTAAAAAACGACATTTTCTTTAAAGAGTACCTTTTTTGTAAAACAAAATAACTTTTCTTGAGATATGTACCTAATCTTAAAATTGTACATGTTCTTTCGTAACCAAAAAGACTTTCTTCAAAAAAAATATACCTTCTCTTAAACAAAATAACTTTTCTTACAAAAATTCCTTTGCTTAAAAATAAAATAATGCCTGTTCTTTTCCTTTCTTGAGACAAGTAGTAGGGTGCGTCGCTGATGTATGGGACAGAAAAAAAGTGATTTGATCATATTTTAATAGTGATATTATATTGTCTTATTTCTAAACAAATAATAATTGGCTAAAAAAGTATGACCCCTTTCACACTCGGCAAGTTACTTGCCCAAGTCAGTTTTTTAACTTTCCGAGTACAAGCCAGTCGGTACCTCAAATTTATTCCCCTAACCCGACCATACCACTGTCATCAACAAACCAAGCCTTGGGAACGAGACTTGCGCAAGTAACTTGCCGAGTGTGAAAGGGGTCTATAGATATGCCATATCTTTTGCCCGCCAAAGAATTTCAAAATTTGAAAAACAAGAAAATAGGTTATTATTTTAACCCGCCAATGGTGACGCAAATTTGACTTTGATTAATGGTGACGCCGGTCTCATGCACCAGCTTTTTCAACTGAAGATTTTTCGAATCGTGTTGCTAATAGTTAATGTTTTTTTTCATTTATGCACTTTGACAATAAAACAAAGATATGTAATCATTCTTTTAATTCTTTTATTTCAATATTAAATTTCACAAATATTTTTGAATAGAGCATTAAAAATAACAATGTTTTAGCAATACATTTTTTAAAATTAAGAAAAAATATAAAAATCACATATTCATTAAGGAAAATAATGCTTATTAGTCTTTCGACAATAGGAACTTTTATAAAATTAACAAAAATTGGTATCCTTCCAAAATATAATACACGGTGACTCACGGTCTCACACACCAGGTTAGAAACACAAAAACAGAAGTTGTGCTCACTAAGCAGCTTCGTCATTAACTGATGGTGGGGGATGTGCAATGCTGCAGCTACTCGAAATCGCAACAAAAAACAATAACAGAGAATAAAGTTATACGATTTTTTTAACACAGCCGGTCTCACAGACCAGCACGTCACCATTGGCGGGTTAATTCCAGTTTTTATTAAAAAATATCAAGTCTTATGTAATATATAATTAAACAAAAATAATGCATTCAACTCATAAAAAAATAATATTAAAAAAAATTATGTGAAGGTTATAAAAAATTAACAAAATCAATTTATTTCAATTTCAGGTCAATCAAATTTTGGCATAGATTTTCAAGATGCCAATTTATCCAGGATAAAACGTTCTCTTGACTATTTATTACACAATGTCATCGCTGCTTCTGTCACAACCTTGACTGTCCGCTCTACTGCTTGTGTATGACACGGCACTTCATTAAAAATAAAATGTTCGTTAGATGTTGTCATTTGCATTAAATCTTCATTTGAATAATTGCGGAGAATTGGTGGGTCAAAGTCAATTTCTGGCCAATTTATGATTTCATTGTAACAGATTGCATTAAAATTTATTTCGGGAACTTCGAAAACACGTGGGTTATATCCTGACAGAAGCGAATTTCTTGCATTCATTATTTTATTCACCGCTATTTCTCTCAAATGCTGTTGTTCATCGGTTAATAAAGATAAGAGCAAATTCTCTGGGTGTGCAAAATAGGCATTTCGCTGAATTACAGTATCAATGACAACTTTCAGTTCAGACGGCAGATATCTTGAATTTTTAATTAATTGAAAAAAGTTTCGGGATCCACTCTGAAGAGTTGGGCGTGCTTTAACATGGAACCATACGGGTGTATAAACTTTAACAATGTAGTGAGATAGTTGTATTAAATTTTCGGATGGTTTTGATGTTGAAATATAGAGGCGTAATATTCTATTGGCTTTAGTCAACCACCTAGCATGAGATAATTTACCTGTTGATTTATGTGCCAAATCGTCAGGACATTTCCCAGTGATTACTGCAGTACATATTTCATTTATTTCAATCATCTGCGTTGATCACTGGTAGTACTTGGGTGGATATAGCTACGTAATCAACAACAATCTTTGTTTCACACTTTTCCAAGAGCTTACCTATAGGTCCGTTACATGAACGCGGTCCAGAAGTTTTGCCATTTAATTTATTGAATAAATGCGTTAAAGGTAGTTCATTTAAATGCAGCATACAAATAATCCATTGTAGAGGACGCTTCAACCTCTCTTCAAATAGTCTTATTACTCCTCGAAATTTTCCCGTGTTTGTTACAGTACCGTCACAATCAATTGCCAATATATCATCGGTGCAGATTTTATTAGATTTAAGAAGCGCATTTATAGCCTATTGCCCGGCTCTTTTAAGACAGATATATGTTCCTCAACTAAAATTTTCGTATATTTCTTGTTACCTTTGCTCACTATTTTCAGCGTTTTGTCCTTACGTCCATCGAAGTAAATAGCAGGCATATTTTGATTACATTGTTTTTGTAAAAGTTCATTACGTTTTTTTTCTTTCTCTTCTAATGTTTGATTTGTCTATAACTTCAATGTCAGAAGATATACCATTTAATACTGCCGAAGCAATTGCTGCAGCTGGTCTATCAGATACGCCATAACGATCGGCTGTTTTAGCTACTGAAGGAAAGCAGCGATTAGTCTGTTTTGCCACATGCTGTGAAGTTGTAGGCCTAAGAGGTGGCGGTGACGGAATACTTTCTTCGCTATCACTTGTAGTTTCTACCTGATTTTCGTGTTCATTTTCGTTCTGTTTAAGCTTCGATGATGAGCAACTTTTCAGGTTTCGAGAAAGCTTATTTTGTAATACTATTGTCCTGTTGCGATCGATGCCACTTATCATCATTTTTCGATCATTTCTTTGATCGAATAAGAAGGGGTTTTCTTCATTAGGAACTTTCTTATCTCGAGAGCAACTGCACAGTTGTAATGAACATTTGCAAGAACATATATCAAATAACGCTTCACTTTTACGCAGGATATCAGTTTTATTATCTTCTGACAATCTTTTTAATGACTTCAAATGATTTTTACATTTTCCATCGAAAGCTTTTAATAATTGTATTGTCCTTGTATGCGTTACAGTAGGTATCGACGCCTTTCTCCATATATCTTCAACCTTTTTGGTCACTATGTCAACTATTTCAGTAAATGAAAGCTCTTTTTTGCTTTGTAGTTTGGTTGCGTTGCTAACTTTTTTGTTTTTAAATTGTTGTCTTCCCATTCGTAACATTTCACAACGTCTTGGTACGTTGGTAATACTTTGGTTTTTAATTCACCAATGCTTCCAAATATAGGGCATCTATAAGATTTGCTTCTGCTTTCCATACTGTTACAAAAACACCAATCACTTTTGTTATTTCACATCAATAATGTAATAAATTAAATTGAGTACTTACGCAATATATGTTTAAAATAATTATCACGAATAATATTAGATTAGAAAAGGTCTGACAACTGACAAGAACTGACTTCTCTGTAAACACAGACAATAACCAAACCACTTTATGTTGGAAATAATCCAGCACTTTGCTACGGCATATAACGGTAAAATTATCAGTAATTTACTTATTTGCTTGAAGTAGCAAACAAAACAACAACAATATTTGTTGCTCACCTTCTACAAATCACATGTACAAGAATTTTTTAATACATTTTTTTAATATATGTATATTACCGTACTCTTTATGGAGTTTTATTATTTTTAAGTCGCATACTTGATTTGCATTTCGTGTATTTTTTACAAGAACGACAAATAAAATTAAGATTTTTAACAAACCAAGGAAAAACGGTTAATTTCGGTGCGCGGGCTCTTACATTTAAAATATTTCAATAAAATTTTAAAGACTTCTATTTGAACTGGTAACACAACAAATTTTTGCTATTAGAAGACGATCTAAGACAAAAAAATTTCACCACACGCTAATAAATAGCGTTTCTGAAAATAGGGCAATTTTCTTAAAAAAAGTGTACCACTTCTTTAAAAAGTATCTGTTCTTAAAGAAATAGTTATGTGTAAAAAATTCATACTCTTAGGCTTTTGCTTAGAGAAAGCACTTCTTTTCTTAAAACAACATTAGCTTTTAATAAAAGAAGTACCTCCCATTAAAGACATGACCTTTTCGAGAAAATATAATACATATTCTTACAAAAGGGACCTAGAAACATACTTTTTTTTAAAATAAACATATTCAATAAATAAAAAATTTCTTAAAAAAAGTTTATCATTTTACAAAAAGTATATTTTCTTAAAGATCCATTTAAATTACAGCATTTTTCAACAGGCGCCTTAGGCGTGTTGGAACTAACTAGTACATAATATATAGCGAAGGGGACGTCGTTCATGTTCTCATGTACTTTTGTTTCATTCCCACAAAAAACAAAGAGAATGCAAAGCAATAGACACATCTACATACAGTGTGTTATGTTCGTAAGATTACGAGTAGCAAGACTTCGTATTTCAAAGCAACTATTCGCTGCCGTCGGTAGTGCAATGGTAGTGTGCGCGGCTCCCGTGCACGAGGACGTGGGCTCGATTCCTACTCTGACCACCTTAAATTTCTTTCGACAGCGGTCACCTCGCTTAGTGGCGGCGACACTATCGAGTATATAGCCATGAAAAAGCTTCTCAAACCGGTGTAAAACCATAGGTCCCAATGAGTGAGTCTAAAATTAGAACGCGGACAGCTCACTTATTACTTTTAATGATAAAGCTGCACAGCTTCGACGTAGATAACGCTGTGTGTTGTTTGTATATACACACAGGGAAAAGATTTGTTGGAAATCAATTCAGGCATTGAAAATTCCATGCTAAGGTCTATATTTTAATTCGAATTCATAATTGTCATACATCAGAATTATTTATCTATGATATTGATAGATTAAAAATAAGTTTTACTAAATACAAGTTGCTACTACAGAAATTAAGTTGTATTAACCAATTTGAGTATTTCAAAAACCTGATTAAATTATTATTTTTGGGATTTAGAATCCCGTAAAAATTTGTTATTTTTTCGAGTGGACACTCTGTTTTCGAGATATAGAAGTTTTTTCACATTTTCGATAAAAAATGGGCACGAAATACGAACCCTTGCTATAAAAAATAATAATTTTGTTTATATTTAAGGCTGTGGGCGGCTCGACCTCTTTTAGTCCGTGGTAGAATTGGGTGAATAAATTTTGGTATAGTAGATACAATTTTGGCATTCATTTTGTGATGAAATTTTAACAGATTATTAAAAAATTGATGACATTCAGTCGCCGCACAAAAGAGAACAAATCAGTGAGTGATAGCGTTGAAATGAAAAGATAAATAAATCAAGGGTGTCATAGGGTGTCATGTCAGATTGTTGTTTTTGTATTTTTGCGTCTTTGGAGGAATTGACGAAGTTGCAGTTCAGCCAAAGGACGTTTTTGGTAATAATCCGCATAAAAAACAAACGCCAAAACCAAAACAAATAAAATATTTTTGTCCCTGTTTATCAAGATGTATTCAATAAGGTGGTGGGAGCAGCAGATGTGGACGCTGTATAACAATCTTTGGTTTTTAATATGACCTGATTAAAATTATTACTTCAGATTGCATACATTTCTATTTGTAATTGTAAACAATGCAAACACAATTGTTTAAACAACATTTGACAATTTTCGTTGGTCAAATGACTAAAATAAATCCAATCAGCATTGTTGATGCTATCACCTTACCAAATACACCTTGTTGTTAAACATATGTCATTATATGGTTCGTTGTCAAAATTTATAGTAACCCCAGGGTTTTTGACACTAGAAATTCACCAAGCAAACTTCAAAAATTTGTTCGGTGCAAAATATTTGAACCAATCCGCCCACAGCCTAAGTCTAAAATACACAATTTTAATAAAAAAATATTGTTTTTACTTTTTTTTCTATAAAATTCATAACGGGTTAAAGCATCACCAAATGGCTTCGACAGCCATCAAATTCAAGTAATTACTTTAATTGAGCATACCAATATATTTTGTGGTATAACCGAATTAGCGTTTATATTATTCGTTCATCCAACTTGTAGAATATACACCACTACAGGATAATTTGATTGCTAAAACTAAAACTTGATTGACAGATTACATATATTTCTTGTTGCTGTGTATTCAACTAAATATTTTAGTTCTGGCAACCGAAACTGAATTACAAATCAATTGATATGCACAATATTTGGTAATACTGAACACAATTATTGGTAATAACAACTGAATACTATTATACTGTTATAGTCCAAGGAACCGCCAAATTTTTGTTGGCTGTTTACTTTGTTAGATTATACCTTACCTGTGCTTATAGATAGATGTTAATACATCAATAAAGTAATATTTAGCTCATTGAAAACGAATTGTTTTTGTTGTGCAATAAACAGAACGACGACAAAAAGTATTGAATAGAAGAGAGAATTTATTGCACTTCATGTAGAGGGTCTGAGTAAAAGAGCATAAACGAGTCCTATTCTCTTTATAGAATATTTCACTATGAATGCACCATTTCGACAATTTTATTACATGAAACAATACAAAAAGCATAAATGTCTCAAACGGCATCAAGTTTTCACAACAACATCCAAGCTATGACAAAAAGAGAGTAATAAGTTTTGAATCATTCGCCAGATGTCGCCAGTGCTTTTTGGTCATAGCGTTCGTTTCATGAGTTCTCTATACTATACAATACTCTTTGGCGACGACGACCTGATTGTTTGTCCGCTGCCGCTACATCAATACCATCAGGCAGAGACTATTGTTGTACAATCACTACATAAGTGATGTTTACGCTGTATGTTGTTTGCATGATGTCATGTGTTTACTTAGCTAGATAGCCCCACCCGTGCCTATAGATGTTAACATATCAAAAAAAAAAAGCTTTTATCGTAAAAGTTGTTACAATTTGGTTGTAAACGACTTTCCACCACAAAATTGCTATCATTCGTTTTTTGGTAAATATCTCGTCTCTGCGATTAATCGCAAAAAATATATTATTTCTTCATCACTGGTAAAAAATATGAAAATGGTCATAACTCCTTAATCGCAAAAAGGACGTTATTTTGTGATCACGGGTAAAAATACTAAAATACCCTTAACTCCTAGACTATAGGTCTAATCGCAAAAGGATGTTATTTCGTGATCACCGGTAAAAATACTAAAATACGCATAACTACTGAACGGTGCGCCTAATCGCAAAAAGGAAGTTATTTCGTGATCACCGGTGAAAAATATTTAAATGCTCATAACTCCTGAACGGTGCGTCTAATCGCAAAAAGACGTTATTTCGTGATAACCGGTAAAAAATACTGAAATACTCATAACTCCACAACCGAGCGTCTAATCGCCAAGAGGGCGTTATGTCGTCATCACTGGTAAAAAAATTAAAAATGTTCATAACCACTAAGCGGTGCATTTAATCACAAAAAGACGCTATTGCATGATTACTCGCAAAAAATATTCAAATTCTCATGACTCCTAAACGGTGGTTCTTATTTTAATTCGTGATCATCGGTAAAAAATTTAAAAACTCTCATAACCCTTAAACAGTGCGTCGAATTGCAAAAATTACTTTATTTCGTGATCACCTGTAATAAATATTAAAATGCTCATAACTCCTAAACGGTGCGTCTAATCGCAAAAATTACGTTATTTCGTGATCACCGGTGAAAAATATTAAAATGGTCATAACTGCTGAACCGTTCGTTTAAACACAAAAAGCACGTTATATCTTGTTCACCGGCAAACAAAAATATTGAAATGCTTATAACTCCTAAACGGTGCGTCTAATTGCAAAAAGAACGTTAATTCGTAAATTCGGGATATTACAAGTCAAAATCTAGTTTTTGAGGACTCGATATTGGTTAGAGGTTTATAAAAAGTTGAACAGCCGTATTACAGATTTTGTCTTGATTTGCATTGAATATTCAATATATATAAAAAGAATATTCAATGAAATATTTAACCCTTCTGCACTCCTTGGCTCAGAATGACCCAATTTTATATTTCAAATGCAATTTTTTTTGTCTAAATTACAAGTTATCAAGCTGAAACTTTACGATATCCTCAACGGTGTGGTAAAATATGGTCTGGCAAGAAAAAGATGTAGTTAGTTATTTTCGGGTTTTTTCTGCATGCAATTTTCAATTTGACCTAAAGGTAATTACGATTAGTTATGCTACTATTTACATATTTTTCATACCAATATGAATGAGTTTGCATTCGGGAAATAGGAAACATTTGAACTCCTTATCGCTAATTCTATAATTCGGGAACACCCCGCGTTATGTCGTATCAACCATTGTTACAGATGAACTTTCCCATACAACTACCGTCCTTCCTTATGGGACCTCAAACAACCCAGAGGGATTCCGCAACCGGCTCGATCTTCATCCACCTGCTTCATTTGAATTTCTTCATAACCAGTATTATAGATTATTGGTACTTATGGTGGTGCAATGGTATGTGGGCGACTCTTGCACATGAGTACGTGAGTTCGATCCCTACGTTGCCCACCTTCCATTTCTTTCGATGAGCGCCTCCTGGCTTAGTGACCTTGACACTATAGAGTATTCAGCTATGAAAAGGCTTCTCAAAATGCTGTATAATAACTGTAGGTACCAATCAATCAATGTAAAACTATAATGCGCATGGTCACTGGTTGTCATTTCATGGGATGTAATAGGAATATATATACATTAGGGCGGGTTAATTTTTTTTTTTGGTGAAGTGTATAGCAAAAACCTAATCTATAGGTGATTTTGAGAAATTTTGCTCAAGAGACCATAGCTCTAAGTCGGATTTGGAGCCCCCCAAAATTTCAAAATAGATATTTTTCCATATATACATAGAATAATTTAATTAAATTCGTCATAAAATCGGATAGAATTATAGTAGATTTCTCAATGTGGGCTTGTTTGAAAGATATTTTTATCACCTTTCAGGATCTGTATTGATACTAATATTTTTTTTAATTTTTAGTAGAGATATTAGGAATTTTTTTCGAAAAATAGCCTAAAATGAACTTTTAACTAATAAATTCTGAATTTTCTTTGATTTTTTTCGAGATTTTTTTTTTGCAGATTATGAAAGTATAGATACTGTCCAACAACTTTTATTACGATCAATTTTATGTTTTCGAACTAGGAAAATCGATCTGAAAAAATCTAAATTTTCAAGGTTTCAACAAAAAAACACTATTACCACTAATGTCTATTTTGAAAAGTTGGGGGGCTCCAAATCCGACTCAGTGCAAGTTTTTGCTATACGCTTCAACCAAAAAAAATCGTTCCATACAATTTGACCCGCCCTAATATACATAGATACTCGTATACATATATGCTACATTTATTTTGCTATTAGTTTTATAATGCTCGACGTGTGTCTAACTAGAGTGTTTTTTAGGATTATAAATAAATAAATAAATGGTTTCCCATTACATCCTATGAAGCAATTGGGAAGAGCTTCTACAACCAGTGAGCTGTTCGCTTTCTAGTTTTATATTCACTGATTGGGACCTACAGTTTTCACACCGATTCTGATCGGTATTTTGCGAAGCTTTTTCATGGCTAAATACTCGATAGTTTCGCCGTCACTATGCGAGTTGACAGCCGTCGAAAGGAATCTAAGGTGGTCTGACCAGAGATCGAACCCAGGATATCATGTACAAAAGGGGCGCACACTAACTATTGCACCACCGACGGTCACATTTTTTAGGCTTAGTCATTCGTTAGTCAAGTGTTGATTCTTCTCTCTGACTCTAATATGAGCATGTCTGTTTTAACTAAATGCAACCCTGATAGTCTTTATTGTCCTAGTAAAACGACAGCTGGTAATCAAAAGCACTCGATGGACACAGTATAGTTGAAGTGTTATGTGATGAGAAGAAAATTTGTTGGCAAATCATGATGATGGAAATGAATAATACTCATCGTCAAGCGAAAGTATTGAAGGCGTGATTCTCGTAGATCAAATCAACAGGGGTTGCCCCATTTCATATTTATGAAAACATCATAGTACTCTTTGGCAAGAGTAAGCACGGCTTCAAGCTGGTGGGCTCAAGAAAATCAAATTTTAACAAACAACGCTGGGCTTACCAAAAATGATTATATCACGGATATAAAACCAACAGTACTTTTTCTTTCCAAATAAAAAAACTAGTTATTCAAATAACCAGCTGGCAAAAAATTGATTTGATTGCACGACATAAGAATGAAATAAATCCAGCTTGAAATTCTAATATATCTTTCAGGTAAAACAAAAAATTTTGGGTAAATAGATGTTGTGACATTGTTAATCGCCCATTAAAGTTGTAAAACGTACTCAAGTTGTAAACCATTGTAAATTCATATTGGCACATTCTAAGAACAGTTCCGCTGTGTGGCCTACCGAATGAGAGACAGTAAAACCTAAAAACTCAAAATCTGTATGTCAGCCATTTAAGTCAGTTTGTTTTCAAACTGGAACAAAAATAACTAATTTATACTTATGTTTCTAATTTTCTCCATGAAACGAAATGATAATTATTAGATTTCTATTCAGTGATAGATAATGAATATTAGTTATCAAGTGATTATCTATTTTTCTTTTACGTATTTTTTTGTTGTGGTAAAAAAAATAGAATAATAAATTTCTCCCACAAATGTCGTATTTTTTAACAAATTCTGATGTAGGCTCAAATTGACCCAAGGATTATAGGAGGGATGCATATGCAAGGAATGCAGAAGAGTTAAACGAATATCCAATACTTGTTCCACTGAACAGGCTGTACCTCAATTTGAATTGTGTCAGCATAATTTGTTGGAAAATGTCCCTGCTTTCACGTTGTAATTTCCTTTAAGGCTGTAAGAGATCGTGTTTTCTCCGGTTAGTGAAAAAAATTAAAATGCCGCGGGTGGGATTCGATCTCACATTCGCTGGACGATCGGTTCGATGTTTGTGAAGCATCATCTTCAGCAGCGTCTAGCCCTTTAAGCCACTGCGGTGTGTATTTACACAAGTCACTAACCGAAGACATTTTATTGATTGTGCTTGTGCAGAGTGATTGTTGTCGCTACTTACACATTGCTTTCCTACTTACATGCACTGATGCAGAAGTTTTGAACGAATGAACTATTCTAATTGTAGTTGTCTCGTTCTGTTTTAGCCTGGCCCTACCATATGTTTATCTGGAAACTTATAGGAGGTATGGAAAACAGCAATGCACTATTCTTTAGTGTAATAACTCTACTATCTAATAGCATATACATTATTTCCCTACCAGTCACCAGTGATAAACTAATTTTGCAAGCACTTTTGAGTTAATTATTACTGCCAACTTTACACATAGTTGCTGATAAAGTCAAAAACAAATACGGTGGTGTTCGTGACGTCCCATAAAGCAACTAGTACCGTCGGCTATGTTAATGACAATTCAAAAAGAGTTATACAGGGTGATTCAGGAAGTTCCGGACAAATTTCCCCCAGCGTATTCCTCGGCTAATTTCATGACGAAAAGTCCACTGGGACCATTTCCGAAAATGCAAGGGTGCAAAATTGCAGCGGGTTCAAAATTTTCGGATTGGCGGTCGGAGGGTAGTAGGGTAAAGTTGCTAACTTCTGAGCCAGTTGGGCTTTTGGGCTTGTCGGAAAGGCCTTTAAGAGGCCTTTCAGAATCAATAGAATCATTAAAAGTAGAAAAAAGTCAAATCGCCGAGATACAGAGCTTTCGGGGAAAAAAATGGAAAAAATTTCACATAACCTCAATTTTCTCAGCCAAATGGCAGGTAACTTATGTTGTTTTTCTGTTGAAAGATAGCCATACCTCTTACTTTTCCAAAATGACCTAAACGAAGCCCAGAGGTCTTACAGTTCCAAAGTTATGACCATTTTACTGAAATGCTAATATGTTTATTTTTGTTTTTGGAAGCGAAATAACAGCACACATTTATTTGTTTCTCTAAATTACCACGTTTAAGAATTTACTTTATTGAGATTTTCAGAATCAATAAAAAAAAGGAGAAAAAAGTCAAATCGCCGAGATACAGAGCTTTCGGGAAAAATATGGAAAAAAAATCCACATAACCTCAATTTGGTCAGCCAGATGGCAGGTAACTTATGTTGTTTTTCTGTTGAAAGATAGCCATACCTCTTACCTTTCCAAAATAACCTAAGCGAAGCCCAGAGGTCTTACCGTTACCAAGTTATGACCATTTTACTGGAATGCAAAAATGTTTTTTTCCCTCGACGTTGGATTGGACGACCTGAACCAATCGCCTGGCCGCCGCGGTCTCCAGATCTCACACCACTTGATTTCTTTTTGTGGGGCTACATTAAAGAGTGTGTGTATTCTGTGCAGATCCACAATCGTGAGCAGTTACTTGCACGCATTGAGGAAGCTGCGGTGAAAGTTCGTGAAAAGATGAGTGAACTAAACGTGGCGGATGTGGTTGGCAAACGGCTGCAATTGTGTTTAGTAGAAAATGGGAACCACATTGAAAACTTCCTTTAACATCAAATGTCTTTTTTTTTCGTTATGTCTTTGATTCTTCAGCCAAAAATTTCAATAAAATAAAATCTTAAACGTGGTAATTTACAAAAACAAATAAATGTGTGTTGTTATTTCGCTTCCAAAAGCAACACTAAACTTTCCACCAAGTCCAAAAACAAAAAAATCCGACCACTGGCTCAGAAGTTAGCAACTTTACCCTACTACCCTCCGACCGCCAATCCGAAAATTTTGAACCCGCTGCAATTTTGCACCCTTGCATTGTCGGACATGGTCCTAGTGGACTTTTCTTCATGAAATGAGCCAAGGAATACGCTGGAGAAATTTGGCCGGAACTTCCTGAATCACCCTGTATAAGGAGCAATGTGCAGTGAACACACAAACAACTATGCGGTTTGATAAAAATAATATTTTGTATACACCTTAATTTATATGCCATTCTTACACACGCGTTTACCTGCTCATTAGTTATTCTGTCTTTTCATATTTGTAGTCTTAATTATAATTATCATTTTATTTATTCACAAACACACTCTTATCCAACCACATTCCCATTCACACTCTCACACTTTATTACACAATCACAACAATTGAAATTTACATACGGAAACTGTGTGTCATGTTACATGTGTGAATACAGGAAATATGAAAAATTCAATTACAGTTACTACTGTGGCAGCCCTTTAAATCTGCACAAGCAAAAATATGTTAAATTAATGCGGAAACTCTAACCACGCCAAACACCTTCAACCATATCCCCTTTCGCTAACTAATTTCCTCTATATTTTCTAACGATTTGCTTTTCCTTAAGGTTGACAGTTGATATTAACGCCATTTTTTCCTTCAAAAAGAAATATTGATATAAAAAAAACCCCTTTAATTTTACCTTTGTTTCACTTCACGTTGTTAATCTCATTGAAAATGCTTATTAAAATATTGTCTGCCTCAGGATACTTAAACTCAAATTTTTTTCTCTTTTAAAATTTCGTATACCTTTTGAGTTTACTCTTCTATTTAAATACATACGTAGCATAATTTTGCCTAAGGTTTGAATATACAATTAGGTATATCTGGCTAAAACCAAAAAGTGTTAACTGGAAGCAGCAGTAGAAGAAGGATTTTTATCTGGTAGTAAATTAATACAGTCTTAGAGCGTAGGGTACGATAGCTGAAAATTAAGTATAGTCATTAGGGTTTAACTTTATTCTTCTTAACGTTTAAATTAAAAATATATATTTTTAAATTTTGTTTCAAATTGAACTAAATTTTGTTTCAACTGGAACAAACGCTATTTTTAAAAGACAAATTTTTATATGAAAGCATACAACTACTGCAGCCTTGTTGCAATTTCTGTTTACAATCAAAGAACACTTACTATATAAATGGGCATCACATTTCGGTTGGTAAAGCAAGCGTTTTGGCTGAAGTGTTTGGAAAGTATGGCGTCAATATCTCACTATGCAGTGACTTTGAGTGGATGTCGCGGCTCCTTGTGAACGATAATAGGATTATAAGTACCCCAGAAGTGTAAATTGTATTTCTCCGTTCAGATGAAAATGGCCCTAGTCGCTCATAATAAATGTCGATCGAAGTCGTTCAAACCGTCGTAGAGGTTTTGGTTCCGCCTTCTTGAGGTGCATAGTGTTCGACGGTTTCTTTATAAAGGGTGGTCCAACCATAATGCACGATGTTAATTGCGAGTCACACCTTAAAGTCAAGTTTTTCCCCAACTTAATTTGACATTTCTTTGTTTCACTGTTTGAAAAATTCAACCATGGAGAGGTACACAATTTGGTAGCGCGTTAAGATTGTTGAAGTCTTTTACGAAGAAAATCATCTTTAGCAACGAGGCACACTTTTATCTCAGTGGATGTAGAATTGCCACATTTGCGCAAATGAGGATCCATAAGTGATTGTTGAAAAGCCGATGCATCCCCAAAGAGTGACTGTTCGTTGCGGTTTATGGGCTGACGGCGTCATCGGGCCGTACTTCTTCAAAAATGAGGTCGGTTAAGCAGATACCGTGGGTGGTATTCGCTATCGCGAAATGATAACGGACTTCTTGTGCCCAGAAATTGAGGATATACTCGTAGACCTGGACGATATGTGGTTCAAACAGGATAGTGCCACTTGCCACATAGCCAACGAAACAATGCCTCTTTTGCACGAGAAATTCAATGGCAGTGTTATCTTACGTCGTGGCGGTGTTAATTGGCCGCCACAATCATGTTATTTGACACCATTGGACTTCTTTCTTTGGGGATATTTAAAAGAAAAAGTGTATGTCAATAAGCCAAGAACAATTTAATAGCTAAAGGATGAGATAATTCGGCACATTAGCGACAGTGAACCTCAATTATGTCTCAGAATATTAAGATAATTCTCTGAAATTTTTTAGAACCAAGTTCCTTATCGCACGTTGCGGGATGGGGGCTAAATGAAAAATTTTTAAACAACTTTTTTTTAACTACTTTATTACAACCCATTATTGTCAACTATATTGGGTACTTTTGGTTTGGTTTAGTTTAAAGGGAAGTTTTCTAGGTGGAGCCTGCGTATTAGATATTATAGTTTTGAATCCAATAAAAATTAAACTTACAAAAGCCAAAGTGCAAGACTGGCAAATCCATGAAACACAACCCTCAGCATGGAATTAGATTTGGCAGCACTCTTTCACTTGAACTTTTGGTGTGTGATCAGACTAACATATTTCTTGTTTAATGGGAAATTGTCTAGGTGGAGCCTGTTTATTACATATTGTAGTTTGAACCGAATAAAAAGTAAATTTAGAAAAGCCAAAGTGAAAGAAGTTTAAAAAAATAACATCTTAAAGACGTACGTTTGCTTAAAAAAGAAAATTTTCTTACAAAAAGTACCTTTTCTTTAAAAAAAGTATTTTTTTTTTATATAAGTACCTTCTCTTAAAAAATTACATTATCTTACAACAAATTGCCTTTTCTTAAAAAACAAAATGTTCTTTAAAGAATACCGTTTTTGTAAAACGAAATAACTTTTCTTGAGATAAGTACTTAGTTTTAAAATTGCATCTGTTCTTTCGTAAAAAAAAGCTTTTCTACAAAAAAAAGAAACATTATCTTAAAAAAATACCTTTTCTTACAAAAATTCCTTTTCTTAAAAGTACCATTTCTTAAAAATAACGAACTACCTTTTCTTTTGTTTTCTTGAGATAAGTAGCCTTCGTGAAAATAAGTAAATTTTCTTAAAAAATAACCTTATCCCAAAAAGAGTACCACTTCTTTAACTCTTAAATGCATGATTTTTTATTTTTAATTGTAAAAAAGTTTTTCTATAGAAATTTAGGTGTAGATTACGTAAAAAATAAGGAAAAAAATCTAGGTAATAGTTTAAGGTATTTATTTTGAAAAAATTTTGAAAAATTGTGTGTGAACTGGAATGTAGACAATTGACAACAATATGTACCTGTTTTTAAAAAAGTATTTTTTGTAAAGAAAATTATACTCTTAGGCTTTTTCTTAGCTTAGTGACGGCGACACTATCGAGTATTCAGCCATGAAAAAGCTTCTCAAAATACCGTTCGCAACCGATGTAAAACTGTAGGACCCAATCAGTGAGTGTAAATCTACAACGCGCACAGCTTTGTGCTTTGTGAGAAGCTCTCCCTAATCCTTTCATGGGATGTAACGGGAAACAATTTTTTTTATTTTAATAAAAGAAGTACCTCTCATCAAAAAAAGGACCTTTTCGGGAAATTATAATACATATTCTTACAAAAGGGGCCTACAAATATACTTTTTTTTAAAAAAGTACATTCAATAAATAAAAAATTTCTTAACAAAGGTTTATCATTTTACAAGATCCATTTAAATTACAGTATTTTTCAACAGGCGCCTTAGGTGTTTTGGAACTAACTAGTACATAATATATAGCGAAAGGAACTTCGTTCCAACCGGGTGTCCCCTGACACCTCATGTAATTATATTGTCATATTTTTTGACTTTTTGTTTTGCGATCAAAAAAAATGCCATTCATTGGTGTCAACGACATCTCGAAAATTACCTATTACACTAAACTTTCCCAACATCTATTCATCTGCTTCATCTATTTATTTACTTAATCTATGCTTTTGGTTTTGCTTGTTTTAAAGGGAAGTTTTCTAAGTGGAGCGTGTGTGTAACAAATTGTAGTTTTGAACGCAATAAAAAGTAAATTTAGAAAAGCCAAAGTGCAAGACCGGCAAATCCATGAAATTAAACCCTGAGCATGGAATTAAATTTGGCAGCACACTTACTCTTACACTCGTACTTTTGGTTTTTTTTGTGTCTAGACTAATATATAAGGGGATATTTCTTGTTTAATGGGATATTTTCTAGGTGGAGCCTGTTTATTACATATTGTAGTTTTAAACCGAATAAAAAGTAAATTTAGAAAAGCCAAAGTGAAAGAAATTTAAAAAAATAACATTTTCTTAAGTGCGTTTTCTTAAAAAAAGTAAATTTTCTCAAAAAAAATACCTATTGATATTCCTAAACAATATACCTTTTCTAAAAAAATAGCTTATCATGTTTTCAATAATTGTCCGGTTCAAGATCAATAACTATTAAAAAGTACTTTTTCTATGAAAAACTACATTTTAATAGAAATATTAAAAAAGAAAAATTGTGAAATTGATCATTATGGTGGATGGAACGAATATAAATTTGAAGACGGTACACTCTAAACGCCAATCTCATGGCAATCGTTGTTTCTTTTTAGAAACAACAACATCTATGCATTGGCTTTCGATGAAAGCATGCATAGGAAAGAAATGTTGTGAATATTGATGGTTATGGCAAAGTATTGTTGGGGATGTTTTCGCACAAGTAGGAGTTTCGGCAATTCTCGAGTACTTCAGATTTGTTTATCCCTATAATGTGTGATGATATACCTAACTACTTGTGGAGAAGGGAGCTGATGATATGCATGGGAGGGAATTGAAATAGCTATATTCCCAACCGTCCACCATAATGATCAATTTCACAATATTCCTTTTTTAATATTTCTATTAAAATGTAATTTTTTATAGAAAAAGTACTTTTTAATAGTTATTGATCTTGAACCGGACAATTATTGAAAACATAACAACTAAAAGATCGAATAATATAAACGAATATAAAATAGCTTATCTTACAGAAGTATCTTTGCTTAAAAAAGTAAATTATCTTCCAAACAGTACCTTTTCTTTTTTAAATAAGTACCTTTTCTTAAAAAAGTACTGATATTTCCAGCTGAAGCACTTAATGCAATGCTTCTTTTTATACCAATTCACCTTCACTTTACAGCTAGTGCGGCCTGGAGATCTACCCGACTAAATTCACTTGGAATCCGGAAGAGCAACACATATGGACATGGGAGAATACTACAGACAATTCCAAGAAAACTCAATATAGCCACCGATTACTGCAGCCCCTCCTCACTAACGTTCGATAACCTATTGGATGTCAGGTTTCCCAGAAGAATAAAGTGGGATAAAGGGGAACCACTGACAGGTTTTAACACCCAAATATTTACGAACGGGTCCAAAATGGAACGCGCAACCGGCTCTCGTGTCTTCTCCGAAGAGGCAAGCCTCAATTTATCATTCAAAGTCCCAGACAAGTGTATCGTTTCCCAAGCGGAGGTACTGGCCATCAAGGAAGCCTGAGCCGAACTTAAATTACAACGGAGAGCAGAGCTCATTGCAATATTTGAATATACTAACTGATAATACATTGTAACGTTAGCAACCACGTGAACCAACCAATCAACCAACCAGATTCGTAAATATTCTGAAATTGTTTGGAAGTATTATGAATGTCTGCACTCTGGTTGTTCGTATGATTGATTTCTTTAACCCAATGTCAACCTTTATAGCAAAAAAAAAAACAAAATTTTTTACACTTCTTGTTTTCGTTGAAAATTTTATCATAATAAAAAGATCTGATGTCAAAATTAAAAACTCAAACTGCTGTTTTGACACAGAAACAACAATTTCCCCTTTTTTGACTTAGAATGTAATAATAAAATATTGTTTAATGTAAACCCTCTGTTTGCCAGTACACACGATTTGAAATACTTTTACAGTGTTTACAATTTCTGTCACATGCATTTTCCCACACATTTTCATTATAAATTCAAGTGCATTATAAAATTATTAAAATCTAATCATTTTTTATACACCTGTAATATTTACTTAGCAATTCATTAAATCCTGAATAAATAAATGAATAAATAACAAGTGGTTGGGGGAATGAAAGCGAATCAGAGTGCATTATTCAAAAATATTGTTGCAATTAATTTTGAAATTTGCATAAATTTATAATTTTTCAGGCCATAATTTTCTATTGGTGTTAACAGAAAATTAGCAAATATTAATAAAAATGCATAATATTATGTATATAAACATTCAATTATGTGTATTTTTAACTAATTATGAATCATGTTAACAGCAAAGGTAACATAAACCAGTGCATTATATACACAAGCAAAATCTTTGAATACAGTAAATCTATTTATTTGTTTAAATAAATATTTATGAATAATTAAATTCAAATTAGAATGATAATTAAAATATAATTCACCATGCAATGCATAATCAGTTTAATATGTCAATGATTATTCATAAGTTTTAAAGATAATAGATTATATGGTTTAATAACTTCTAAGTGTGTCATTTGTAAGTGAGTGGTTGTCATTGGGGCGCAACAACGGATTTCAGTGTCGCTTTATGTACATTTTATTTATTTATGGTCACGGTTAAGCCATCGAGTTTTTTGCCACGTAAATGTTTGTTAAATATTAATCATTCCTAATCGCCATCAAAAATATAAAACGGCAAAAAAATGTATCACAAAGTGGAGGGAATTTATAATTTTCCGACAACTATTAAATATGAAAATAAGTTTAATATTTTGCTGTGTATTAGACCTTTTGGACTGTCTACAAATTACTAAACCGTAACAAATTTATAGACAGCGTTTATAGAAAAATTCGTTCATAATGTGATTTCCAGAATAATAAATCGACATATTTATTTATTGCAGACAAATACACGCAATATGTATGACCCATAATGGTAATGGCCTTTCATGGGTCCATTCATCAAAAAAACCGGTTGCTACAAATCGCACCCTAACTTTAAAAGCGTCATAAGTCAAAATTTACAAATTGCAGTTGAGGCAAATAACTAGTTCTGCCAAGTTAAAAAATGTATTGAAATTCTAAATTATGATGACATTCATACTGGTGGTTTTGGCCAAATTAGGCAAAGAATGACGACAGATTTTGAATAGATTGGCTATGGATTTTAACTACAGAAAAAATCAAAATATTTTCTATTGCGACTCTATTGATGTTATAGTGCGATATGCAATATGTTAAGTAACCTTACAACCAAGACGAAGTCAACGTTTATGATGTTTTCACTTCTGTAAATCACATTGACTTACTACGAGTATGTAATAAACCACTCAAACACTTTTGGGTTTTTTACGATGGAGTGCTTGCATTTTCATTTATCTGTCACTATTTGTACCAATTTTTCCCATCATTTAGAAGTTATTTATTCTTCGAAGGATAACAAAATACAAAATTATTCTTCAACGGCTTGGTATATACTTTAGACTAAATTATATGACCTTGGGAACAACCGCTGTAAAAAAAAAACTGAATACGCAGTTTTGTTTGACTTGAGCTCCTGAGTCGGGAACAGGTTGTCCGAAAGGGGTAAACTGCCCCTAAGGCCCAAAAAAACCAAAAAATGGGCACCTGAACTTACAGGTAAGTGATGGTACTCAAATGAAAGGAAATCGTGTTAGGAGTATAGTGGTGCTATTACTTTTCATATCCGATGGCTGTGAGTCGCCAAAAAATTGCACCAAATTCGACTTAAGGTACAGAGGGAATTTGAGCCTTGATGACAAGATGGAATATAAATTTATCGATTTTCAAATATTTCTAGGACTCAATAAGAGCAACATATAGAGGAACCCATACCAAGAATGAAATCGTGAGAAGATTTCCTTTGATTTTAGTACCCATACATGCATATTTGTAAAAGAAAAAAATTTCGATAAATTTTGTGGGTATTAAAATATAGAAAAACAGGCACATCTAGACTCACATGCATCGTGTATGAAAAGTAATTTCACCAATTAAATCGTTAGACGATTTCCTGTCATTTGAGTACCAACACTTACCTGTAAGTTCAGGGGTCCGTATTTTTACATTTTTTGGGCATTAGGGGACCACTTGTACTGTATTTTGTTAACAATTCAAAAGAGGATGCCTTTTAGGGGTTTTTTTCAGCGCGGTAAAGGTGGTAAAATTTTGTCAAATTTTACAACCAACGCTTAATTTGCCGAATATCCGATCTAAAGCTCCGTGTTTAGGTCTAATGCAATTTTGCTTAGAATGTTTGTCATTTCCGGACATACCGGATAGTTCTGGAGGGTTGGAACCATTTATTGACTGTTTTACAACCGCAAGACGTCAGATGTCTTACGCATATAATTAAACAAATTTTAATATATTTCTCCAAATGGTTCTATCTTTCGCCTTTCCCCGTCAGTTGGTAACACCAAGGATACGGAGGGATTCTTCGGCACGGTATTTCCATCGGAGTCTTGGTCGTCCTCTTTTCCTGGTTCCTTCGGGTACTTTGTCGGAAACCCTTTGTCTAAACTTGAATAGGTTTTCCATATATTTAGGACTGAACTGAATTTAAATTTCTTTACTCGTAATAATCTTGAATTTTTTAACGGCTAACAACTATTGTTAATTATGTAGCTTATAAGTATCTAAACCCAAGTGGTTACTCTCTCTGAAATGAACTAAACCCCCTATTGTGAATTAATTGTACTAAAACTTACACGGATAAAATCTTGTTATTGCAAACCGACATATCTTCGGAAGACGAAAATAAAAGATAAGTCACTTTCTCGACACAATATCTCTGAATCTTCATTGTGGAGTAAAGCCAAACCTCTCACGGACCAGTCCCACAGTCCTCTTTCTTTGATTCCACAAAAACAATAAAGGCGAACTAGTTGATAAGAGGATTTTATCAATCTCTACTCTCAATCCACTCAATCATCTCCAATCAACTCTGGCATACGCCTATACATGGTCCTTCGACAAAGAGACGAATAGAGACGTGAAAGGAAGATCAGCTACAGATTCCACATAATGAGGTAACTCCAATCACATTCCAAAGACAATAATGAAATAGTCTACTCTCGGACACGGTAAGTGCAAGACATTGCGCTAACTTACGAAATTATTATGAACATTGTGTGTGTCAAAGCTTAAAAAACGCAGCAAACGGTTGTGTGATAAATAATTCGTGTCACTTAGAACTCAGAAAAAATGTCAACCATATATATAACTCGCATTTTATAGTGCAAGAAACCAAAAAAAACGAATAAAACGCAAGATTATTAAAGAAGAATAAATAAGTATTTATTTCGCAAAGATATAGAAAAGAGCAAAAACTCGAAATCTAAAGCGAAATTCTGTGCATAGAACAACAACAAACTACCAAAATCGAGCGATCGTTTAAACAAATGTGTCTGTGTCTGTTGCTGTTGTTGAACGGAGATATAAAGCATAGCCACGCAAAATTTCATTTGCAAGCCCATGGGCTGGCACAGTCGACGTTATGGTGACACACTAATACGTCAGCTACTTCGTACAAAGTATGTGTGATGTTGTGTGTTTGGCAGTTTCGTTGCTGTTGATATGGTGAAACAAAGCGAGTCATTTGATGCTCAGCATTGCCCGGTGTATACAAAAAAACTATTGTTTTTTACTTTCCAATGTAACATTTACTAATGTGTTCATAGAAATCGAACAGGTACCGTGTAGCAAAAAGGTGTTAACACATCATCCGTGAGTTCGAACACTCATTAATTTTTTTAAGATCAACACTTAATCTTGGTGTTATGTTTGATTTATTCCTGTCGTTCGTGCCACATATTGATTATATTGCCCCGATAGATTATAAAATTTTTGCATTTCTCACAACATATTGTTCAGATTTTTCTGATCCAAATACTAGCTTACCTACTTAGGTGATATCAAACAACTCAGAGGGGTCAAGGGCTTTTCAAAATCAGGATGATTTGTTCCTCCAACACGCTTGATCTTCGGCTTTTCTCCGCCAGTTGGTAACACGAAGCTCTCGCAGCCAATACACCGGGTCTTTCCAGCGAAGCCTAGGTCGTCCTATTTTTCAATGTTTTTCCAGTACGTCTGCAACATTTTTGTAGTCATCCAGGGCAAACTCCTTCTCGTGTATAAACGTTCATGGGTTCGGCTAATCACGTGGAGGCGCTGAACGTTGAAACCATTAATTTTGTCCTGTCCTCATTTACTTCCGGACCCAGTGACTCCCAGATTTCGCTAAATCATAAGCATACGCGAGTAGTGTGTGGCTTTTGCTGCTGATATTGTTATCGTGTAGACTGCAGGTTTTCTCACGATGACCTCAATTAATATGTTGAAGAGATCACATGATAGGGTGTCGCTCTACCTGAGGCCCGGCCTTGTACTAAATCGTTCGGTGAGATCTTTACCAATCTCTACTGAGGATTTCGTGTCGGTCAGTTGCATTCTACAAAGGCGTGCCAGTTTAGCAAGAATACCAAGCTCCAAAATAGCTTGGTAGAGTTTCCCCCATATCAGGCTATCGACGACATGCTTATAAACAACAAAAAGGTTGGTAGGTAACGATTTGTTTCTAATTATTTTCACTCAGTATTTGTCGTAATGTCGATAGTTGACTTTCCAGGTCTAAAGCCACACTGAAAAGATCCGGTCAGGTAATTGTCACGCATGCATTCGTCTAGCCAGATTTTCATATGAGCTGATGTATTCACCTTTTCACCTCATAACCGCCCGCCCTAAACAACTCAGCCGGTAGTCCATCAGCATCAGTGGATTTCTTGTTATTAAGCGGGGAAATTGCAGTTCTAACAAGGGTGGCAGTCGACGTCATACTCCTCTATGTTCTCAAACCCCTCATCTATATTGAAATCTCTTGGGAAAAGTAAATCAGAAAAGTGATCTCTCCATATTCCCTACCTACATACCGACAGCGACACTAACTTTAGATTCCAATCAGTGATTGTAAAACTAGATTGTGAGAAGCTCTCACCAATCCATTTATGGAATGTAATGAGAAACCATTATTATTATTCCATTTTATGCCCCTCCAAGAAGTCTAGGATGTGTTGATATTTTTAATGTTCCACGGCATCATACTAATTTTGCACTTAGTAGTCCCTTAACCCGCACTTTCCTTCATTAAAGTGCTATTAACTTAGATTTACAAAGAGGGTTAAAACCTCAAATAGAATATTTCTCATCAAAAGATAATTTTAAATTATCTCTGGTTACAATAAATAATTTATATCTAATTAATGCACATATTTTATGTGTTTACTTTTAATCATAGTCTGTAAGGAATTGTATTTCCATTGACTCAGATAAAGGAAATCATACGAAATGAAATATATTAGTATTTAAGTGTGAGATGATTCCTGCATTTTGGGCGCTTTGGTTTGGGTTGTGCTTAACAAAGGGGTTTTCAACAGAGACGCTACAAAAGTAAATCCATAGGGACAGCAAACGACGCCGTATTTTTTTCCGCTCTTTAGACATTTCTCTTCAGTAAGGTTTGCCATTTCATCATGGAAAGATATACGAGCCAACAACGAGTCGAAATTATTAAAATTTACTACTTGGAGTCAGTGGCCTCAACTTTAAGAGCGCTACGTCCAATTTATGGTCGTCATAATCGTCCTACCAGATCAACAATTGAGCGTCTAGTGGAAAAATTTGAATCCACAGGCACAGTACAAAATGTTCCCGTGCCAGTGAGACAAATAAGTGCCCGTAGTGTCGAGAATATTGCTACCGCTGAGGCTTCAGTTCAAGAAAGCCCAAGTGTGTCTCTCACACGTTGTTCTCAAGCGTTGGGCACCTCTGTGACGTCGTTGTTGCGAATTTAAGAACTGAAGCCGCTTGACCACCATAAGCGTCGTATGTTCGTGAATTGGGCTGAACAACAACTTGAAAATGATACGGATTTTCATCGGAAAATCATCTTCAGCGATGAGGCTCATTTCTGGCAGAATGGCTTCGTCAATAAGCAAAATATGCGTTATTGGTCAGACAGCAATCCACACGTAATCCATGAGTCATCATTGCATCCCGAAAAAATTACGGTTAGGTGAGGTTTATGGGCCGGCGGCGTCATTGGGCCGTACTTCTTCCATGATGATCAAGACCGGCCCATTACTGTGAATGCTACCCATTACTGTGAATGCTACTGTCAATGATAACCGAATATTTTTGGCCTCAATTGGATAATATGGAATTGGAGGACATGTGGTTCCAACAGGACGGCGCCACAAGCCACACAGCCAATGCCACAATCAATTTATTGGCACTTTTCTTACATCTGCTTTAACATTAGATGTAATATTGTTAAAATAAATAAAACAATATTTAGCTCATTGAAATAATTGTTTTTGTATTACGACGACGACGACCCCCTTTTTTGAATGCTGGCATATAACTGAATAAAAACCAATATTTAACTTACTGATATAATTGTTTTTGTGTTGTCATAAACAGAGCGACAGCAAAAAGTATTGAATAGTATAGATAACTTATTACACTCTTTTTCAGCTCTCATGTAGAGAGTCTGAGTAAAAGAACATAAACGGGTCTTATTCTCTTTATAGAATATTTCAATATAAATCCACCATTTCGACAATGTTATTACATAAAACAGTATTACATAAAGCATTAATGTTTAAAAAGGCATCAATGTTTCACATAACAATTATGAATTCACAACAAAAAGAGAGTAATACGTTTTGAATCATTCGCCAGATGTTGTCAGTGCTTTTGGGTCATACAATTCGTTCCATGAGTTCTCTATACTATTCTATATTGGGTACTTTTGGTTTGGCTTGGTTTAAAGGGAAGTTTTCTAGGTGGAGCCTGTGTATTACCCTATAAACCCTATAAAAAGTAAACCCAATAGAAAAGCCAAAGTGCAAGACTGGCAAATCCATGAAATACAACCCTGAGCATGGAATTACATTTGGCAGCACACTTACTCTTATACTCTTACACTCGCACTTTTGGTTTGGTTTGTATCTAGACTAACAAATGGGGTGATATTTCTTGTTTAATGAGTAATTTTCTAGGTGGAGCCTGTTTATTACATATTGTAGTTTTGAACCGAATAAAAAGTAAATTTAAAAAAATAAAATTTTCTTAAAAAAGTAAATTTTCTCAAAAAAATGCACAACAATGTACCTTTTCCAAAACAAATATCATATCTTAAAGAAGTACGTTTGCTTAAAAAAGTACATTTTCTTACAAAAAGTACCTTTTTAAAAAAGAAAAATAATTTTTTTAAATAAGTTCCTTTTCTTAAAAAAGTACATTATTTTACAACAAATTTCGGGTTCTTAAAAAAATACCTTTTCTTTAAAAAGTACCTTTTTGTAAAACAAAATAACTTTTCTTGAGATAAGTACCTACTCTTAAAATTGTACATGTTCTTACAAAAATTCCTTTTATTAAAAGTACAGTTTCTTAAAAATAAAATAATACCATTTCTTTTCTTTTCTTGATAAGTACCCTTTCTGAAAATAAGTCGATTTTCTTAAAAAAATAACCTTTTCCTAAAAAGAGTACCACTTCTTTAAAAAGTACCTGTTCTTAAAAAAGTACTTCTTTGTAAAAGAAAATATACTCTTAGGCTTTTTCATACAGTATGCACTTCTTATTAAAAATGGTAGCTTTCCTCAAAAAAACTATAGGTTTTAATAAAAGAAGTACCTTTCATCAAAGAAATTACCTTCTCGGAAAAATTTAGTACATATTCTTACAAAAGGGACGGAGAAATATACTTTTGTTTAAAAAAATACATTCAATAAATAAAAAATTTCTTAAAAACAGTTTATCATTTTACAAAAAGTATATTTTCTTAAAGGATCCATTTAAATTACAGTATTTTCAACAGGCGCCCTAAGAGTGTTGGAACTAAGTAGTACATAATATATAGCGAAAGGAACGTCGTGTCCCCTGACACCTTATGTAATTTTTTTTGCAAATTGCACTTTTGTTGGCATGTTTTTTTTTTTTGATAGCTTCTGGCAACACTGCAGTCCACAACCTTCCCCAGACTATTTGTCAAGCCAAAGCTAATATTCCCAGAAGGGTGGGGTGGTGTTGTCGAGCTTACACAAGTGCCCCAGAAGAGTATAGTCAAGCCAAGACAAGTGACCCCAAAAGAGCGTTCTCAACGAAGGCGAATGTTCTCAAGCTAACAGGAGTGTTCTCACCGAGTGACGCATTTGATGCCATTCCTGTAAATGAAATTACTTTTTAAATTAAAGATCAACAACGAAACTGAATTTAAATCCCGAAAATTTAAACTTTTCTGTTCTTATTTCGAAAGGTTTGGTGGATCCTAACGAACGACTCTGGACATGGCTGAGCTTACCTCAGCCCTCGACGAATCACGCTACAGGTGGCCACATACATAAAGTGCAATATAAAGTAAATATAAAGTCTCACAAAGAACATAAATCCATACTAAGGGCGAGTTTCACATTCGTCATTTAAAACATCAATTTATAAGTTCGCAAAAAAACTTCGTAATAGATGACACTTCAACGACGAACATCGGGCATTTAAAGTCAGTTTAAGTTTAGAATTTTCAACTGTGAAATTGACCATAGGTATACTCACCGCTCAACTGATTTAAAGTTCAAAATTTTAACGAGATAGTAAACCCATATCATTTTTTTTAAACCCCAAGAATCCACAACTTTCCTTCAAATTTCCAAAATTGTCATTCTTAGTCAAATGGAGAAACAACCTTCTTTAGCCCACCAACCAACCTTTCTGACCCATTAAGATACACTTGCTCTATTGTCCAAAGCAAATATAGCATCTGTTTCTAGAAGCTCATAAAGTGTGTGCTTCACAATATTTAAATTTGCTTCTTTATAACCATATAGGATGCGAACACTCCTAAAGATTCGGACCACTATTTAAGACTTCAACCACTTTAAGGAATTTAATAGTCAACTCTTCGTTAAACACATGTCCGGTTTTCACATCACTTAACAATTTTCAGGGCACTGATAATATTTGTTCGTCCCAGTTTAGCTGCAACAATTTGTAACAATTTAAACATTTTACACTACATAAACATAAAATTTTATAAACTCTTAAAATTTTACACATGACACAAAAACAAGTAAAATACTACGAGTCAGAGACGCAAATCGACCAATATTATCGTTAAATATCCTTCCAACAGCGAAACTAAATAAAATGAAAAAAAAAACACAACCCAAAAAGGAAGTTTCGCCATTGTAACCGCCCACCGCTTTTCATGTTGTTTTGTCTGCAACAAATGCATAAATGCACCATTGAATCTTTTCAATGCAAAAATAATAAAAAAAAAACACAGGCGAATACGGATATTCAGTCGACAATAACACACATCGTTTAACTTCAAGTTGGTAGCATTTGAATCCTTTCGTTTTGTTTTTCTCTCTTTTTACTTTTTGTTGATACCTCTATGCGATCCAGCAAATCGCTGGTTATGGGGGAGTGTGGGGGTGAACAGTCAATGTTTAAGAGAACTTAAATAAAAGTAAAGAATTTTCTTTTTATGCAAAGTGCGTATTTATTTGTGTGAATATTTTGTACAACTGTTCACCACATATCCAGACAAATTCTTACACAGACACTTCGTAGATTCGTACCATCACCCATGCAAGCAAAAAGGATTCATTGAGTTGCAAGTGAGTGGATATGTTTCTCTTAGAATGGCGTTATCAATTCAGAACAATTGTGCAGAAGACAAAGTATGTTCCATGTGCATCGTACCAGCAATCAGGGATAATAGACTAACAAAATCCCCTACTCGCGGGCACAGTGGAACTGCAAGAAGCCTCACAGTTTAAAAATAATTATAGAAATCTAAACTAACCTCTTGTCAAATTATTTTATTAAGCGATTTGTTGACCTCAACATTTCAATACAATCACTGTATTCACAACAAAATTGTTTTATACATAAAGTGGTAGACCAAAGAGAACCAAAATTCTCTATCAGAATATGATATCGCTTCATATGAAATCATTGGCAAATCTTTAATGGTCATTGCCACTTTAGTGGCATTCAAATACTTTTGACATTTTAAGCATACAACTGGGTTTTCCTGCTTAATCTCCTACGAATTATTTGCATTTCCAAGCAACAATTTTAAAAGATTTCGACGTAGGGTATACATGTGAATATAATCCTTGAAAATAAACTATTTCCGACATGTACGTTGCGATCTCGTAAAAAAGGACATGCATACAAATGTTAGGGTGTTTCTCCTTTACCAGATTTAATACTATCTGAATAAATTTGAAGAATCTAAAAATATAAATTACACAATGCAACACGAAAAAATATAACCATATACGTATATATAACCATACGGATTATTGAAAGATAAATTTAGAATTTTGTCACCAGGTGGGGTTGTGATTCATTACTAATCCCAGTCCTTAGATCTGGGGCACAATTGGTATGTTCAGCCAAAATCGAACAGTTTTTGGTCCAGATATTTTTGTAATAAAGTGAATATATTGGCTCCCTTCACTTCTTTTATTTAGTTAAACAAAATATAGCAATATTACTATTCAAAGTTCAAATAAAAGGTTCACGGAGAACATACGACTTCAAGGAATTCTCTTCATCGATTTTTGTCTCTGGGTAGGGTTTTTTGCTGGCGCGTGTAGGGACTTAACTCACAAAGTGAACGCATCCGAACACAGTTTGTCCGACTGCGATCCCAGATTGTTTGACGTTAAAGTCCTCAGAAACGGCTGGACCGATTTGTGTGAAATTTTGTGTGCATATCGGGTAGGTCTCAAAATCGCGCAATATCAATTTTTCATACTCCCAAATGATAAGTGTGACCAACCCCTATACTGGGTGATTCAGGAAGTTTCGGACAAATTTCTCCAGCGTAATCCTTGGCTCATTTCATGAAGAAAGATCCACTAGGACCATGTCCGAAAATGCAAGAGTGCGAAATGGCAGCGGGTTCAAAATTTTCGGATTGGCGGTCGGAGGGTAGTAGGGTAAAGTTGCTAACTTCTGAGCCAGTGGTGGGATTTTTGGAAAGGTTGTTGGAAAGGTCTTGAAGAGACCTTTCAGAAATAATTAAAAAAGGAGTAGAAAAAAGGCAAACCGCCGAGATACAGAGCTTTCGGAAAAAAAATTCACATAACCTCAATTTGCTTAGCCAGATGGCAGGTAACCTTTGGTTTTTTTCTGTTGAAAGATAACTATACCTCTTACCTTTCCAAAATGACCTAAACGAAGCCCAGAGGTTCTACCGTTCCAAAATTATGACTATTTTACTGCAATGCAAAAATGTTTGTTTTTGTTTTTGGAAGCGAAATAACAGCACACATTTATTTATTTTTGGAAATTAACACGTTTAAGATTTTATTTTATTGAAATTTTTGGCTGAAGACTCAAACACATAAGGAAAAAAAAACATTTGATGTTAAAGGAAGTTTTCAGTGTGGTTCCCATTTTTTACTTTTCTACACAATTGCAGCCGTTTGCGAACCACATCCGCCACGTTTAGTTCACTCATCTTTTCACGAACTTTCACCGCAGCTTACTCAATACGTGCAAGTAACTGCTCACGATTGTGGATCTGCACAGAATACACACAATCTTTCATGTACCCCTACAAAAAGAAATCATGTGGTGTGAGATCTGGAGATCGTGGCGGCCAGGCGATTGGTCCAGCTCGTCCAATCCAACGTCGAGGGAAATTGGTGTTAAGCCAATCCCGCACAATAAGCCCGTAATGCGCTGGAGCACCATCTTGTTGGTAGAAAACATGATTTCGTACCGCAAGGGGTACTTCCTCTAGATTTCAGGCATGACTTCTTGCAAAAAAGCCTAATAATTTTGTGAATTTAACCTAAGCGGAAGTACTTTTGGCCCAATCAAGGTGTTGTCGATGATGCCAGCCCAAACGTTGACGGCAAATCGGTGGTGAAATGCGGTTTCTTTCTTATGCCATCTCTCGTGAATTCGCTTCGTCGGTCCACACAATCGATCGTAAAAACATAAATACGTCTACATCACGTTGCAACATCTCACGGCAAAAGTTGTCGCGTAATGGCAAATCGGCCGCCAAGAGTTCTTGAACATGCGTGAAATGGAATGGATGTTTTGTTCCTTTGTGAAGGACGCGAGTTACGGTATGTCATTGACTCCTTGTAATTTAGCTAGACATTTGTCAGCACTTTATTTAGTTCCCAAATATATTGGCATTGCATAAATTCTTCATAATTAAGCAAGACATATCGTCAGCACCTTGGTTGTTCCCAAATCTGTTGCAATTCAATACCCCACATAATTATTTGGCAAAACACCTTGTCATCACTTTATTCTTCAATTCTGTTTCGTTGCATTTCCTACACAGTAAGCATAATCATAAGATATAATATTGTAATTTTGGTAAAAATTATTCAGTAATAAAATTAACATGGTTTTGTGAAGTCAAAAAGACTTGTACGTTGTTTCATTAACTATAACTCGCGCCATACTTTTGATTGTGCCACACCAACTTGGACCGCGATTCGTCTTGTGCTTGTCGTTGGGTTCTCGTCTATCGCATCCAAAATTAACTCTTTAACTGCAACGGCGTGTTGTTCATTTTCGGGACGCAACATTTGTGTGAATAACGTTACCTTCACGAAAACGGCGGTGCGTCTCACTGAATGTTATTCGGTTTGGTGGTCGCCGATTAGGAAAACGTAATGCATATTTAAGCGCAGCAGCTCTTGCGGTACCATCGCAGAATCCATACATGTAATGAATGTCTGCTAATTCTTAGTTTGAATAAGTTGCCATTTTTACTAATTCAAACCACAACGTACTCGAAACTGTTGCTGCAGCAGAGATTAGGGTAAACAAATAAATGTGTGGTGTTATTTCGCTTCCAAAATCAAAAACAAAAATTTTTGCATTTCAGTAAAATAGTCATTACTTTGGAACGGCAAGACCTCTGGGCTTCATTTAGGTCATTTTGAAAAGGTAAGAGGTATAGCTACCTAACTATAACCTAAGCTCTGTATCTCGGCGATTTGATTTTTTTCTACCTCTTTTTTAATTAATTCTAAAAGGCCTCTTAAAGACCTTTCCAGCAAGCCCAAAACCAAAAAATCCGACCACTGGCTCAGAAGTTAGCAAATTTACCCTACTACCCTCCGAACGCCAATCCGAAAATTTTGAACCTGCTACCATTTCGCACCCTTGCATTTTCGGACATGGTCCTAGTGGAATTTTCTTCATGAAATGAGCCAAGGAATACGCTGGAGAAATTTGTACGGAACTTCCTGAATCACCCAGTATAGAACACAGATTTGTCCAACTGCGAATCACAGATTGTCAAACTAACACACACTGATGTAGCGGCAGCTAATAGTTGTCTTCTGTGTGTACGGAGCACTCTCAGAGCAAAGAGAATAATGACGTGGTTATACGTGAATATAAATGAGATAGCAAGTGAGCAACGAAAATTGTGTGAAGTTGCGTAGCGTATGTACGAACATAACAATGTATGTGTGTACATGAGTGTGTTGCATTGCATTCTCTTTGTTTTTTGTGGGAATAAAACAAAAAGTATTAAGCAAAAAAATAATGACACATGCGCTTCCACTGGTTTTTAAATAATTTTAAGTACTAATATCTTTTAAATGTAACGTCATCATATGATTGAACCCTGTTTTTATTTTGCAATGTAACATTTACTAATGTGTTCATAGAAATCGTACAGGTACCGTCTCACAAAATGTGTTAACACATCGCATCATTTAATTTTTGATGTGTTAACATCTATAGACGCGAGTACGGCCTAGATTCAGAAAGTGAATACATCGCAACACAGTTTGTCCGACTGCGATCACACAGATTGTTTGGCGTTAAACTCGGCGTTAAAAACGGGTAGGTCTAAGAATCGGCCAACATCTTTTTGACGTGACAACGTCTTAAATTAGGTTGCGGCTGGGAGTCACTTATGAAAAAGTGTAACGCCCGGTAACGTTACGATGAGTCACCGAACGAGAGAGAGGCCCGCCGAATGCCTTGCGTCTCTCTCCCACTCAATAAATAATTCTGTGTGTGCGGATGTGTGTGTTTACTTGTGTGCCAGAAACGATTTGCTTTGCTGGCTTCTAGTGGCTGTTGGTCGGTGGTGTGAGTGTTTTTGTTTTTTGGCACATCATATATATGACGACTGAGCAAGTATGTATGTGCGTATATATGTGCGTGTGTATGAATATTGATTTAGATCAGTCTGCATTGGATAAGGTATTATTTTTTGTTTTTTTTTGTTTTTTGTTTTTTGGCTTTATGATATGTGTAGTGTATGTTTGTGTGTAGAAATTTTCATATGAATTAGGTAGCCAAAACGAAACAGAGAGCTGCGGTCGGCTTTAAAAACGATATGCGAATATGATGAATTGAAATACTTTTTGGTTAGTAAATTATTTTCTTTTGTTTTTAATAAAAGAAATGTTTATTTTTTATAATAAAAGAAATGTTTATATTTTATAATAAAGGATATGTTTATTGTTTATAATGTCACATTTGATAATGTGTTCATAGAAATCGCACAGGTACCTAGATGGTGTTGAAATTACTTCTATTTTCCTAAACCATAAGTTTCAATAAATGTTAAAACATCGCCCGTGAGTTCTAACACTCATTGTTTTTTTTTTTTATTTTACAAATTTTAATTAATTTCAAATTTATTTAGCAAAAATTTTAACCTTCGATCTGAATAAATGTTTTGATTTTCGAATTGATTCTTTAAAATTACAAATATTAAGAAAAAGTGGCAGATATAAGAAAACTTGATTTAAACTGTGTTGAGCAAGAATTTTAACATCTAATCAATATGAAAATCAAATCAGTCTAAACAAAATAGGTATATTTCTATAGTTAAAATTTGTGCAATTCTTATTTTCATTCAATTCCTTGTTCCTATTGTGCAATTTAATTATATTCATATCAATAAATATTCTACCGAGAAAAAGACGTTGTCACGTAAAATCTTCGCCCGTAAAACCGACTTTACAGGCAACAATTTTTTCATACCCCTAAATGAGAAGGGTGACCCACCCCTATATACAACACAGATTTGTCCGACTGCGAAACACAGTTTGTCAGACTGCGAAAAAAAACACACAGTGATGTACCGGCAGCGAATAGTTGTATTGTGTGGGTGCGGAGCAGTCTCAGAGCAAAGAGAATAATGACGAGTTTATACCAGGGAAGATAATGTTGGTACAATTGTACCATTTTTGGTACAATTGAGTCCATAAAAGTACGATGGTACATCAATGACATAATTGGTACAATTTAACATTTACTCCTTTATGTATTTTATTTTCAGTTAACATCGATTTTTACATCGCGTAGTTACATGATGAAGAAAACTTTATCCTGATTTGAATTAGGAAAATCAATCGAAATCGATTTAAGAATGAACAATACATGAAAAGTGGGAGTCGCTTTTTTAATTTAGGATAATTTTTATTTAGTCGATTTTGGGGAATATTTCAAGCATGAAAAACTTAATTTCAGTTATTCAGTTATTTCAGTTAATTTTATATTTACAATACGTACTTAAAATAATTAATAATGTTAATTTAGAAATGCAGTCCGAAGACGCCAGAGCACAAAGAAAAAGGCTCAATGTGACAACTGTGTCAAGCTTGAAACAAAAGATCTTTTAAAAACATATAATTCTTGCTGGTATAAGTTTAAAATAGGTAGTGATTTGTGACAATAAAATTATTACATATTTTTCATTGATCTCACCTATTTAAGAACGTGTGCCTCATGTTTTGTTTATTCTTAAAAGAACCTACGTTATTATAAAAAGAAATGTATAAGATTGAATTATTATTACTTAATTTTCCGATATTTGTTTGAAAAAACTGTTTATAACAAACTTACAGCTTGTTATTTTTTAAATTTGGTACAATTGGTATTAAAAAAGTACAGTTTTGGAAGCTTGATGGTACAATTGAAGAAGTTTCATTTTTCATCCCTGGTTTATACGTATCTAAAAATGAGATAGAAAGAGAGCAACGAAAATTATGAACTTGTGTAGCGTATGTACGAACATAACAACGTATGTATGTGCATGTGCATTTTGCTGCGCATTCTCTTTGTTTTTTGTGGGTATAAAATAAATGATATTAAGCAAGAAAATAATGACACTTGTCTATAAATATTTTTAAGTGTCATTAAGCATTAATATTATTTAAATGAAACGTCATAATCTGATTGAAGGCCATTTTTAAATTCTTTATATTAACTGCACCTGTCTGCGCACCGAAAAAATTTGGAATGATTTTTAACCCTTTTCCCGTTTGCCCTTCGCAGGCAAACTAAGGGCGACGACAAAAATTAACTCTTAAAGTATGGACGGGATTTGAGAAAGGGGCGTGGTGCCTCCTATACAAATCCCAAATTACAAATACACTATTTCTGCTCCTGTTAACGGTATTTGAACAAAATTGGTTATGTTGGGTATCTGCTGCAAATATGGGCGAGATTGAACAAAGGCGCGTGGTCATATATAAAGAATTTATAGTCAAAAACTATGTTTGTTACGGGTTGGTTTTTTATTATTGTGAAAGGTAAAGCAAAAGAGAAGAATGACGTATTATACGTATATAAAAATGAGATAGCAAGAGAGCAACGAAAATGTTGTGAACTTGTGTAGCGTATGTACGAACATAACAATGCATGTAGGTTCATGTGTCTGTTGCTTTCCATTCTCTTTGTTTTTTTGTGGGAATAAAACAAAAAGTATTGAGCAAGAAAATAATGACACATGTGCTTGCACTTGGCTTTAAATACTTCTAAGTACTTATTAATATTATTTAAATGTAACGTCATCATATGATTGAACGCTGTTTTTTATTTTCCAATGTAACATTTACTAATGTCTTCATAGAAATCGAGCAGGTACCGTGTAGCAAAAAGGTGTTAACACATCGCCCGTGAGTTCGAACACTCATTGGATTTTTTTAATTGATTTTGGAACCAAGTTCCTTATCGCATGTTGCGGGATGGGGGCTAAATGAAAAAAATTAAAAAACTTTTTTTAACACTATGGTGATACAACTAGAGTGTCCAAAAACCACGTATTTTTTAAAAACCGGCTTTCGGTTTGTTCGAAAGATCAGCTTTTCATGAAACCCGCTTATTATTTTAAATTTTGCCAAAAACCGGTGGAACCGGTTTTTCCCGTTTTTTTGATTTAAAATAAATTGCATATGTAGCCGTTAAATACATTTGTTTGGAAACCATTTCATGCATTTATTCGTGTTTAAAATTCCAAATTTTACAACTCTATTTAAATTTGACAATCACGCTATAATTTTAACCTACAATTTAAATCATATTCCAATTTGGAATGCGAGTTTGATATACAATTTAAAAGTTGTATTCAAATTCAAATTATATTGATTTAAATTCCAAATACCAAATTTGAAAAAGATTTTCATATATGGACATCTTATTAAATTCAAAATATTTATTATAAAATAATTTACATTATGAAATTTAAAAAAAAAATTCCTAATAAAATCATATAATAATTTTGAAATATGAATAAAAAAATTTATTTGAAATAATATTTAAAACTTATTGAAGCATATAATCATATTTGAAATTATAAATCATATTTCTTAATCCAAAATTTCATTAACATTCGACAATCGTATAATTTATTAGTAACTTTTTAAGAATATTAAAACAAATCAGGTAAAACCCGTCAACCGACATCAAATAGTCGGTTTCCGTGATTAATAGCCAGAAAAACCCGGATTCACTGGTTTTTTGGTTTCAGTTTTGGACACTCCAGCTAAAACCCAGCATTATCAACTATATTTGGCATTTTTGCTTTGGTTTGTGTCTAGACTAACAAGTGTTTGGAAATTTCTTTGTTAATGAGAAGTTTTCTAGGTGGATTGGATACAGGCAATTCTTAGTATGTATTGTAGTTTTGAACCCAAATACAAAAGCCAAAGTGAAAGAAGTTTAAAAAAGAACATATTCTTAAATAACTGCTTTTTATTAAAAAAAAGGTTAATGTTCTCAAAGTAATGCCTATTTATACTCTTAAACAAAGTACATTTTCTTAAAAAAATACTTTATCTTAAACAAGTACCGTTGCTTTAAAAAAGTACATTTTCATACAAAAAGTACCTTTTCTTAAAAAAATTTTTTTTTTAAATAAGTACCTTTTCTTAAAAAAGTAAATTTTCTTACAGCAAATTGCCTTTTCTTAAAAAACTATATTTTCTTTAAAGAGAGAAGTACCTACTCTTAAAAATTTACTTATTCTTGAAAAAAGACCAATTCTTAAAAACATTCCCATTTCCCAACATTTCTTAAACAAATCTTTTTCTTAGAAATAATACCTTCGCTTAAAAAATATACCTTTTCTTACAAAAATTCCTTTTCTTAAAAGTAAAATAATACCTTTTCTTTTCTTTTTTTGAGATATGTAGCCTTTCTGAAAATACTAAGTACATTTTCTTAAAAATATAACCTTTTACTAAAAGGAGTACCACTTCTTTAAAAAGTGCCTGTCCTTAAAAAAACTGTTTTGTAAAAAAACTAAAGTGAGTATAACTAAAAGTGAGTAAATATTAAAAATAAATATTTCTGGATATCCAACAACCCTTCTGAATTTAATTCCGCCTCCTCTATTAACTTTGTAATGGCCAATAGTCTTCTGGACATCACAATTTTTTTTAATAATTTACTTTTTTGCATGTTTTTTCTTTGCTTTTGTTTGCTTTTGACAGCTGTTACGATAAACTTTCGATAATAATTAGAGAAGGCAATGATTTGTTCGTAATTCATAAGGTAATTCAAACTGAATTACCTACAAACAAGGTAATTCGATCTCAAAATTGTGTATAGTGAATTATGTAATCCGGTTTGTAATTGGACTTTGAATTAGGAGTGATAGAGCGAATTACGAATAATTCTGTAGTGGAACTAACTACAGTATATAGCCGATCTAAGTCCACTTTCTTCGACGTCATCCAATTTAATAGGACTTTTACTTGTGCGTTGCCAGAGAGCTTTACTAAAAATTGTATTAGGCCTCTAAATTCGAAATATTTACATCAGACTATGTTTGATAAAATCGTTTGGACCTACTTTTTTAGAACAATCGAACAACAATATATATTTCCCCCTGTTAAATAATAATTTCGTCATTTCCGATATCCTCCTAATACGCCAGATTTTTTGCAGGTTTCGGAACGCAACAGTGGCCGTCGGTGGTGCAATGTTTAATGAGCGCGTCTCTTGTACCCGAAAACGTAGGTTCGATCCCTGCACTGACCAACTTACATTTCTCTTGACGAAGGTCACCTCACTTAGTGATGGTACCAGGTACCAGGTACCATGAAAATGTATCTAAAAATAACGATCGGAACCAATGGAAAGATGTAGGTCCCAATCAGTCGCAAATCTCTCTGGTTGTGAGAAGCTCTCCACAACCCTTTAATGGGTTGTAATGGGAAAACATATATTTTAAGAATGCAAGACTGCCTAATTTATTCTGTCATTTATATCCCTTGTACTCCCATGATTCGTGGCATTCTTTTATCACAAATAGTTGATTGATTCCAAGTCTTCCGTTAACGAACCCTCAACTGTTAGTAAAGTATTCTCAACTGTTAGTAAAGTATTCGGACACTGACACAAGAATCTGGATTGTCCGCCGCTATCACGAATTGGAGTCTGTTGTTTTGGTTCAAATAGAATATAGGCGTACGTTTAGCGGCCTCTGAGTAGATGGACCATAACGAGACTAGGGAATAATTTTGCAGAGCATGGGACAGTCGCTAGAAGGCCTTAGAATCGAAACCCTTCCGTTCGAACAGAGGAAACCATTGCTGCCCTAGCTGCTGCCATACAGAGCAACTTCAGTGTTTCAGCAAGGATATTCTCTTCCCAAATGGGTGTAAGAAGGCAGACTTTGCAGATAATAATGCATAAGGATTTGAACTTATTCTCCTACAAAATTCAAATGGCTAGTAAACTTAATGCAGGCGATTCGCTTGTAATTTTCCCGCAAGAGGTTTGGAAAGGTGGAAGAGGACGAGAACTTGCTGGATTGTCATTTCATGTCTGATGAGGCTCATTTCAATCTGAACGGCAACGTAAACAAACAAAATTGTCGCGTATGGAATGGTTCCAACTGAGAAATACTGCATGAAAGGGAATTGCATCCAGTTCCCGTCACAGTGTTGTGTGCAATTTCTTCACGCTGCATTGTCGGGTAATACTTCTTTGAACAAAACGGATACAGTGTTACTGTTAATGGAGACCGTTACTTGAGCACGTTAAAAGAAGTTAGTACGCCGAAAGAAAATTCCTTTCACCTCTGTGTGGTTTCAACAAGATGGTGCAACTGCAGACATAGCCGGTTGAGGCAGAATTGCACAGAAAATTTTGTAACAAGCTTATTTCAAGAAACTCAACTTTCCGTCGGCCCCTCACGCGCCTGACTTTACTCCACCGGAATTTTTCTTGTGGGGTTTTTTGTCAATACGGAGTGTAAAAATCGCAACCGACAAATGTTGATGAACTAAAACAATCAACTCCAGCGGCAATAGCTGCAATTCCAGCCTCAACTTTGCGGGCAGTAATAAACAACTTTTTGCTAAACTGCGGCATCTGCATCAACGGGCAGAGCGGGCATTTAGATTTAATTATCTCTAAAACTAATTAAACTATTTTTAATACAATTCAATGGGCTTTCAAACGAAAAAAATTTGAATAAATTTCAGAAGTCACAAAAAAAGTTATCCAAGTTTATTAATGTAGCAAAATTCAACAGCCACCGTGTATATAAGGGTGTCTGAGTAACATTGCAATTTTTAAATTTAGTGTAATTTTTGTGCCACGTGGCAACTCTGAAATTTAGCAGCTGTCACATATATTTATTTGAATATTAAACACTAATCGCTTTACGCATGAGCAATACGTTATAATTGTGAAAACTGGTTACAAAAATTTGGAAAGTTATGCTGGGACCACTCGGAAGCTTCGCAGAATTTTCATTCGAGAAAGCCCACCTAATGTGTCAACCAGGAACAAACTGGGTCAGTTATGAACAGTATGACTCCTGTGCCTCAACTTACCTCGGTCACTTGAAAACACTGCTGCTGTAAAACATTAATTCGGCATCGTTGTCAACCACTTCAAATTTCACAAAACAATAGGCAGCGAATTTTGACAAAAGACCTCCACCTTCATGACTACAAAATTTAGCTTACTCAGGAGCTCAAACCAGTATACCATGGAAAGCGCCGGCAATTCGTTCAATGGGAAATGGAGCAAAGTGTGGTCAACGCCAATTGTTCAAAAATAAATTAATATTCTCCGATTTCTATCTGAATACGCAAAATTGTCGAATTTGGGGCTCAGAAAATCCTCATGCAATCCATGAGAAACAAATGCACCCAGAACGAGCAACTCTCTGGTGCGGATTTTGTTCAGGCGGCGTGATTGGGCTTAACTTTTTTGAAGATGAGGCCGAAATTGCAGTGACTATGAACGGCATTCGTTACTGGAACATGATAATGGCGTTCGTGTGGCCTCACCTAGATGTCATGGATCTGGACGACATGTTGTTTCAGCAAGACGGCGCCACCTGTTACACTTGTCACACCGCACATGAAACAATCGATTTATTGCAGCGACGATTTCCAAAAAACAAATTATCTCACGAAATTCTGATTAATACTGGCCACAAATGTCATGCGATTTATCGCCATGTGATTCTTTCTTTGGGGTTTTGTGCAATCTCGAGTTTATGCGAATAAACCAGAAACAATTCCCGATCGCAAATACGAGATCCAACGCATCGTCGGTGAGATACAGCCACAAATCATGGAAAATTTCGTGAAAATAATATTGACCTGTCATCAGAGCCGTGGGGGCCATTTGACGGATATTTTATTTCATACTTAATCGGAACCTGCCTTCCTTACACCCTAATAACAAACGCACTGGTATCTCCAAAAGTACGTGTTTTTATTTAAAAATTAGAAAATGCATTCTTACTGAGACACACTTAAAACAAACATAAAAAATACTAATACTTAGAGATATAAATCCAAAATTGTTTTGTTTTCTATAAATTCGAAAATTATGAAACGTAGACAACTTTGGCACATGTATGTATTTTGTAAAATTTACCGAATTACCCGACTTTTGATCTTCACATCTCCAAATAATGCTGGGTTTCTTCGGGTTTTTACCGGGTTTAAAAAACTAGCTTACAAGATGTTGCATTATCACCGATGGAAATCGATTCCGAACTACCATGCGCCAGTGCGTTGTCATTGTGGAAGAGCTAGTTTTTCTTCGACAAATGCTGTAGTCGAATCTGGCCAATTGCTATGAATAATATTCGCCGGTGCTGATATTACCTTTGAAAGCTAATCCATGTAAATGATTGTATACCAAAAACTTTCGCCTTGATCTTGTGGGATGGCAGAAAAACCTTGGCTTTCTTTTGTACTCGTTCGTCCGAGGAAGTCAACTGATTTTAGCCTGGCCTGTGGTATATTGTGATGCATCCATGTTTCGTCCACGCCAAACACTCCTTTCAAATAGTCGGACGATTGTGCTTATGGTCAAGTGGGAGTAATCGCGGCGTAGGGCGCGAAGTTTGTTTTTTTTACAGCCCCAGACACCTCACGCAATTTCATTCTCCGACGTCTAAGGCGCCCGTCGAAAATAATAAAATTTAAATAGATCACTTTCTGTAAAATGAAAAACTTTTTTTTAGGATTTTTTTTTCTACAATGTATTTCTTTTTAAAAAAGTATATTTTTAGGTCCTTTTTGTAAGAATATATATATATTTCTTATATATTATATTTTCCCGAAAAGTTCAATTTTTAAAGAGAAAGGAGAAAGGTAAGGTACCATTTTTAAAAATAAGTACTTTCTGTCAGAAAACAGGCACTTTTTAAAGAAGTTGTATTCTTTTTAGGAAAAGTTTATTTTTTAAGAAAATGTACTTATTTTCAGAAAAACTACTTATCTCAAGAAAATAAAATGAATTATTATATTTTTAAGAAAAGGTACTTTTAAGAAAAGGAATTTTTGTAAGAACAGGTGTTTTTTTTAGGAGAGGGTATGTTTTTTGAAGAAAATGTTTTTTTTAAGAACTCGGAATTTATTTTACAATTGGTCTTTTTTTCTAAAATGAGTACATTCCTAAGAGTAGGCACTTACATATATCAAGAAAAGTTATTTCGTTTCACAAAAATGGTACTCTATAAACATAATTTTGTTTTTTAAGAAAAGCAATTAATTGTAAGAAAATTTACTTTTTTAAGATAAGGTACTTTTTGTAAGAAAATATACCTTTTTAAGCAAAGGTACTTCTTTAAGATTAGGTAGTTTTTTGAAGAAAAGGTACTTTGTTTAAGAATTTGAATAGGAATTTTGTATTTTTTGAGAAAATTTACTTATTTGAAAAAATTTACTTTTTTTAAGACAAGGTAGTTTTTGTAAGAAAAGATACCTTTTTAAGCAAAGGTACTTCTTTAAGATTAGGTAGTTTTTTGAAGAAAAGGTTATTTTTTTAGGAAGGTTTTCTTTTTTTAAACTTCTGTCACTTTGACTTTTCTAAATTTACTTTTTATTGAGTTCAAAACTACAATATATACTAAATATTGCTTACAGGCTCCACCTAGAAAACTTCACGTTACACAAGAAATTTCTTTCCCTATGATCCATTGCGGCCGTCGGTGGTGCAGCGATTAGGGAGCGCGGCTGTTGTGCGAGAAAACTTGGGTTCGATCCCTGCTCTGACCACCTTACACTCCTGTCGACGACGGTCATCTCGCCTAGTGACGGCGACACTATCGAGTAATAAGCAATGAAACTGCTTCTCAAAAAACCGTTCGGAACCGGTATAGGACTGTAGGTCCCAATCAGTGAGTTAAAACTGGAAAGCGCACAGCTCAGTGATTGTAACAAGATCTCCCCTATGTAGTAATGGGAAAATATTTATTTATTTATTGTCCAAGTCGTTAGTCTAGACACAAACCATAGCAAAAGTAAACAATATAGTTGATAATAGTGGGTTGTTGCATAATAGTGTTAAACATAAAGTCGTTTAATTTTTTTTATTTAGCCCCATACCACGGCGTACGATAAGGAACTTCGTTCCAATACCTCACGAAATAGAGTTTAGTTTTTATTTTCGTCGGATCTCAATGCGTGTACAACAGACAAACCTAACAATTGTCTATTTTAAGATGGTTGTTGACAGGTTAATTACGAGGCAAGTTCTAAAAGTCACGGAGCTTTCAAACCGCCATCGTGCTTTAAAATTTTTCATTGAGTACGAAAACTTTGGTGTAACATTGGCAGTGTGCTCGGCTCTTATACGTGAGAACTAGGCTTCGATGCCTGCTCCGACCACATTACTCTTCCCTCGACGGCTGCCACTTTGCTTAGTGGCGACACTACCAAGTAATTAGCCATGAAAAGCCTTCTCAAAAATCGTTCGGAACCGGTCTAAAACTAGAAAGCGCACAGTGAGAATCTCTCCTCAGTCTCTTCAGGGGATGTAAAGGGAAACAATTACCTATTATTACTATTATAACCTGATCCCTACTCTGACCACCTAACATATCTTTCGACGGCGGACACCTTGCTAAGTGAGGGCGATACTATCGAGTATTAAGGCATGTAAAAGCTTCTCAAAAATACTGTCCGGGACCGGTATAAAACAGTACGTCAATATCAGTGAGTGTAAAACTAGAACGGGCACAGGTCACTGTTTGTAGGAAGCTCTCCCCAATCCCTTTGTGGGATGTAATGGGAAACTATTTTTTTTTATTATAACCTGACTATGGAAATTGAAAAATATTACTACACCCTTATGGTCTGTTATGGGCCTGCATGCAAAAGTATGTTCTGCTTGTAAATTGGGATGTAGGAATACGTTTATATTTTTATACTTTTTGGAAGTTTTTTTAAGTGCATATTCCATGTGTGCTTGTTGCTGTACTTGTGGCCCTTGTTTCTTTTCACCTCTCTCTCTATTTCTTTTTCACTATACGTGTATGCAAGTATATTAGTACATACATATATGTGTGCATTTGTAAATATATTCTCGATGTCTGTAATATGGGTCAGTTGTGAAACGTGTGGCAACCTTAATGTCTTCCTACCAAATGCTATCAATTTGATTGATATGCAGACATACTCACTCACTTTTTCGCACTGGTACTCGCAATCGTGCACACGCCCATTCACTCTCGCATGTGGATAAATTCAGGGGATATCCTACTCCTGGACTCGTCACACATACTTACACACACAAACAGAGTCATATGGCATTTTGTGTTGCAAACAGTTGGGCGGGATGGGGCAAAAAGTTAAAGATTAAGTTTAATAACGGTAATAAAAACAGAAATAAATGCGGGAAATAAAGGCTAATGAAAGGCCATTAGGTCAATTTTAGTTAGTGCAGATATTGATATTTAATGATTTCGAATTGAGGTAATTATTAGTACAAAAGTTTTTATTACATGGCGAAAAGTTTGTAAATTAATTACTTTATCAACGCTTAGTTTAATCGTAAACGGTTACCTAATCGTGCAGCTGTTCAACATAAAGGGGACCATAATATAAATTACTACAAATCGTCAGCTGAATTGCAAAACAAAACAACTAATAGTTGAATTTGTTTATAGAAGAATAAACCAAGCCTTGTAAATTCATAAATAAAACAGTATTGGCAGTCATATTTTTGAATCGTATACAAGGTTGTATCTGAAGATTCGAAAATGTCGTAGGCAAACCGATATCCATTATATATATAAAGAGTTTCTACTTAATCAAAATTTAAAACTAAACTAACATAATTCAGTTCGTATTCAGGCACAATAGCTAGGCATGTAATGATTGTCACGGAGTTCGAAACTAGTCATGCCAGTGAGAGTGCTTAATTGAATTGTCTATTATTCACAAAAAAAACCAACCTGACCTTGTAAGTTTGTAGTACGACTATCTCACACATCACACTAAAACTAAAAAAATGGGTAATTAAATTCAAATTCAAAAACGTAACTGACACTAGTCCGGATATTAAAAAAAATCTATGACACAGAAAAATTCAACTCTGTGATATATCGTAGCAAAAACTCACCTCAAACCACTTCAACAATGTGAGTATGCAAAAGGAAAAGAAGATCATGGTGGCAAAAACCGTCTGTTCTTGTGTTGGAATTATGGGTCTTTCAGTGTGTTTCGATATTTAGAGATTTTCGATCGATACTAGTTAGCATATATAAATTTGCATAATTCAGTTTGTATACACACAGGGAAAAGATTAGTTGAAAATCAATTCAGGCATTGGAAATTCCATGCTAAAGTCTACATTTTGATCAGAATTCGTAATTGTCAAACATCAGAATTATTTGTCGATGTTATTGATAGATTGAAAAACGGTTTTACCAAATACAAGTTGCTACTACCGAATTTTAGTTGTCTTAACCAATTTAAGTATTTCAAAAACATCATTCATCTGAAATGGAAGATACAAGTAATAAAAGGTACGATATTAGAATTCGTGTTCAAATATTAGTTACTGTAATCATAATTTAGTTTCTGGTACAAAAACACTTGTTACAAAGTTATGTTTATTTATTTATGTATTTCATTTCATCTACATAATTAAATTCTTCCAGACTATATTCATTAAATCTTAATGCTAATTATACATTTCAAACAATTTTAATTTAAAATTGTCTTTAGATAAATTAAAATGTAGAAACGTCATTACAAAGTTTTAAGCACCTTGTAATAGGTTCATTTTTTTGTTCTATGCACAGCCTCCTCAAAAATACGATTACTTCGAAAATTCCTTGGTGGATCATATAAACTAACTAGCTCACTTATTTCAGAACAATTTATATTACCCGACAAACCGTTAAAAACAAAAATTATACAAAAATAAGATCTACGATCATTTAGTGATTGTAACCCCAAATACTTCCTCCTTGCTACGTAAGCAACAGACTCAGACCAACCTAATTGTTTAAAAGTCATTTTAGTGAATAATTTCTCAATCTTTTCAATACGATTAGAGTGTTTTATATAAAATAGGCTCCAGATGATCGAACAGTACTCCAATTTACTACGAACTAGTGAAACATAAAGGGATTTAAAGGTAGAAGGTTCTCTAAATTCCTTCTTATAAAACCTAATATGTAACAAGCTTTAGAAGTTATAAAGTTATACATCAAAAATAACTCCTAAATCTTTAACTTCGACGTCACATTTTAGAGGGTTATCATTAATTACATAATTATACATGATTTGACTTAACGTATGTGTATAAGAAACAATACTACATTTGCATATATTTATTGAAATTTCGTTTTCCAAACACCATTTTGCAATTTTATTTACATCCCCTTGTATTTTCTCACAATCACACATATTTGAAACCGCAGAATAAAGTTTCATATCATCTGCAAAAAGTAAACACTGTGAGAATTTTAAAACGTTGGGCAAATCGTTAATAAAAATTATAAAAAGTAAAGGGCCAATATGTGTTCCCTGTGGGATTCCAGAGTATGCATCTATTAAACGTTTAGACGAAGAATTTCCAATAGTAGCACTTAACTTAACAAATTTTTAGGTAAGCCAAGCTTGCCTAGTTTTTGAGTTAAAATCGTATGACTAACAGTATAAAATGCTTTTGAAAAGTCTGTGTAAATAACATCACATTGGGACCCTAATTCCATAGAACGAATTATATCACGGGTTAATAATATTAAATTAGTTGTAGTAGATCTCCCAAGCATAAAACCGTGCTGACAAGAAGAGATTTTATCTTTTACTAGTTCGAAAAGCTTATCCTTCAATATTATATCGAAAATTTTAGCAAATGAACATTGTTTGACTATGGGTCTGTAGTTAATAATTTGATTACGGTCACCGGATTTAAAAACCGGGACTATGGCACAAAATTTCCAACAGTCCAGAAACTTTCCGTGATTCATGCAAGTATTAAAAAGAATTAAAATTGCTGCTGAGTTATTCAACGAACATTGTTTAAAAACATAGAAGGGCATGTTCCTACAGAACAATTAGTATAATTTCCAAGAGTACTAACCGCCGTCAATATATCTTCTATATTTATATGCAAATTGTGTAAGTTAAATTGATCTAGAGGTAGAAGCTCAGTGCAATTCGAATTCGGCTTAACGAATGTAGTTTGAAAAAAATTTGCAAATAAATCGCAAGACTCGTCAATGCCGTCAGATTTAAAATCACCATAAAACATTCGTTTACGAATACCATTTTTGCTATCTTTTTTCCAATTTATGTAATGCCAAAATGAAGAAGAATTCTCTTTAATCTAATTTTCCATACGAAAAATATAGTTTTTATAAAGCAAATTACTAAAGAAATTATATTCTTTCCGCGATAGTTCAAACTTCCTACGATCCTAATCATTACCTGACTCTTTCTATTTCTTAAACATTTATTTGTAACGTTTTTCAAGTTGCATAATCTTGAGTTAAACCATGGTGGTTTACGACTCAATCTTGGTACTAATTTTGGCACATACAATTCAATGGCCGTATTAAAGTGGCTACTAATCGCATCATATATTACATCTGGTTTATCAAAGATGGATAGGAAAGACCAATCCACAGATTTAAAATAATCATTTAAACCAATAAAATTAGCTTTATTAAAATTATATTTTAAAGTAAGGTGAAATTGGTCCTTATCATAAGTAAAAAATCAAAATTAAAATCCAGGGTCTTAGGATGAACCGTATTTGACGAAACCGGACTTGAGGACATATTACAAGATGCTTTTATGTAATCAGATGCAAATATCAAATCTAATGTTTTTGCAATATCATTTTGAAAACAATGAAATTATTTAAAATTATTGGACAAAACAAATCCAATTACAAATTCATCTATATCATTTTTAATATTGTAGGGCACTAAATGTTCTTCTTCCAATATCCATGATATATTAGTCAGATTAAAGTCACCCAATACGAACACAAACTGGTTGATATCTAAACTATCGATTAATGTTTGTACATTTTCAAGATGATAGTTATACGTTTCAAATGAACTATTTGGAGGTATATAAGCAGCGACAATAAAAATAGAGTTATTACTAACAAAGGTAATTTTAATACATATTTCTTCTACATGAGTAAAATGAAGAGTGTAAGTTTCAGAGATTTTTCACAAGAGGATTTGTTGTTAAAGAGAAACTACGTAAATTTGAATATTACAGGAGGACTTTACAGAAAAACTAATATTTTAAACAGAAAGTGATTAACAAAGTTGTGAAAAAACAATAAAGTATATACTTATAAATATCAGCCAGCGAAGAATAGCGAGAGACGCTACAAAAGTAACTCGATAGGGACAGCAAACGACGCCATATTTTTTCCCGCTCTTTTGACATTTCCCTTTAGTAAGGTTTGCCATTTCATCATGGAAAGATATAAATTATTAAAATTTACTACCGAAATTTGGAGTCAGTGGCCTCAACTTTAAGAGGCCTCAACAATCAGCTATGAGGCTCATTTCTGGCTGAATGGCTTCGTCAATATGCAAAATATGCGTTATTGGTCAGACAGCAATCCACACGTAATCCATGAGTCATCATTGCATGCCGAAAAAATTACGGTTTCGTGCGGTTTATGGGCCGGCGGCGTCATTGGGCCGTAATTCTTCCGTGATGATCAAGACCGGCACATTACTGTGAATGCGAATCGCTACCGTTCAATGATACCCGAATATTTTTGGCCCAATTGGATATTACGGACTTGGAGGACATGTGGTTCAAATAGGTCGGCGCCACAAGCCACACAGTGAATGCCACAATCAATTTATTGGAAACCAAATTTGGTGAACGTGTTATCTCACGATTGGCCGCCTCGGTCGTGCTATTTGACGCCGTTAGATTATTTGCTGTGGGGCTACGTCAAGTCAATGGGTTGAGCCAACAAGCCAGCGACGATTGATGATCTTCGTACGAATATCGAACGTGCAATTGCAGCAGTATCGGCCGATTTATGCTTGAAAACCGTCGTGTGCAAGTGTGCCCGTGGTGGCCATGCAAAAGAAGTGTGCCCGTGGTGGTTTGCCAGTGTGCCCGTGGTGGTCTGTAAGTGTGCCCGTGGTGGCCATGCAAAAGAAATCGAGTTCCATACATAATGGCATTGAACGTACTTTCACAGGAATAAAGAATTTCATTGGTATCTTAAACCGGTTTTGTTTTATTTAAAAAAACTTTTGTAGCGCTCTTATTGAACATTACATATTATCATAAATTGAGGTGAAGTGAGACTTTTAAACATAATCGATGAACATGACGCCATCATTGACGACTTCACAAACACATGCAAACAATTGTTTTCATAGTTTCGTCCAAAAATGGGCGCGAGATACGAACCATGGTTATAAATAATAATAATTTTTTTTCTATTTAAATGTAAAATACACAATTTTAATAAAAAATATTTTTTCCTGTTTTTTTCTAAAAAATTCATAATGGGTTAAAGCATCACCAAATGGTTGTGACAGCCACCAAATTCCAGTGATTACTTCAGTTGAGCATACCTATATATTATTTGGTACAACCGAGTTAGTTTTTACATTTTTCGTTCATCCAACTAATGGAATATTCACCACTACAGGATAATTTGATTGCTACAACTACATCTCGATTGACAGATCACATTTATTTATTGTTCCTGTAGCTTCAACTAAATATTTCAGTTCTTGCAACCAAAACTGAATTACGAATCACTAGATATGCACAACATTTGGCGATAAAGAACACAATTGTTGATAATCACAACTGAATAATGTGATAGTCCAAGGAACCGCCAAATTGTAGTGGGCTGTAAATATAGTCGTGACAACGAATCTCCTCTTTGTGTGTATATACTATTGATTGTCAGCCGATGGTATCAATTCGGGCACAGTAATAAGGCACCTTATGATGAACTTGTCACGTAGTTCGAAACTAGTCATGCCAGTGAGTGTTCTTAATTGAATTGCCTACAATTCCCAAAAAACCAACCTGACGTTGTAAGATTGTATCGGGTGATTCATCGTGAGGTTTGATTTGTAATAATTGTTTTTTTTTTTAACCCGCTAAAGATAATTATAGCTTAATTTGTACGGGACAGCTAAGTGATATTAAGTGTCATTTAATTTTCCCATTTAAATTCCGACTTGAGCAATGACAATGTTGCCAGATGTTCAACTTCAAGAAATGGCAACAAAAAGTTATCTTAGATAAATTTTGTTGTCATATCTTGTGAATGAAAATATTATCAACGAGAGTCTCAAAAGCAGAAATTTCAAAAATGGGTTTCACATTTTAAGTTTATTAAAATTATTTTATTTAATGGAAGACTACGTATACTTTTATATCTCTAAATTTGAACGATGGATTTTTAATTCCGATTAAAAACAAAATTGGAATTACATTGTTCACAACAACTCGCGGTAAATGTTATATATACTGATCATGGTAGAATTATCTATCAGGTATAATCGGTTAAACAGTAGATGACATTTTTCCATGTCAGTTTTCGTTTCACTTGTCAACATCATATGTATTTTGTTTTTATACTTTTTTGTATTGTTGGTATATATTTGTGTAGAGTTTGGCAACTTCAACGAATGAACGAAAATAAAATATCTGTTGTTGCTGCTTACAACTGCAACAACATCTGCTGCTACCATGTATTTGTTGGCACTGGCAAATGTTGTCAGCAAATGTTTCCACATTTCGTAGTATTAAGTTTGGATCGTTTTATATGTGCAGTCTTGTTGAAACCAGATCTCACCGAGACCATGCATTTGAATAATTTTATGAAGCACATAGTTCGCTAAATGGTATATATGGACCAATGATTCCACCAACCCATAAACCACACTGTCTAAACGCTAATCATTTAGACTTAACAATTTGTTGATTTAAAGTAGAATACTTTAAAATGAATTGTAACTTAGTGTAAGCTTAACCATTGTAGATTATTATAACATTTTAGAATAAGTCACCATTGTGAATTGGTTTATGAGCAAGCAGTTGGCTCTCCTTAAGTGCGCGAAGCAGAAGGCAGTCGTTCAAATGCACTCAGCCGCTTCGGTTTAAGCCTTTACAACAGTTAAATTACATTTACATACATCAAAATCAACACTTAAATTGCAGTTCCATACATCAAAAGCAACACTTAAATTACATTCACATACGTCGAATTAAACATTTAAGTGGATTAAACCAATAAACGCCATACCGTTTATAACGTTCATTGAAGCTACTGGTGTGAATTACTTGACGTTTATAAGGTGAGAATCATCCCTCCACAACTTTACTCTAACTCATATACTCGCTAATACTTCTCGTATTGTTCTTGTCTTTCTGCGGACCCCAAACTCTTAGCTAAACCATCCATATACAGTCCACTCTAAGCCATTCCACGAGCTCATATTACCGATCATTTCTAATAAGCCGAGACAGGCTTATTCACACACCATACCGTTGCTTCTAATAGATATAATTGTAGCTCTTGGTTGTCGTCGGGTTGCTTATCAGCCCAAATATGGCAATTTTGTTTATTAACGTATCCGTTGGGCCACAAATGTGCTTCATCACTGAAGAAAATTTCATGATAAAAAAATTACAGCAGACAGTTGTCCGAGCCCATCGGCCACGGACTGTCCCTGCAGGCTGTGTCAGAGACACGGCCATTAAGTTTAACGTAGAATACGCCATCCGATAAGACAGAAAACATATACACAAAACATTCATTTGCTTATATTATTTATCATTTATTGTTATATATGTTTACTGTCTTATCGGATGGCGTATTCTACGTTAAATTTAATGGCCGTGTCTCTGACACAGCCTGCAGGGACAGTCCGTGGCCGAAGGCCTCGGACAACTGTCTGCTGTAATTTTTATATTTACCAACGGCATTTGATTCAAGTCCGTTTAAAAAAAAAATATTATGTTCCATTTTTTTAAACTTAATTTAATTTATGTATTTTAATTAATATTTTTATTGAAATAAGTTCTGCGAATGTTGAGAGGGCCGCCCTAATATTAAAAAAGGTTTACCTTATCGAGTCTTCGCATTAGCATTCGAGCGTTGTGTGAAAGCTTTACGCTTTACAATTCAAAATTAATGTTACAACGGCTTTATTGAAGCTTTCGCAAAAAAAGCTTTATTACGTTAGCTTACTGTTTGTTTCACTTTTTACTAGATACATGTTCCTAAGCAATGTTGAGCAACCAAAAACACTCAACCAAACACCACACATATGTTTGAGTGTATGTGTTTAAACAATTTTCATTTGAGAAATTTAAATATTAGGAAGATATCAACCAATATGAAATGTATATCAAACGAAAGATAACATCTTCATTTACCTACAAAAAAAATTTTAAAAAAATTCATCTAGCCGTTTCCTCAAATTCAATGAAATAAAGATTACAACAATAAAAACCTGACATGACTCCTCATACCGTAAGGTAAGACGTATTCTACGTCAACAAAATCACACGAAAAACATTTCTCAAAGAACGTAATTTCGTAATACAGCTGCACAATTTGGAGACGTAAGTACCTACTCTTAAATATGTATCTATTCTTAAATAAACCAATTCCCATTTCTTAAAAAAAACCTTTTCTTAAAACATTATCTTCTCTTTAAAGATATAGCTTCTCTTATAAAAATTCTTCTTCTGAAAATTACTTTTTCTTAAAAATAAAATAATACCTTGTCTTTTCTTGAGATAAGTAGCCTTTGTGACAATAAGTAAATTTTCTTAAAAATATAACCATTTCCTAAAAGGAGTACCACTTCTTTAAAAAGTACCTGTTCTTAAAAAAAGTACTTCTTTGTAAAAACTGCATGCTCTCATGACTGTTTCTTACAGAAAGTACTTCTTCTTAACAATAGTATCTTTTCTTAAAAAACACTAGCTCTTAATAAAAGACGTACCTCTCTTTAAAAAATTACCTTTTCGGGAAAATATACTACATATTCTTACGAAAAGGACCTAAGTATATAATTTAAAAAAAAATGCATTCTACTTATATAAAAAAAAATTCTCGTAAAAAACGTTTATCATTTCACAAAAGGTATATTTTCTTAAAGATCCATTTAAATAATCGTTTTATGTTTGAACGTGGTAGGCGTGTTTGAACTAACTAGTATATAATTTATAGCGAATGGAACTCCGTTCCAATCGGATGGCCCCTGACACCTCATATAATTTTTTTTAAAAAAATTTACTTTGTTTAAGAATATGAATAAGTATTTTTTAAAGAAAATATACTTCTCTAAAGAAAAGGCACATATTGAAGAAAATTTTCTTTTTTAAACTTCTTTCACTTTTTCACTTTGACTTTTCTAAATTTACTTTTTGTTGGGTTCAAAACTACAATATATATATACTAAGGTGGACCTTGAAATGACATTTTTGCGATATTTTGGTAGATGAGGGCTCTATTCCGTGCCTTTTTGAAAAAAAATGACAATGCCGAAAAAAAAAATTAAAAAAAAAAACATTAGGGGTTGCGCACGAGCCGAGAAAAAGGCCCACTTTGCCAAAATTAGGGGGGAAATTGCCATAGGTCATCAGGGGTCACCCGTAGGGGGGAAGAATGTATGGCCGACCCCCATTAACTTTTTACCGCCAACATTTTCCCCCAAGACACCCACCCCCTATCTCCTCCCCTTAGGGGGGTCACCATACAAAAATGGAGGTTGCTCAGTATTTTCGAAAAACACCATAGGTCATCAGGGGTCACCCCTAGGGGGGCAAAATATATGACCGACCCCCATTAACTTTTCATCCCCAACATCTTTTCCGAACAAACTTACCCTCTATCTCCACTCCTTGAGGGACTCCCCATACAAAAATAAAAGAAGCTGTAATTGAGTAGTACTACTAAGCACTCTTAATATAATATAGTCAAATTAACATATTTTTGTTCGCTGATGGGTATTTCTTGCGGTAAGAATCGATAACATGTAGTAAATACTGTTTCTCTTCTTCGCCTTGACACAGTATTCTATTATAATCTTGTATCATTTTTACTCCTCTTTCGGCAGTGTCGTTCACAACGCGCAAGTTATTTACAATTCTACGACCTTCTTGATAGTCTGCGCGAGATTTCCAGGTTGCTGGATTTGCAAGAATGAAATCTTGCGATATTCCAAATCGTACAAATAAATTTTTGGAATTATGAGAGACGAAGTTGCTCAAGTCTTTAGCCAAGAATTCCTCATTCACATCTTTGAAATTCACCTCGATTTTTTTAACGCTGGTGCTTTTGATTACGACGCAAGGAGCTGGGGGAACCGGGTCGTCTTCTTCACCTTCTTCGTCTTCTTCATCTTCTTCACCTTCTTCGTCTTCTTCATCTTCTTCACCTTTTTCGTCTTCTTCATCTTCTTCACCTTCGTCATTCTCATTTTCTAGCAATGCTTGGGCCATTTTGGCCTTCAACTCATTTGAAACCTTGTCATCGAAAAAGGCAAGGGCTATGTGCTCATCGGCGAGATACCATAGGTGACCGATAAATTTCTTTATCATTACCCGAGATAAATCCTGGTCAAAGGACTTGTACTCGACGATGTCCTTCAAAAACTTCCAATCTTGATTCGGCGCCTCAGCTGCTCGAGAAGAACCAAACCATGCCTTGACGTAAAGTCGCACCACAAAAATACAAACGTGTCGAATACCATTCAATTCACATACAGATAAGTGAAAAGTTCTCCGAAACAAAAACATCTTGAGGCTGTAAATGGCTTTTGCCATCCATCGAGCATGGGAAACGGGTCCTGGAGGTCGGAAATGGTAATTCTCAAGTTTTTCACCCAGAAACAAAAGAATTAATTGTAGCATTTCTTTGTAGTCATCGCGAGGGTGTTTCTCCTTCAATTGATCTAAGCAAAACTTCTTTATGCCGACTTGCATTGCCACAGGAATTTTTCTGACGACTTGATCGTCTATCAAGCCAGAATGGAATGGTTTAACCTTTACAGCGTCCCATTCCTGTTTGAAACGGTCAAAGCAAGGAACGCCTGGTGCACTGGTCTTTCCCATTTTTGTCTCAAAAACTTCCCTTAGCACCAGTTCGTATACGTGGTGTCTGCAAGGTAAATATAAGATTTCTCTCTCCAACAGCCGCTCAAGAGCAACTGCGGCTCCGGAGAATGGGCCACTGTTCGTTGATGTCGTGTCGAAAGAAAGTCCTTGTATTCGATGTGTCATATGCCAAGATGCCAACAGTTGATAAACGGCATGTGCTATTCTCCGGCCTTTTCCTTTCCCATCTTCTACTTTGGGAACTCCAAGAAGTTGTTCTTTTTCTCCGTACGAGACAATTACCGGTAGACGGTCCACCTTCTTTGTACCCACAAAATCCAAAAGCATTTTGCCATCCCAATGGACTACGAAGGATTTAGCTGCGACAAGCTGGAGATGAATGAAACGCGTTGAAGAATAAGAATTCTGAATGAGAGCAAATAAATCTATGCGATCTTACTTCTGGATTGTCTTTCACATAACTCAGCATGTTCTCTCGATTTGAACGCCGACATCTCCGAAGCGACGTACGGTTTATTGTGTATTGTTGAGGATCGCGTCCAAATGCTTCTGCCGCCGCTATCATAATGCCGACCGCGTCTCGGTCAGTCACTTTGCACTTGTCCAAAGCTGATAGGACTCGTTCAGTAAAACATTGTTTGTAACCTCTTCTGTCACCAACGTTTGACGGGCCAGCTTCTGCCGGGAAGTTTTCGTCCTGTCTCCCATTATCATCGCTTGAATCACTGCTTGAAAATTTAACCACTGCAATTGAACGAATTTCATTTGAATATAAACATTGGACGAACACACAAAGCGCGAAATAGCTTACCGCCTTTAGCGAACCGATCTCTACTAGATTCCGTTGCACGTTTGCGTCGCAACTCTTCTTGTTCTTCGCGCTCAGCTTTTCTTTTCCTCGTTCGAGTATCAGTAGCGTCCACACCTCCCATAGTTCCTGGCCGGCCATCTTCTCTTTGCTTTAGCAGAAACTCAATGTCTTCGGTATTTGTCATTTTCTCAAGGGCGTTGGCGTGTGCGATGTCGAAAAGATTATCCAAGCTATCAGAAAACGTATTCTCTTTTTCTCTAGTGGACTCAGTCTTTCTGTGAGATGACTTTCTTAAAGCATCCCACTCATCGTGCAGCGCAGCTATTTTTCTTGTAACATCTCCTCTGGCTTTCGTCGGAATAGCTGCTTAGCGCCAAAAAATCATCACTGCGTCCGCGACTATAACCGCACTATTTTTCTTCGACATGTTTCGTTTGCGAATGTTGAAGAAATGCATTCTTAGCACTTGCTTCTTCGACGGTAATTTGTTCCCCGTAATTTTCATGCTTGGATAACCAATCAAAAAAATATCGTCGCGCGATCTAAGTCGCGTTGTCATCTTAACTTTTAAAAAACGGGAGAAAAATCAATTTACTTTTCGCGGTCGTCGGCACTTGTTGAATGACAACAATCGATGAATGAACTGCTATTTATAACTACTACGTATTTTGCAATATTTTACTGCCAGGTACTGATGAATGGTGGCATCTGCTAAGGGTGCCTATGTACCTGATTCAGCACGTGTGCGTTTCAAATTTTTCAAGACTTTCCAAACAATGACCAGTCTTGAATATTGGTGGAATTTCTGTAAAAAAATCAAAAAAATCTCGATATTGTGCAACTGTAAATACATAGATTTTCAGTATTTTTGTATGGGGAGTCCCTCAAGGAGTGGAGAAAGAGGGTAAGTTTGTTCGGAAAAGATGTTGGGGATGAAAAGTTAATGGGGGTCGGTCATATATTTTGCCCCCCTAGGGGTGACGCCTGATGACCTATGGTGTTTTTCGAAAATACTGAGCAACCTCCATTTTTGTATGGTGACCCCCCTAAGGGGAGGAGATAGGGGGTGGGTGTCTTGGGGGAAAATGTTGGCGGTAAAAAGTTAATGGGGGTCCGCCATACATTCTTCCCCCCTACGGGTGACCCCTGATGACCTATGGCAATTTCCCCCCTAATTTTGGCAAAGTGGACCTTTTTCTCGGCTCGTGCGCAACCCCTAATGTTTTTTTTTTTTAATTTTTTTTTTCGGCATTGTCATTTTTTTCAAAAAGGCACGGAATAGAGCCCCCATCTACCAAAATATCGACACAAGGTCCACCCTAATATATACTAAATATTAGTTACAGGCTCCACCTAGAAAACTTCCCATTAAACAAGAGCCTCCCCAACACATGTTAGTGTAGACATAAACCAAAGCAAAAGTACTCAATGTAATTGACAATACTGGGTTGTAGTATAATAGTGTTATATTTTGTTTCTAATTTTTCTTCATTTAGTCCCCCTCCAGCAACGTGCGATAAGGAACTTCGTTCCAATTGATTAAAAGCAACGACGGTAAAATAACGATTGTAAATGAATGGGTTTATAGCTAGATTCATTCGAAGGCACTGGAGTCAGATAGTTCAGTGAAACCAGGTCAAATTTTATAAACTTTCTTTGAACTCTTTCAATTTTATGGTTATGAACAGACGTCCGCGGGTTCCAGATAATAGAAGCATACTCCAGTCTGGATCTTACAAACGCAATAAATAAGTCTTACGCATATAAGGATCTGTGAACTCAGAACTATCCGCTTTATAAAAGCCAAAAGTGAGTACGCTTTGGGTACAATGTAATCAACGTGAGACTCTGTTGTGATGGCAGTATTTCCATGATGACTTGCCAACCTATACTGAACGAAAATGACAAAGCAGTTTGATATGAGTCACGCGTGATCTGCCAAAAACGCCTATTGAAAGTCAAACCTCTCAATTAATCACCCGATATTTTTTCACACATTACATACATTACCTAAAACTAATAGAATCGGTTCTTCAATTCAATTTCAAAAAATTTTAATTGTTGTTACGCTGTTTTGCGTTCCACCTAAAGATATATTCATGTGTTGAAAATTTTTTCTCATTCGATTTGAAAACTGCCGCCTATTCCTATCCCCGTTTAAGGCACTTACAATCTACACTCCTCTTTATATCTGCAGTTGCCTTAAACGCTCTTCCTCTGTGCCCTTATCTTCTTAAAAAGCTTATTAACCGCTAACGAACGCAGCGTCAACATGTATCCAGCGCTTTAAAAAAAAATCTTATAATTACAGATATTTAGCGCATTAGTTATGAAAAATTGTTCACAAATTTGCACATTTCATGTTTGCCATAGATATTAAATCAATAGAATCCTTTACGCTCTACTACTAATTGTAGAATTGAAAAGTTTCCCCTCAACTTGCAACCAAAAACGGCGTTAAAGAAATCCCTTGAAACAGGCAGAGAACCAAAGAACAATCTCTTAAGTTCATTCCCACTCTACTGAATGAATGTCCTTTTAGCTAGAATTTTAATAAAACGATATGAAAAACAGTTCAGAGGATAAAGTTTTGCTGCATTTGAATTTTTATTATTTCCTTTAACCCCTTTTATCAACTAATGAACCCTATCTTCCTGAATAAATGTTAGTGATATCGTAGACCAGTTTTCTGCCACGCACACAGAAGACATTGCAGTAGGGGTGAGGATAAATAAATTTTCCTACTCAATGGTTTATAGAGATTATCAGTGTATTAAGATTTTGAAACAAAGACAAAGATGAAGTGTCTGTGCAATGAACAAGGTTAGCGGAAACTTTGGTAAAGTGTAACCCACGAAAATGATTGTTAGGGATTTTGCATTCTTTTATGGGGTTTTCGAAAAGTGCTAAAGGACAATTAATGATTTCTTTGGAAAGAAAATCATTTTGGTTACAAAACTTGATAATTTTATTTTCCTTTCGTATATAATTGAGTGTCGTAATTGAACTATAATGTGTTAAACCACAAATAGTTTTGTAGTTAAGTAAAGAGAAATTCGTAGCAAATCTTTTTATTTATTACAGTGGCATTTGTTTATATTTCCTGCTAACCCAATAATTTGAATAATTTGGTTTATTTATTAGCAAGCATGAGGCTGAACAACAATTTGGAATATAAATATTATACACAATATATATATATAATAATAATATAATATAAATAATTCATATTCATAATATAATACTATTTACATCAGCTCCTCTCCAAACATTATCAAGTAAAGGTTCTACTCATTTTATTGTGTGAACTATCGTCACATGTCTCCATGAATTTCAATTGCAATATTTGAAACCTCCATTAAATGGTTCTTATATTTGCTGTACAAGACATAAAATTCTTTGTTTTCAATCAGCAAATAAGAATCATAAAATGTAATACATACAAACCCTTTAATGGCTTAAATGTGCACAACCCGCTCGGCACATTAAATAGAGTCCCATGAGTTCTGTATATAACGGCCAAAGTGGAAGCGTCAAAATTATGTTCCTTAAAGTTTTCAACTTGTTGAAGGATGGAACCAGGGGCGGGGGATAAGGAAATTTAAAGGAAATCATTGAAAAATATCAAATGGAATAGAGATGCAAATTTAATTCAATTTGATTCCTTTTTGATTGTTGAATGTTCAACAATTAGGTGTATGATCCGCTAGTGGGAATAATGTCATATTTATCAATGTTTTCATATATTTCTCGGAATTTTCACAAGAATAGAAATATATATCGAACTATATTCTTATAGATCTTAACGATTTTGTAACGAAGTTCCTTATCACACGTCGCGGGATGGGGGCTAATTAAAAAATATTTAAACAACTTTTGTTTTAACACTATTATGCTACAGCCCACTATTATCAACTATATTGTTTTCTTTTGCTTTGGTTTATGTCTAGACTATCGGCTTGTATCATAGAGAAAGAAATTAACTAGATGTCTCACATATGTTAGGAAATCACCTGTTTAATGTGCAGTTTTCTAGGTGGAGCCTGTAACCAATATTTATTATAGATAAAGGAATTAACTAGATATCTCACGAGTGTTGCGAAATTTCTTGTTCAATGGGATATTTTCTAGATGATGCTTAAGGCAATGATTTTAACATTTGATACCAAAAAAATATATCTTTCCAGACGTATTCAGAACAGGTGATGGTAGTCGGTGTTGTAGCTAACATTAAAACGCATGCTGTTTTTATTTGTAGGGTCGATGCTGTAAAATTCAACGTAACCGAATACCAACAACAACTGTAAAGAAAAATTACATAATCAAAATACATTTGAGTTTCATAGTGGGAAACACATCGACATGACAAAAAATTAAATTAGTTGTGCGAGTAACACAACCTCAAAAATTTTACTTTTTTTTTATGTAACAAATTTCCCATAGTGTCGAACAAACGTCAATGAATGTTATGAGAAACTTCAGTGAGAGTTACAAAACGACAAGACAGTCTGTGCGATATCTACTTATTTCCTTTATCTATGATATACAGTATATATTGTAGTTTTGAACCCAATAAAAAGTAAATTTAGAAAAGCCAAAGTGAAAAAAGTTTAAAAAAAAAATATTAAGATTATCTTAAAGAAGTACCTTTCTTAAAAAGAGTTAATTTTCTTATAAAAGGTACCTTTTCTTAAAAACAGAAATTTTTTATAAATAAGTACCTTTTCTTAAAAAATTACATTATCTTACAACGAATTGCACTTTCTTACAAAACTACCTTTTCTTTAAAGAGTAAATTTTTTTGCATGACATTTCTTGAGATAAGAGCCCACTCTTAAAAATTTACGTAAACTTCCCATTTCTTAAAAAAAACCTTTTCTTAAGAAAAATACCTTCTCTTAAAAAACGAAATTTTCTTACAAAAGTTCCTTTTCTTAATAGTACCTTTTCTTAAAGAACAAAATAATACCTTTTCTTTCCTCTTCTTGAGACAAGTGGCCTACCTGAAATAAGTATATTTTCTTAAAAAACACCGTTTCCTAAAAAGAGTACCACTTCTTTAGCAAGTACTTCTTTGTAAAAAATGTATACTCTTATGGCTTTTTCTTACAGAAAGTACTTCTTAAAAATATTACCTTTTCTTAAAAAGCATTAGCTTTTAATAAAAGAGGTACCGCTCTTTTTAAAGATTACCTTTTTGGGAAAATATAATACATATTCTTACAAAAAGGACCTAAAAATTACTTCTTTGTTTTAAAAAAATTATTCTATAAAAAAAATTCTTAAAAAAGTTTATCACTTTACAAAAAGTATCTTTTCTTAAAGATCCATTTAAATTATCGCATTTTTCAACGGGCGCCTTAGACGTGTTCATAATATATAGTTCATAATATATAGCGAAAGGAACTTCGTTCCAACCGGGAGTCCCCTGACACCTCATGTGATTTTTTTTATATCATGCGAATTCTAGCTTTCGGTTTGACCTTAGGAGATTCAAAAACCCCTGTACAAATCAGGACAGGATTTGATGATTGGAGACCCTGGTTACAAGATTCTTATTTCCAAAGACATAAGCACGTCGAGAACGTTATACTCCCACAGAACTAATTGCTTGAAAGGGCAAAAAACAAAAAAACAAAATAAAAACCGTTTCCTATTACATCCCAGGAAGGGTTGGAAGGAGAGCTTCTCACAACCAGTGAGCTTTGCGCTTTCAAATTTCTCTCTCACTAATTTGAACCTAAAATTTTACACCGGTTCCGAATGGTATTTTGAAAATCTTTTTCATGGCTAAATACTCCAGAGTATCGCCATCTCAAAGCAAGGTGGCCGTCGTCGAAGGAAATGTAAAGGGGTCAGAACAGGGATAGACCCCACGTTGTCATGCACCAGGGCCGCGTACACCGTGGTAGCAGCCGAACCGAAACAGCCGAATTGAGTTTGTCACGATTGCATTTAGTCCCCACATCTGAAATTCGGGCGAAACAATTTCGTGCTATTATTGATTCGCGTGTGGTATCTGAATTTCTAATTATATTCGTGGTATCAATTACTTTTCCAGTCCTATCGATTGCAGTAATCGAATTCGGTATTAATTCAGTCGCAACACCCGAATTTATCTTTCAGGCGGTTGCAACAACCGAATTTGTTGTTAATGTGAGTTTGCGTGGTCGACTTTATTGAAAATAATATAAAGCAAATAGCTAAGATTAATACTAAAATGGACATTAGCCTAAATAAATTTAAAAAAAATTAAGTTTAAAAGAAACGGGCCGACCAAAACTTCCGCAAGGGAATCACAAAAGTTAACGTAGAGCACCGCGAGCATCAAAATATAATATTGATGATGGCAACCCTCTGTGTTTTTGCTGACAAATGACAAAACAAAAACAAAATTTTGTTTATTTGCAACCAATGTCGTTTCGCCATGAGGCAGAAGCGTTCTGCACAAAAGGGGTTCCAATATTAATGCTTTATATTTTTCAAATATACATATGTATAAAGGAATTCTCGTTAATAAAGTGAGTGTTTCGATGTATAAGTATATAAAAATAACGACCTCAGCAACATACTGGACGAAACATGTACATGTTTGCAAGCATTGGTTTCATGAATTGGAGATCTGCTGACGTTTTGTTTGTTTGTTGTCTGCCTCTTTTTTGTTTTTATCGCTTTTCAACAAGCAAAGCCGCATTTGACTCTCAAAAAGAGATATTGTAGCCTATTACTCATTGTGGCTCAAATATGTATCTTATATACTGAATAGGAAACACAATATGTTTGGGAACAACTGTAATATATTTGCCACAAGCTACAAACATGTTATAATTGCATACAAACAACAACAAAATAATACGGATTTCAACGAAAACGTGCTCTTAACAGATTGTTCGAGTTCTCATTTTCGGTTCCTACCTTGAAGAAATATATCAAGGTTTGATTCTAAGCTCATATTTAAACCTACTTCTATTGCTACGATCAGAAGCCGCAGTACCTCTACTTTCATGCAAAACGACCACCGGAGGTGGATGGAGCCTGTCCCAAAAAAAGTTTTATTTATAAACGGGATCTACAACATATTCTCTCAAACACACTCTGCAGGAGCCATGTGCATGTTTGCAAGGCAATCCAAACATTCATATATGTGTAAGTACTAAATAGCTATATTCCAAACCATCCACCATAATAACACTGATAGTTTTTGACCCGAAAAAAATTAACTTTGATGAATCCTTTTCGAACTATTAGGGTGGAGTCCCCTGAGTGCGAAAGTACATTTGGAAGTGTCAGATTGGCTCCAGTTTTTGAGAAATCGGTATGTATGGATATAGCTAAGTCTGCGCTATTTAAACAAATTTTACCGGACATAGGCCAATTTTTTTTTGGCCTAAAAGGGCTTAAAAAGCTTATTAAAACAAAAAAAAAACAAATGTTTGCGCTCGGTCCAACTTCTTGAGATATGGGCCTTTAAAGCTTGAGAATATAATTGGCCATATCTCACATATTTATGGTCCGATCTGGTTGCGTTGAATATCATTATAAAGACCATTAAAAACTCTTTAAATCTGCATATAAATATATTACATTTTATTAACCCATTGGGGACAAATTTAAAAAATACGACTTTTTAACCTCACTTTTTTGCTAAAAATCTGATTTTCTCAAAAAACAGCCCTAGTAAACCTATTTTCTACCTAGACTCAGGTTGTAGGCAACACCTCAGGCTTTGTTTTAAGGTATAATACTTCATATTATCCCTTCTAAGACCGGAGATATTAGCATTATATTTATGTAAGGGTTATTTTTAAAAATTTTTCATTTCTTTGAATTAATTAACTTAAAAAAAAACGAAAAAAATATATAAAAGTCCAATATTTTGATTTTGAAGCTTAACTTGAGGCCTATAGGAAAATAAATAAAATTTTGGAAAAAAGTAAAAAAAACTTTAATTTTTTCTTGTATTTTAAATTTTGAACATAAATATCTCCGGTCTTAGTAGGGTTAATGCGAAGTATTAAACCCTAAAACAAAGCCTGAAGTGTTGCCTACAACCTGAGTCTGGGCAGAAAATAGGTTTACTAGGGCTGTTTTTGAGAAAATCAGATTTTTAGCAAAAAAGTGAGGTTAAAAAATCGTATTTTTTAAATTTGTCACCAATGGGTTAACAAAATGTAATATATTTATATGCACATTTAAAGAGTTTTTAATGGTCTTTGTAACCATATTCACCTGAACTAGATCGGACCATAGGTATGTGAGATATGGCCAATTATATACTCAAGCGTTAAAGGCCCATATCTCAAGAAGTTGGACCGAGCGCAAACATTTGTTTTTTCTATTTTAATAAGCTTTTAAGCCCTTTTAGGCCAAAGAAAAAATTGGCCTATGGCCGGTAAAATTTGTTTAACCCTGCTGTTAGATTAAGCCCATTTGGTCCAAATAATGGCTAGTTTTCTTTGTAAGTTTTGAACGGTGATATATACTGACTTCAGTTTTCAGGTCACGTGATCTTTTTTATAAACCAATGGCATGAGCAAAATTAAATTTTCTAACTAGAAACTGGACTGAGTCAAATAAGATATTACAAATTTCAGATTAAGGGACCATTTGGTCCATAGAATATATTCTTTGATTTTCTTTACAATTATGTTCAAAATATAAAATAACAATAATAATAAAAATATTTGAGTATTACTGACCCAAAATAGATACGAAGAATACGAATAGATGGTTATTTTGTTTGTAAATTGCAGTATGGACCTAATGGTCTCTTTAGCTAACATTCGTTAAAAATACGAATCTTAGGTTAAGGGACCATTTGGTCCATAGTATATTTCCTTTGATTTTCTTTACATTTATTTTCAAAACAAAGATGATAATAATAATAACAATATTTAGTGAATATTGAACTAAAATATATACAACGAATGCGATATAATTGATATTCTGCATGAAAATTGCAGTATGGACCAAATGGTCCCCTAACCTAACATTCGTATTTTTGACGTAGAATACGTCTTACCTTACGGTATGAGGAGTCATGTCAGGTTTTTATTGTTGTAATCTTTATTTCATTGAATTTGAGGAAACGGCTAGATGAATTTTTTTAAAGATGATATCTTTCGTTTGATATACATTTCATATTGGTTGATATATTTCTAGTATTTTAATTTCTCAAATGAAAATTGTTTAAACACATACACTCAAACATATGTGTGGTGTTTGGTTGAGTGTTTTTGGTTGCTCAACATTGCTTAGGAACATGTATCTAGTAAAAAGTGAAACGAACAGCAAGCTAACGTAATAAAGCTTTTTTGCGAAAGCTTCAATAAAGCTGTTGTAACATTAATTTTGAATTGTAAAGCGTAAAGCTTTCACACAACGCTCGAATGCTAATGCGAAGACTCGATAAGGTAAACCTTTTTTAATATTAGGGCGGCCCTCTCAACATTCGCAGAACTTATTTCAATAAAAATATTAATTAAAATACATAAATTAAATTAAGTTTAAAAAAATTGAACATAATATTTTTTTTTTAACGGACTTGAATCAAATGCCGTTGGTAAATATAAAAATTACAGCAGACAGTTGTCCGAGGCCTTCGGCCACGGACTGTCCCTGCAGGCTGTGTCAGAGACACGGCCATTAAGTTTAACGTAGAACACGCCATCCGATAAGACAGAAAACATATATAACAATAAATGATAAATAATATAAGCAAATGAATTTATTGTTATATGTGTTTTCTGTCTTATCGGATGGCGTATTCTACGTTAAACTTAATGGCCGTGTCTCTGACACAGCCTGCCAGGGACAGTCCGTGGCCGAAGCCCTCGGACAACTATCTGCTGTAATTTTTTCCTAACCTAACAGCAGGGTTAAATAGCGCAGACTTAGCTATATCCATATATACCGATTTCTCAAAAACTGGAGCCAATCTGACACTTCCAAATGTACTTTCGCACTCAGGGGACTCCCCCTAGTAGTTTTTTCGACTATCACAGTGTAACCAATTTCGCATTAATTTTTTCTTTTGTTATAAAAGTACTTTTTCATAGAAATTGATCATGAATCGGAAAAATTATTAAAGAAAATAACATCTTAAAGATGGAATAATAAAACTAAAATGGAATAATACGTAGACCCTGTACGTCAATCTCATGGCAATCGTTGTTTCTTTATTTTTGAAACAACAACATCTATTCAATGGCTTTCGATGAAATCATGCAGAGGAAAGATATCGCACCATAAATACAAAAGCGTCACAACTCAAAATTTCGAGATTTTAATTTTTTTCTTAAAAACAATCACCGAGGACCATTTCTATCTGCTATGAAAATTTGGCCTCAGTTTCTCTTCCCTTTCGTCAAACAAATCCAGTATTAATATGTCTATGTTTGGGACATTTCATATATTTTTTAACTTTCCAACTCAGTTTTTTCCTCTACTGCAAATTTGTCAATTTTGAGTTGTGACACTTTTGTATTTAGGGTGCGATATGTTGTGAATGTGGCCGTCGGTGGTGCAATGGTTAGTGTGCGCGGCTCTTGTACATGAGATCCTGGGTTCGAACCCGGCTCTGACCACCTTCAAATTTTCTTTCGGCGGCGGTCACCTCGCATAGTGACGGCGACACTATCGAGTATCTAGACATGAAAAAGCTTCTCAAAATACCATTCGGAATCGGTGTAAAACTGTAGGTCCCAATCAGTGAGTGAAAACTGGAAAGCGCACAGCTCAGTGATTGTGAGAAGTTCTCCCCAGTCCCTTTATGGGATGTAATGGGAAACTATTTATTTATTTTATTTTTATGTTGTGAATATTGGCGGTTATGGTAAAGTATTGGAGTGACTGTTTTCGCACAAGTAGGAGTTTAGACAATTCTCGCTTACTTAAGATTTGTTTATCCCTATAATGAGTGATGATATACTTAAATACTTGTGGAGAAGGGAACTGATGATATGCCTTGGTGGGCGCATTGAAATAGCTATATTCCCAACCATGCAACATAATAATCAATTTCACATTATTTTACTACATTCTATGAAAGTTCACTTTTTGTTACAAAAATACTGTTTCATAGAAATTAATCTTGAACTAGAGAAATTATTAAAGAAACTCACTTATATTTAAATGCAAACATGATAATATTTACTTGCAATGATAACAACTTTCACGAGGAGCCATATGCGTGTTTCATCCCAAACATCCAAACAGTTACGGCGAAACATTTGTTGTGTTTCCTCCCAAACGAATGACAGAATGCACACAAATAAAACCCAACAGATCAGAAAACAATTAATTTTCACACGCTTTGAGGAAAATTTATGATTCACTAACAGAGCAGAGCATAGCTACAAAGCATAGCTACAAAATGAACTAAAGTAAACAGTGCACCAAACACTGCTGTATTTGTATCACAAACAAAGCTGTATTTTGATCACAACGACATATGTTATAATATTGTTACGATTAAATAAAAGCTTTAACTTACTCTTAATGACCAGACAAATGTAGTGACCAGAATTATGTAAATAACAAGGTGATTAATGCTGCGCCTGAAAGTATGCATTGTAACAATATACCACCTCGCTAAACCAGTAGCATGAATTCGCCTCAGTTAAAATAATTCTCCACTATTCGAGATGATTCTACAAAGCTAACTAACAACAACGACTAGAAGGTTCTTGAATTCGCTAGAGGTAACTACATTTGAGTATAAATACCGGAGGTCTTTGGAACGGAGAGCTCAGTTTGTGATTAACCGCCGGAATGTAAGCAACGTGATTTGATATTAAAATATAAGACATATTAAAGTGGTGTAAATAAAGTAAACTGTTGCACTATATCAGTAAAATAAAAGGAAGTTAAACCGTTGTAATTATCGTAATTTAAAACCAATCTTGTTTTATTATTGGAAATGAAACAGCTCTAAGGAAATTCTAAAAGGAAATTCGTAACAATATATTAGCCATTGTGTGTCAAACAAGTAATAAATAATGAATAGCAAACACAATGTGTTTGGACATACATAAGTATACTATATTTGCCACAAGCTCCAAACACACGTTATATTTGCATCCAAACAAGAAAAAGTACATATTATTCAGCGTGTATATCAACGTCTGTCTCCCCCCCCCCCCTCCCCGGCGGTGTTGCAATGGTAAGTATGCGTGACTCATGTCCATGAAAACGTGGCTTCGATCCCTGTTCAGACCACCTTACTTGAACGGTCATGTCGCATAGTGATGGCGACACTATAGAACATCAAGAAGGGTCGCCTTCCAGGTTGTAAAATACATATAGGCTACTATAATGCTGGCTCCAAACTAACTGGCAAAGTAGTGGTTAGATTTTATTCTATAGAGGTGGGTTTAGATAAATGCTAGCATATTAGTCTAATGGCTTTCATTCAGAAGTCAGAACAGTCGGAGAAGTTTCCCTTTGAGCCGAATGAACTTTATCACCGCCTTAGGTATCAAATCCTACTCTGAAAATCAGGCTGCTAATATAAAACTTTCGCTATCTGTATTCCCAATTTCAATATTGGCTCACAACAACACCGCATCTCTAAGAGATATGGTAAAACAGTTCCAATTCCAACTTGTATAGGTACGAGCGGATGAGCTGGCGAAATTAGGGAATACCTTACATGTTCCACTAAATACGGTGCAAGTGGGTATGCCCATCCATGCATGTAAGCTCATGCTGAAACGAAGCTCTTAGATATGCGAATGGTAGATTGTCTCGAGGCTCGAAATGCAGGATCAACAGGCAGGTATGGTTAAGATACGGCTTGAATCGTACGCTAAGCTTAACAATAAGTCCTAGACAATATATCTCTACTCTAATAGGTGTGATGATAGTACACTGTTTAATAGGAAGGCGAAAGTCTTCACGAGGATTCTCATCTCATGTATCTGCATGGCTGAAAAGGAGGACGGGAGGGTTGAACATATCATATGTTACTGTCCGGCTTTCGAGTGAGTAAGGTACAATATCTAGGATCTTTCTTCATTGTTGGATCTATCAGACACTCAGGAAGTTAAGTTAAGCTAAACGGAAGTTAAGACTGTCAGGAAGTTAAGATCTTAGGAGCTTATTAAAAAGTACTGTGTGGATCACCAGAGATTAATGTACGTCCGGGGTATTATTTGGCTAGATCGCCCCCTAACAGTATCAGTTAAATTTACAGGCTCAACGATAGGGACCCAATATAACGTCACATGGTACCACGACAACCCTTCATTGAACAAAGAGTGTCAATAGTGACGGCAACTTCTACCAATCCTAACCTAACCAATGACTATTATAGAACTCTAGCCAGCCGTAATATGAAGAATAAACCTCGTTCCTTTCTCACCAGACATCCATTATATTTTTGGAAATATTCTGTTTTCTTCTTCACATTGTTATCCCTGTAAATTAAACGATCACCATGTCTTCTAAGAAATATCTCTAAATATTCTCAATCTTCTCATGTTAAATTGCACAACAATTTCCTCCCTTATCTGAGCAAATCCTGCCACTGATTCCGGCCACTAAGAAATGCCAGCACGCGGTCATATATAACAAAAAGGACAATACTCTACCCGGTAAATAGAAACTTACACCTGACCCTATGTGAACACGTACTCACATATGTATATCTAGATAACATTTTGCCAGCAAAATGTTATTAAGTACACACCTATGTGTATGGTGTGTGTGTGTGTTACCACACTGAATACTGCAATTGTTATTAAGGTTTTACCTTACGACAGGGCAAAAGAATGACGGCGGGGAGACAAATTGAAACAAACAAACCGAAGAGAAAAAGCTACAAAAATAAAGAAAAAAAATGTATCTAGTGGAAAACATACTTCCGGAAAAAAGAGGAACACGAAACTTTTCTCATTAACCTGTACAGCAGCAGTAGTTGAGCTAACGTCGTAACGCAATGTAACACGATGCATTAGCCTTAAGACACATATCCTGTCGCACACACACACACACAGATGTTCACGTAGTATATGTAGACATTGTCCTGGTTAGTGGCTGACAAAATAAAAAGAAGAAGACCAGAAAGCGTAAGAATCAGCATCAACAGCAGTTCCAGTTGCAGCACTAGTAGTTTAAACTACAAAACAACACAATGAAAAAAAAACCTATGCTACAGCACGAACACCTTCAGGCTGGAAAAATAAAACAACCAATGCGAACAAAATATCATCAGGACTTTGAAGTTAAAATGCACAGAAGAAAAAAATTAAAAGATATTTCACAGCAGACCTCACAATGGGTAAATGTGAAAACAGGACATTTTCCTGCACAAATAAAAAAAAAAACAGAAATGGCAAAGACTTCGTTGCACTAGAACTTCTAAACTCTCCTAAGCGCCATTACTCTATTGTATCCTGCAGATGACTCGCATCTGCGTAAGTCATTCACTCCCACACACGTAGCCACTTCTAACATTGTCAACGGCATGATGTTCGACGGGTTTAATAATGACAGTATTTAAAGTGCATCATTTGTAGGCATTAGATGAGATTCATGTTCTTCAAGATGCACTTGCTCAACGGAACCCAAGAACATCTAAACATTGATAAGAAGTAATTTAAAGTATAAACAGTATGAATTGATTCTTGTATTTAGAACAACTAGGTACTTTATATGCTATTCATATCCACTCGTTTTGTGTGCTCTGAAATGGTGTTTATGGATTACACAGTGAGATAGTACATTTAGGGTCTCCAACACTCATCAATATCACTCGGTGTTGCCCTTGATCATCACAACCTTTAGTACAGACCTAAGCAAATGTCAGCCAATAATCAGGGCTGCACTTTCAAGTTTACTTTAATAAATCGTAAGCAGTTCAAAGTTGTGCATTACCAGGGCTGGGGAGTCTGGCAAAAATTTAACGACTCCGACTCCAACACTTTCAAAATCCAAGACTCCAGTATTTTGAAACTACCCCACGAATCCAACATTAAGCAAAAACATTTTCTAAAGTATCATTTTCATTACGAGACGGTCCAAAAACTAGCCCCGTTGACGTATAGATGGTGCCAGTAATTTGAAAAAAAATATATTTTGGTGCAAGATGGCAACGCAAGGCGCCACATTGTTTAGTAATTTCATTTGAGCCATCAAAAGTAAACAATTTCAGGGAATTTGAAAGCGTGGAAAAAAGTTGGTCACCGTTATGTAATTGAATATTTCAATTTGAAAGGTTTCAGTCCAAGCAATATTAACGAAGAGCTATATTCTACACTGGGGGAGTCTGCCCCTTCGTTTGCGACTGTAAAATATTGGGTAGCGCAGTTAAACGAGGCGGTACGAGCTCCCAAGACGAACACCGTAGTGGTCAAACAATTGAGATGTCCACGCCAGACACGGTTAAGAAAATCCACAAAATGGTATTAGATGATCGTCGGCTGAAAATAGGTGAGCTGTCCGAAATGATAGGCATTTCAAAAAGTGGTATACATCGTATATTGACCGAAGATTGAATACGAGAAAGCTGTGCAGAGATGGTTGCCGCGCTTGCTTTCAACAGAGCAAAAAAAAAATTTCATGAGTTGTCAATGGACACCCGGTTGGAACAAAATTCCTTTCGCTGCATTTTATGTACTAGTTAGTTCCAACACGCTTAAGGCGCACGTTGGAAAAGACGATAATTTAAATAGATTTTTAAAAAAAGATACTTTTTGTAAAATGATAAACTTTTATTATGAACTTTTTTTTATAAAATGTATTTTTGATGTGTTAACACGGCCTAAATTGATGTGTTAGGGTACGGCCTAAATTGCGCTCACACAGATGCGCTCACACAGATTGTCCGACAGCAATCACACATTGTTTGCCGTTAAACTCCTCCGAAACGGCTGGACCGATTCGTATGAAATTTTGTGTGCATATCTATTTTTCAACATCTATATTGTAACAACTATTTTTCATACCCCTAAATGATAAGGGTGACCCACCCCTGTATAGAACACAGATTTGTCCGACTGCGAAACACAGATTGTCAAACTGCGAAAAAAAACACACACCGATGTAGCGGCAGCGAATAGTTATCTTGTGTCGGTGCGGAGCACTCTCAGAGAAAAGAGAATAATGACGTGTTTATACGTAAATATATAAAAATTAGATAGAAAGAGAGCAACGAAAATTGCGAACTTGTGTAGAACATAACAATGTATGTATATTAGGGTGATAACTTTTTTTAGACAACATCCTCCCCAGGGCTTTTCTAATGGCAAATATTGTATTAACCCTGCTGTTAGATTAGGACCATTTGGTCCAAATTTTTTCTGTTTTCCCTTGTAACTTTGGAACGGTGATATATACTGACTAAATTTTTCTGCTAATGGGGTCTTTTAATAAAACAATGTTATGTGCGAAAATTAAATTTTCTAACTTTATTCAGGACTTTTTTCTCACAAAATGATTACAAAATGACGAATCTTAGATTAGAGGACCATTTGGTCAATAGTACATTTTTTCATTACCAAGCGAATGTAAATTCATGTCAAATATTTAGAAGATGTTTTTGATATGTCAAATACTTGCTTTAGAAATTATTGAACCAAAATAGTTACAAAGGATAAGATAAAATTATTATTTTGGATGAAAATTCCAGTATGGACCAAATGGTCCCTCAATCTAAGATTCGTAAGTTTTTTCATTACCAAGCGAATGTAAATTGATGTCAAATATTTAGAAGATGTTTTTGATATGTTAGCGGATGTTTTTGATATGTCAAATACTTGCTTTAGAAATTTTTGAACCAAAATAGTTACAAAGAATAAGATAAAATTATTATTTTGGATGAAAATTGCAGTATGGACCAAATGGTCCCTCAATCTAAGATTCGTAAGTTTTTTCTAATCTAACAGCAGGGTTAATGATAAAAAAACTATTTCAGTTCAATTTGGTAAAAAAGACTTACGCACCGCACCGACAGCGATTTCTAAAATGCCTTTAATATATTTCTTTTTAATTTTTTTTAATAAAAATTTTTTTAAAATATGGTTTATACATATGTAAGTATGTAAACAAATAATAACAATAAATGATTAAAAGTAGGTATTGTAAGATATAAACTTTAGGTTCAAAGTGCGCGATGTTTTACAAAGCGGATATATATCTTGTACTATTTTTATTCCACGTTTGATTCAAAACTTTAACGCGTTTGGTGCGTAACCGCTTTTAACGATAGCGAAAAACTAAAAACGTAGTTCTTAATATTTGTCCATGCCCTACACGATTTTGGCTGTGGAGATTTGATATTTGCAAAAAATGCAAAAAGTTATTACCCTAATGTATATGTGTCTGTTGCTTTGCATTCTCTTTGTTTTTTGTGGGTATAAAATATAAGGTATTAAGCAAGAAAATAATGACACTTGTTTTAAATATGTTTAAGTGTTTTATTTTCCAATGCAACATTTACTAATGTGTGCATAGAAATCCAAGAGGTACCGTGTAACAAAAAGGTGTTAACACATCGCCCGTGAGTACGAACACTCATTGAATTTTTTTTTGAAAGAAAATTTTTAGGTCCTTTTTGTAAGATTATATTTTATATTATTATATTTTCCCGAAATGGTACTTTTTTAAAGATAGGTACTTCTTTTATTAAAAGGTAAATGTTTTTCTAAGAAATGGTACTATTTCTAATATTTCTATGAAGTACTTTCTGTGAGAAAAAGCCACAAGTGTACGAATTTTTATGCGAAGAAGTACTTTGTGATGTGTTAGCATCTATAGCGGCGTATAGGGACTAAATCTATCAAAGTCAGATTTTATGCTGCTGCTAAAACCAGATTTAATGCTGCCGCTGAAACCAGATTTTCTGCGACTGCGAAAGAGAATAATGACGTGTTAAACAAAAATGAGCGAGCAAAAGAGCAATGAAAGAGTGGAGTGGCAGGGTTGAGGCAAACGAAATTGTGTCTATAGCGTATGTATTAACATAATAATGTATGTATGTACATGTGTCTGTTGCTGTTGTTGAACGGAGATAGAATGCATAGCCACGCAAAATTTCATTTGCAAGCCCATAGGCTTGCGCAGTCGACGTTATGGTGACACACTAATACGTCAGCTACTTCGTACAAAGTATGTGTTGTGTGTTTGGCTGTTCCGTTGCTGTTGATATGGCAAACATGTGGTTATGTGACACTCGTATTCGTCAGCTACTTCGGACAAAGTATGTGTGATGTTGTGTGTTTGGTTGTTTCGTTGTTGTTGCTATGGCCAAAACAAAGCGAGTCATTTGATGCTCAGCATTGCCCGGTGTATACAAAAAAACTATTGTTTTTTACTTTCCAATGTAACATTTACTAATGTGTTCATAGAAATCGAACAGGTACCGTGTAGCAAAAAGGTGTTAACACATCATCCGTGAGTTCGAACAGTCATTGATTTTTTTTCAGAACAGGTATTGTTAAAGAATTGGTACTCCTTTTAGGAAAAGGTTATTATTTTAAGAAAATGTACTTATTTTCGGTAAGGCTACTTACCTGCAGAAATGAAAAGGTATTATTTTATTTTTATGAAAAGGTACTTTTAAGAAAAGGAATTTTTGTAAAAAAAGGTATTTTTGTTTAAGAGAAGGTACTATTTTTAAGAAAATGGGTTTTTTAGGCACATATCTCAAGAAAAGTTATTTTGTTTCACAAAAAATTTAGTCTTTAAAGAAATGATAGTTTTTTAAGAAATGACTTTTTTTTGTAAGAAAATGTACTTTTTTAAGAAAGGGTATTTATTTAAAAAAATTACTTTTTTAAAAAAATATACTTCTAAGAAAATTTATTTCTTATAAGATAAGGTATTTTTTTGAAAAAAATGTACTTTGTTTAGGAAGATGAATAGGTATTTATTTTGAGAAAATTTTAGTTTTTCAAGAAAAGGAACTTTTTAAGAAAATTTTCTTTTTTTAGACTTCTGTCACTTAGGCTTTTCTAAATTTACAATATATACTAAATATTGGTTGCAGGCTCCACCTAGGAAACTTCTCGTTAAACAAGAAATTTCCTCACATTTGTTATATGTTAACATATGTTAGTCTAGAAAAAAGTTGTTTAATTAGTTTTCATTCAGTCCCCATCCCGCAAAGTGCGATAAGGAACTTCGTTCCAACAGCGTAGTGAAGACGTTTCAGTAGAGTGTTTGGCTATGTTTCACGGCATTAAACCCGAATTTTTCCATCGATGTTCATATAACCATGGATGAGACATGGGGCCACCACTTCATACATGAGACAAAGGAACAGTCAAAGAAGTTGTCTGCCGGCAAGGTCATGGCGTCTGTTTTTTGGAATGCGCAAGGGAAAATTTTCTTTGATTGTGTTCAGAAAGCAAAACCCGTCAACGTCAGCCAAAATTTATTGCAGCGTATAAGTGATGAAATTGTAGAAAAAATGCGGCATTTGGCAAAAAAAAATGTGATGTTTCATCAAGACAATGCTCCAGTTCAAACATCCACAATTGTGATGACCAAAATTAATGAATTCAACTTGGAATTGCTTCATCACGCACCTTATTCGCCAAATTTAGCTCTCTCGGACAATTTTCTATTTCGAAACTTGAAAAAATGGCGCGGTGGTAAAAGATTTGCCAACAATGAAGAGGTGGAGTCTGCGGTTGATGGCTATTTTAAGGAGTCTGACATTCTAACTCTGCGTATACTTTAAGCACTAGATTACGAATTATGACTTTTTCCTGCTTCAGTGATCTAGATATTTTTTTCCTATCGATTGAGGCCTCCTAATCATGAAAATGAATTTTAAAAATTTTTCCTCCGATTAGTTTCCAAGATATGAATTTTGGAATATTTTTTCGAATTTTTGAAGGAACTGGGTCGATTATTGACAGTATGACTATTATGCGTCAACGTACCAGTCGGTATCTTGACAACATTGCTACTGGAATGTGTTGCCGAAAACCCGAAAACATCAACTCGACATCGTCTACACAACTTCAAATTTCACGAAGTACTACGCACCTACACTAGAGTGGCATTTTTTCCCTTACTTTTGAAATTCAAGGATTGCAGGGCCGCATATTATGCCACTTGATGAAAAAATGCTATGCTATAAATTTGGGGAAAATTGGACAATGTTAACACGTCGCGCCCGAAGGTCAAAATTCAAAAATTTTGAAATTATGTTTTTCTAAGTGACAGATTGTTGCAATATACTTATTTTTCGGCAGATTTTTGCGAAACTTGGTGGGTTTGCAACACAGAAGTTACTTTGTATCTGGTAAAAATTTAGGCAACATGGGGCAACGTTAACACGTAGCGCCTTTAGGTCAAAGTTTTTTTTTATTTTTTTTTTTTTTTATTTTTTTTTTATTTTTACCAGATAAACAACAAGTTCATAGTTACAATTCTACGAAGTTTGTGGTAAAAATCTGGTAAAAAATGAGTATGTTACTCGAAGCTGACTATTGGAAATACATAATTCATCAATTTTTGAACTTTGACCTTGAGGAGGTAAGTGTTAACGTCGCCCAATTTTGTCCTAATTTTTACCAGATTAAGAGGAACTTCACTGTTACATTTGTACCGAGTTTCATAAAAATCCGAATAAAAATTAGTATGTTTCTGCAAGTTGTCTATTGGAAATAGATAAATTAAAAATGTTTCAACTTTGACCTAAAGGCGCTACGTGTTAACGTTGCCCCATGTTGCCTAAATTTTTACCAGATACAAAGTAACTTCTGTGTTGCAAACCCAACAAGTTTCGCAAAAATCTGCCGAAAAATAAGTATATTGCAACAATCTGTCACTTAGAAAAACATAATTTCAAAATTTTTGAACTTTGACCTTCGGGCGCGACGTGTTAACATTGTCCAATTTTCCCCAAATTTATAGCATAACATTTTTTCATCAAGTGGCATAATATGCGGCCCGGCAATCCTTGAGTAGAAAGAAAAAAAATTTTCATACAAAAAAATGCCACTCTAACCTACACGTATAAAAAATGGAGCTTACTAAGGAGCTACATATAAGACGCAAGTGAAGTCACACGCAAAGTGAAGTCACTCCTAATTTTCCAAAAAAAGTTATTTCTCCGATGAAGCGCATTTTCATCTGAATGGCATCGCGAATACACAAAAATTATCGCATTTGGGGCTCAGAAAATCCCCATGCAATCCATGAGAAAAGAATGCACCCACAACGAGCAACTGTCTGGTGCGGATTTTGGTCAGCGGGCGTGATTAGGCGTTACTTTTTTGAAGATGAGGCCGAAATTGCAGTGACGGTGAACCACATTCGGTACAGGAACATGACAACGGAGTTCTTATAGCTTCAACTGGATGACATTTCCAGAATATTTCAAGACGATTTCAGAACATTTCAAGACGACATTTCAATTGGACGATCTCCAGAACAAATTACCTCAAGAAATTCTGATGTCAACCGGCATCCAAGATAATGCGATTTAAAGCCGTGCGATGTCTTTCCTGGCCGTTTCGTAAAATCTAGGGTTTATGCAAATAAACCAGAAACAATTCGTGATCTCAAATCGGAGATCGATTGCGTCATCGGTGAGATACAGCCACATCTTTGTGAAAAAGTCTTGGAAAATTTTATGAAAAGAGTTATGGCCCGTCAACACAACCGTGGGGGCCCTTTTACGGATATTTTATTCCATACTTAATAGAAACATGTCTTCTTTAGAATTTAATAAAAAAAATTACAACTATCGCAAAAAGTTCGCATTTTTATTTTAAAATGAAAAAGTGCACTCTTACTAAGAAACCTTTATAACGGGGTTTTCAACAAGAGCGCTACAAAAGTTTTTTTAAATAAAACAAAACCGGTTTTGGATACCACTGAAATTCTTTATTCCTTTGAAAGTACGTTCGATGCCATTATGTATAGAACTCGATTTCTTTTGCATGGCCACCACGAGCACGCTTGCAGAAGTCCAGACGCTGAACCCAATTTTCGACGGTTTTCAAGCATAAATCGGCCGATACTGCTGCAATTTCACGTTCGATATTCGTACGAAGTTCATCAATCGTCGCTGGGTTGTTGGCATAGACCACAGACTTGACATAGCCCCACAGGAAATAATCTAATGGCGTCAAATCGCACGACCGAGGCGGCCAATCGACTGGACCATTTCGTGTGATAACACGTTCACCAAACTTGGTTTCCAATAAATTGATTGTGGCATTCGCTGTGTGGCTTGTGACGCCGTCCTGTTGGCACCACATGTCCTCCAAGTCCATATTATCCAATTGGGGCCAAAAATATTCGGTTATCATTGAACGGTAGCGATTCGCATTCACAGTAATGTGCCGGTCTTGATCATCACGGAAGACGTACGGCCCAATGACTCAGCCAGCCCATAAACCGCACCAAACCGTAATTTTTTCGGGATGCAATTAAGACTCATGGATTACGTGTGGATTGCTGTCTGACCAATAACGCATATTTTGCTTATTGACGAAGCCATTCAGCCAGAAATGAGCCTCATCGCTGAAGATGATTTTCCAATGAAAATACGAATCATTTTCAAGTTGTTGCTCAGCCCAATTCACGAACATACGACGCTTATGGTGGTCAAGCGGCTTTAGTTCTTGCGTCAATTTGATCTTGTAAGGATGTAGGCCAAGATCTTTTTGCAAATTCCCAACGCTTGAGAACGACATGTGAGAGACACATGTATATCTTTCCATGATGAAATGGCAAACCTTACTGAAGAGAAATGTCAAAAGAGCGGGAAAAAATATGGCGTCGTTTGCTGTCCCTATCGATTTACTTTTGTAGCGTCTCTGTTGAAAAACAGTTTATTAGTGATTGTAATGAAATTGGTTTAACTATCTGTATTTCTGACTTGAGAGAATATTTAACATCTCAAATAACTTTAGATGTCTAAGGGCCATTATTACAACTTGCCATCAGTTAAACGCAGGATTTTGTCTACCCGATAAATAGCTTTGCATTATTACAACTTTCATTTTTATTGTTATTATTATTATCAATAATAATAATTAATCGATAAAAGAAGTAATAAATTAAGGTTTTATAATGCAAAGCCATTTATGGGTCCAACAAAATCCTGCCTTTAACTAACGGCAAGTTGTAATAATGGCCCTAAGTATGATACAGTTTTTTTGCAGGTTTCATTGACAGTGAAGAGTACTATAATTTGAAAAATCGCAAAATATATTACATACAAATACATCACCTATCATTTACCAAAATATTTTGGTTAAGACGGTGAATAACGTGTTTCTTCTGACCTCACCTTAAAGTTTACTATAGGTAACCGACATAATCGGGGCATTATTAACAAGAATTTGGAAAATATTCTACAAACTTGTACAGCTACTAAATTATTAATTTGCTGTAATGTATGAAGAGATCTCCTTTCCTCTAGGATTATTTATAATACCCTCACATATGTTTATAATCCGGCTTTTCATATGTATAATACGTTGCGAAAACGTTTACCCATTACCCATTTCACATATTGCATTCGTTTCATTTTATTATCCCTTATCTGTTCTCATTGCTACGATATCCCGTTTGTCGGTCTATCTATCTGTCTGCTGCTTGTCGTTTTTACATCACATGCAATTTTTCTACACCATTAATATATATAATACCATTTTTGTAATACTGTATCCTTTATAGCTTTTGTGCAATATGTGAGATAGACCCTTTTCCTCCGCTCAATCTTTGCTCCTTTGTAGGTGCTAAGAGGGGGATTTCTATTCAGTTGCTCCGTTATGCTTTCAACTAATTTTTAACGGAAACAGGAATCCACATTAGTGCACAATTGTTTGTGAATATTAGATTTGTTGCATCTGTGTTAGTGTTGGCAGTGTCACAGGATGAGTTCTAGAGACGCAATTACACTACGAAGAGTTTTTCATATGTTTGTGTGTGGATCACAACTACGATAACAATGTTATTTTGTATATGTGTGTGTGTGTGTGTATGAGAAAGAGAAAGAGAGCAAAGAGAGTGTTTGCATGGATGTATGCCATTTCCGTATGTTAATTTATTATCACACTAAAATATTATTGTGATAATCCTTGAAACAAAGGAGTACAAAATTCATACTGCTATCAGTTTGAGAGTGCACATGTGTATGTATACCCATCCATGGTTGTGTGTATTGTTTTCATAAAAGACTAGATTTCTTTTGTAAAGCGATTGAAAGGATTGTCTGTATGCGAGTACAGCGAGATTCTATGATGATGGCAACCCATATCCCCTGTATGTGTGACAGATAACTGCAGGAATGCTGTGTAATTGTTAAAGATGCAAAAACTCGCAAATTACTAATATTACAAAAAAAAAGAATTGCAATGAATTAAAGTTAATTTCATCCTATCACCGGCGGATTTTCACATTTCACATTAAGGAAGGAAACTTTTTCACTAATGGTGGTGTTAAACCTGTGACGCGGAAATGAAAATTAATTATAGAAAAATATATTTAGCCTAATAAGTTATAAGAGGGATTTGGATATTACAAACTCAAAGGAAGTAAATAACATAGTCGAAGAAGCATGTGACAGTTGAAAGTATAAAGTGAATTAGAGTTGAAAACTGCATTGCCTTCTCAATAAATTGCTGGGCCATTACATCACATGAAGTTAGTGGATTGGGTTTACATTGATTTTGAACGGTCATGCTTAGAGAAATCTTTTTAAGGCTAAATACGCCATAAGGTCGACGTCACTAAGAGAAGCCACTGCCAACGAAAGCAACAAGAAGTGGTTAGTGTAGACCCACACCTCACAGTTGTCTTTTCTTATAATAGAACACAATTTAACTGTTTAACATAACAAAAATTACACGCTAGTACAAAATGCATCAATGTACAATACGCTGAAAATTTAAAATTTTTTGTTGTTTGGATGCAAATACAATGTGTTTGTAGCTTGTCGCAAATATATTGCTACTCAATATAACATGTTTGGGGTACAATGAGTAGTAGGTTATAATATATGTATATATTTGTGACCCAAATGTGTCTTTGTTTGATGAAAATTGGTGAATACAAAAACGTGTCAGACAATAAAGAAACAACAAGCAGCCGATCATCAATTCACGGGAACAGTGCTTGAAAACATGTACATGGTTCGTGTTATATGTTGCTTGGACCGTTATTTTTCAGCGCGAAGTTTTTTCCTGCACACTACCGATCCAAGCTTCTCTATTGTTGATTCAATGGTTATTTTTATGTCTTTTAGTGACAGGTACTTAACAGATTGACTACTTTACTGTCCACGAGTTATCTACGGTGGATAACCCACACATATCTGTCTTTTAGTGTTACATATAGGAGATAGTAAAACCTTTTTTTTTTTGTTTCGATTATTTTCAGTCTATGCTACTGTTAACAAGTTATCTATGGCCTTGTCAGTCCACACTGTACTGTCACTTCGTGATACAGAGTGGAGACAGTTAACAAAAAATTATGTAGACACTCCCAATAGAACTTTTCCCGAATTCTTCGGAAAGTATACAGAGATTGTGTATGAAGAAAAAAGACAACTCCACACATCTTCGCATACTTTGTATATAGAGTGCATATGTAGATACGAAGATGACAATTTTGGGTTCGTTTCTAATTCAACTTCATACAATATCACATACTTTGTTTACTAAAAAGTGTACTTTGACGAAGCTTAAAATTTTTGACTCAATTTCATGATGATTGTTATTGAACTGGTTGGCCATATATGTTATCTTCATTTTTTAACGTCCGTGATCCCCGGGAGTTGTTCGAGACCGGATAAGTTTGTATTATACTTGTTTTCAGACACTAGCGTGAAGTTAGCCCACCATCGTAGCTCACATATTTCGATGGAGGGCTAACTTCACACACTGAACGGAAAAGCATCGTGACAGGGATGAAAATGTTTATCACCCAAACAGTTTGTTTCGTTGATGCTACGAATTTGTTTCATTGGTGTAAATAATGTGAGCCATTGTTGCAATGAATTTGTTTCATTACTACAATGATTTTGTTTCATTGATGCAATGAATGTTTCCAAGTGTGTTTGAATACAAAGTGAATACGTAGTGTGTTGAAACATATACAAAAAATTTCAACGACATTGAAACAGAACTATGTATGAACAGAACTAATATGTGCGAATATTAAAGTATGAAAATTTTCCAAACTTTTTTTAACTTTCTGAGGGTTTTCTTATATATAGCGGAAATTGGGTTTCGTGGATATTAAGGACCTAGTCCAGTCTCAATGGCCTTGAAATTTTTTGTGAAAGATCCCCGTAGCAGTTGTAACAATATGTGCGAATATTAAAGTGTGGTCTCTTTAACATCTTAATGGAGATCATTATGAGAAAAGCTGCAGTCAATATGAATAAAACCATCAGCAGCAAAAGTCACATGCTGCTCGCGTATGCTGATGATATAGATATCATTGGGCGCACAATTAGAGAAGTTACTGCGGTTTTTTTGAGAATTGAGAAGGAGTCAGCAAAAGTGGGTCTGGCGGTGAATGAGGACAAGACAAAATTAATGGTTTCAACGAACAGGGCCTCCACGCGATTAGACCAAAGCGTGAACGTTGATAACCGTTATAACTTCGAGGTAGTGGACGAATTTATATACCTCGGATCTGCCGTGAACAAAAACAACAACGTCAGCCTTGAGATCAAACGGAGAATTGTGCTTGCGAATAGATGTTATTTTGGGCTAAGCAAGCACTTTAGAGATAAAGCCCTCTCTCGAGTAACAAAAGTCCAGCTGTACCAGACTCTCATTCAACCTGTCTTGCTTTATGGCGCAGAATCCTGGGTCCTATCGCAAGCAGACGAAACATCTGTAGGAGTCTTCGAGAGAAAAATACTCCGAAAAATTTATGGCCCTATAGTGCACAACGGCGAGTATCGGCGACGCATGAATCATGAGCTGTATGAGCTTTATCCTGACATTGACATAGTTAAGCGGATCAAGATAACGCGATTGCGCTGGCTAGGCCATGTCAGTAGAATGGATGAAGATGAACCAGCGCGAAGGCTTTTCGAAACCGAACTCGAAGGAAGACGAAAAATAGGAAGACCAAGACTCCGCTGGAGGGATCAGGTTGACGAATCCTTGCGTACACTTGGTATTGCCAACTGGAGAGATAAAGCAAAAGATCGAAATATGTTATCTTCGTTTTGTAAGGTCCCTGACCCCCCGGGGTTGTCCGAGACCGGATAAGTAAGTAGTATTAAAGTGTCAACGCTTTCCAAAATTTTTTTAATTTTCGCAGAAGTTTTCATATATATGTCGGATATTTGTTTTCATCGATTTTAAGGACATGGTCCTGTCTTAATGGCTTTGGAATTTTTTCAACAAGTTCTCGTTAGTATTGGCAACAACGTGTGTGAAAAACAAAGTGTAAAAATTTTCCAAATTTTTTTCATTTTCTGAGAAGTTTTCATATACTCTATGGCGAATATTAGTTTTCATCGACTTAAAGGACCTAGTCCTATTTTGATGTCCATCGATTTTTTTCTAAAACTTCACCTTAGTATTTGTAACAACGTCTGTGAATATTAAAGTTTCAAAACATTCCAAACTTTTTTTAATTTCCTGAGAAATGTTCATATAAATAGCAGCTATTTGTGTTTAACGGTTTAAAGGATATTGTCTTGTTTCATAGTCCTTGAATTGATATTTCTAAATATTCATTTAATAATAATAAAACCATATAAAGAAAAAAAACATTTTATCATTTTTAAACTTTTGTGAAACGTACATCAAAAATACTAAATTTGATCCTTTTTAAGGGGCTCTTCATATGTCAATATCCTGAACTTTAAATTACACATAACATGCTTAATAATGTAATTATAATATTGACGGTAGAACTGTCCCAATTGATTTGGCCTATTTCAACTTTGTACAGAAAAGTGGGCCACGCATGGTGGGCAACCATGAACGTTGATAATGTGTTTATTCGTAATAAACCGTAGGTCTCGTAAAGTTATACGCAAATATTAATTAGCTTATTCCTTGGATTTTTTTTCGGGAAAAGGTTCTTGACGAAGATGTACTATTTCATTAACAATATGTACTATTTATTTTTAGTGTATGCTTAACCACCTAAAGTTGGTTGGTTCAGTCATTGTTAAACATTTTCCGAACAATATAATTCGAAGTTTAGCCATAATTTATTTACAAAATGAAGATGACAACTGTACTAAAAGCTAGCCTTAAGAGAAATATATGGAGATATCTCGGAATATAAAATTTCCAAATGTCGCTTTCTCAGGCCTAATTCAATACAAAATGATGTTAACAAATCAGTAGAGATGCTGCAGTTACATCAAGAAAGCTCTCAGAAGAATATATGCAGTGTTAATATAAATTTTAAAAACAGATTTTTAATAATATATTTCATCTGCACTTTAGTATTTACGGTGCTTAAAACCTTCATGTTTAATTTACTATTCAAAATTTGTTACAATATTTTGCACTTTTCTATTTCTTCTTTTGCTTCATTTTCAAGAACATAATTTCCACGAATATTGTAATACCCTTCGCAATATAATGGAGTTTACTCACTACGTAATTCAGTTTGTAACATCTTGAAATAATCAACGCTGCACATATCGTTCATTCCATGTCAAACCGGACACCTTTTTTACACGACCGTTTCAGATTTTTATGAAACTTGGCAATATTGCACTACTATTAGCACTGTTTAATTTGTGGTTGTCAGAAAAAAAATAAATTTTTTTTAAGTAGTTATATGATTTTTCAAAATCATGAAAAATGTACCGAGGTGGCTACATTGAAACGGATGTAAGATCAAAACGCGACGGTGAATTTTAAAAAGCTATACCTTATTTTAAACGTCTTGACGCGTAGTTTCTGCCGATCTAATTTAATTTTGTTATATAGGGTGCCGAACATTTGTAGATTCGTGAAATTAATTTTGTAACGTGATTTTCACTATTTTTGCACCAATATTCCAAATTAACAAAAATACACGCATACTTCCCTATCGATTCTAAACAAACCCTGAAAATGTTAGCTTCGAGAAGTAATGCGTTATATTTTAAAAAAATTAATTTCTTAATGTAGTCCTCGAAAATATATCTACCAAAAGTACTACAACTCTGCAAATCCATAGTGTGAACACCCTGTCGTATATGCATGGGAACACCCTGTCGTATACTCGTATACGGAAATCTGAAAAACGTCAAAAATAGAAAGCATCAAAGCGTTCAGATATTTGTATTTCACACAAAAACATATATACATATATCAAACAAACAACAGCTGATCATTTAGTACTCCGCATTTTATTTAGTACATCTGCAAAAGTTGTATTGTCGTATAATATAATTTTTTTGCATAAATCGAAGTTCTTTTAATTGAACTATTTATTATCACGTGAAACACGCTCGTCATACGGTCCAAAATATCACTTTTATTGTGCAAAATGAATTCACGGCATGACTCTTGTATCAACCCATTTAATATTTCGAGACATGGAAAAAAAACCTACAAAAGATCTACGCTGGATGAAAACGTTAAATGGAAGAATAAGAATTTGTAACACGTGCCGATTAAAAATGAGCAAAATTTCTTTAGAGACAACAGAAATTGATTCGATTAGGGATGTTTCGCCAGACCCCGAAGCAAATAGACAGTGCCCGTCAAATAGTTATTCACCGGAATCATCATTAAAAATTTCTTCACTTAACCAATCTTTGTTGCTCTTAGGGGATTCGCCCATCCAAAAAAGGAAAATGGTCCAGAAAAAGTATATCGCCCATAAAAAATGTAAAGTCGTTAGTCTGATCTCAGAGAAAATATTTAATGAAAAAAATTAAGGTAATGAACAAAAAGAAAATGTAAATCAAGAAGATGGTATAATATTAAAATTAAAGGAAAACTTCGAAAAAACAAACGATAAGCAGCTAAAAATTAAAATTTTATCATTATTTGCGGATTGGTCTTACAGCCAAATTCAGACACATTTCAGCGATGTAACAAAGCATATGATTTCTATTGTAAAGAAAGTTGTGGACGAAAAGGGAATTTTAGCTTCTCCAAACTCTTACAGGAGAAGTCGTTAAGAGAGTAAAAGAGTTTTACGAATCACAGGAAATAACCAGAATTATGCCAGGAAAAAAAGACTGCATTGAAGTCGGAAGCGGACCTGCAAAACAAACTGTCCAAAAAAGATTAGTATTATGTAATTTGAAGGAAGCACACGCTTTATTCAAGGAAAAATATCCAGAGACAAAAGTGCAATTCTCGAAGTTCGCGGAACTGAGACCAAACTACTGCATTCTACCTGGAGCCGCAGGAACCCATTCCGTCTATGTATGTTATATTCATCAAAACGTGAAACTAATGATTGAAGGAGCTTCTCTGGCAAGAATAACATCTAATAATTTAAAAATATCATCATATAATGACTGCCTGTCACGTATAATATGCAACCCTCCAACCTATGATTGCTATCTACAGAGGTGTAAGATGTGCCCGGGTTGTGAGCCCATAATTGAAGAATTGAAGCAAATTTTTAATAATAATATGATAGACACAGTAACATATAGACAATGGGCCACTACCGATAGATGTGCTCCTAAGACATTACAATAAAGCATTGAAGAATTTTTCGACAAGCTTTCAGAAAAGTTGCTTCGTTTGTTAACTCATTCGTACGTTGCAAAGCAACAACAGAATTTTCTCAATAAGAAAAAAAATGAGTTGGAACCTGGAGAATGTTTCTCTGAAAATTATGCGTTTATAATTCAAGATTCCATTCAAGGCGCTCATTGGAATAACGACCAGGTTACGATTCATCCAATGGCAATTTATTACAAAGACAATGGAAAAGAAAAATTTACTAATTATGTAGCAATTTCTGAATGTTTGAAACACGATACTGTGTCAGTTAATTTGTTCCAGAATGGTCTCATATCATTTCTTAAAAACACCTTAGGATCATTGCAGAAAATTTTTTATTTCTCAGATGGATCAAGTGCTCAGTATTAAAATAAGAAAATTTTCATAAATCTTATATATCATGAAGATGACTTTGGTGTTAAAGCGGAATGGCATTTTTTCGCAATATCCCACGGAAAGGGACCATGTGATGGCCTGGGAGGTACAAGTAAAAGGTTAGCAGCAGGGGCAAGTTTAACAAAAATGTATGAACCTATTAATAACGCCCATGTATTCTTTTCCTGGGTTAAAACTAACGTAAAGAATGTTAATACAGAATTTTTTACCTCAGCACAATATAATCAAAATTTTATTAAACTTCAAGATAGATTTAACAAAGCTAAAGTTATTCCTGGAACCTTAGGATATCACTCATTTATTCCACAAGAAAACAAGCGACTCCAAGTCAAAATTACATCAAACGCTTCTTATTCATTCACTAAAGATATTATTAAACATTAGTTCTTTTAACGATAAATTTTTCATTATTACTAATTCTGTATAATATATCGCACCCTATCTACAAAAGAGTCATAACTCAAAATATTCAAATTTTCAATAGAGCCAAAAAACTGATTTGGTTAATTAGAGATATGTATGAAAATACTCACTAATAGACATATTCATAAAGGATTTTTTTCACGAAAGAGAAGAGTAAACGACATCAGATTTTTACAGTGGATAGAAATGGTCCTCGGTTATTGTTTTTAAGCAAAAAATTTAAATTGGAAAATTTTGAGTTATGACTCTTTTGTATTTAGGGTGCGATATGTAGCGCTTCTTTAATTTTGCAATTAGTCTTTCATTATTTTTAAAATTGCAATAAAACTTTTACAGATGTATTAAATTGGTTTTGTACGTTGTTTTAATTATATAATCATTTGATTGTATAAAAATTCCGATTTGTAGTCATAAAATTACCCTTATGCTGATCAGCTGTTCTATGTTTGATATATGTATGTATGTTTTTGTGTGAAATACAAATATATGAACGCTTTGATGCCGTCTATTATTGACGTTTTTCAGATTTCCGTATATGAATATACGACAGGGTGTTCACATGCATACACGACAGGGTGTTCACACTATAGATTTGCAGAGTTGTAGTACTGCTGGTAGATATATTTTCGAGGACTACATTAAGTAATTAATTTTTTTAAAATATAACGCATTATTTCTCGAAGCTAAAATTTTCAGGGTTTGTTTAGAATCGATAGAGGAGTATGCGTGTATTTTTGTTAATTTGGAATATTGGTGCAAAAATAGTGAAAATCATGTTACAAAATTAATTTCACAAATATACAAATTTTCGGCACCCTGTATAACAAAATTACATTAGACCGGCAGAAACTACGCGTCAAGACCTTTAAAATAAGATATAGCTTTTTAAAATCCACCGTCTCGTTTTGATTCTACACCCGTTTCAATGTAGCCACCTCGCACATTTTTCATGATTTTGAACATTTTAAAAAGCATATAACTCCTTAAAAAAAATTTATTTTTTTTCTGACAACCACAAATTAAACAGTGCATAGTAGTGCAATATTGCCAAGTTTCAGAAAAATCGGAATCATCGATGTCAATTTTGTCAGAAAATCGGTCGGTTTGACATGGAATGAATGATATAAGACATATATATTATTCCTGATTGTAACAAAGATCTAAGATGATCCGTCTGCCTGCCTGTTTTAAATGCGCTAGCGTTCAACCGACTTTGCCCAGATCCGTGAAATATGTATCTAGTTGCAGGCAGTGACGAAAATTTGCTGAATCAGTTTGGAGAAAAAAATCCCTGTGCATGAAATAAAACAACCTCTTGACGACTTTTTCAGGTATTTTTAGAAGACTGGTGCTATTTTATTCATAATTCGGGACAACTTTTAGCAGCGTTTGAAATAAACGTGCGCAAAATGTATAAACTCTGTTAATCGGAGTATTCGAACTGCAAATGCTGCACAGTCCTTCTATACTTTTCACAAATCTGGTTTATGGCAGCGACAATAGAAATGTACAATTTAAATAATCACAACTCTGGTAATATTTGGCATCTGCAGATGACATTTTTATCCGAACTGGTTAAAAACCAGTCACGAGACTGGTACCTGGCGTAGTCCTCCCAGTCGTTAATTAACACCTTAGGACCTATTCGGTTTCAGTTCAATAGTTCTAGTTCTTCGACAAGTCCTTCAGCTAAACCTTTAGTTTCAGTTCAAATACAAGTATCTTTTTAAAAGTTAAATAAAATGTACTAACCCTAATTTGTTTTGAAATATTGTAGTTTTATTAGAACTAACAAACATTCCCATTATTTATGGAATAATAGTTCATTTATTCTATAGACTTCGCAGTAGCTCATCCTGTCAGCTAAATTTTCCAAGACTTTTTTGACGTTTGGCAGGAATGGCGCCGATGACAGTTGTGGATCATTTCTGGATTATTCGCATAGCATCATTCTTTAACGGCACCCCACCAGTCCAATTGATATCGCCAAGTTGGCTGAGAACTCAATGCGCAAAAGATAAGCTAAGATAAGAAAGAAATGGTATCCCGGTTCTAACATAATAAAAACTTTAAAAATTTCATGATTTTTCAAAAATTAAAGCTCTCTAAATCTCCTTAAATTTACCCACAACTTTGTGTTTCTAGGTTATTCAGCTATTCGCATATTTCCAGCGGCTGAAACCGAGACTTTGAGCACTTTTGTTTTTAAGGGCCACTTTACGGACCATGAGTGTTGTGCACTAGCAAGTCACGAACTTTTTCCACAAACATGCGTACAGCACGACCGATCGGTTAACTTTCTAGATAATTTTTTAAAAGTAAGTCAAAAATCAGTTTCCGTACTTTTTTCAAAAAACAAGAATTGTTGTACTTATATAGAGGTTTTCAACAGAGACGCTACAAAAGTAAATGGATAGGTACAGAAAACGACACCATATTTTTTTCCGCTGTTTTGACATATCTCTTCAGTAATTATTGACCAAGATCAATAACCTATACACCAAGAAATGAAAAAGAGAAACAGTATCATTTCGAAAAACAGCAAACTATAATCCCAAAAAAATATTTACAATTGAATAATTCTTAATGTTGAGTTTGGTGTTTAAGGGACAAAGCCGCTTCAAATTTGATAAAAAATTTGTATTTGCTTGACCAATGTTATTCAGAAGATATTTAATGGAAACCATGATGGTGAAGGGTTTATATATTTCGGCTCAGCCGAACTTAACAAAATGCTTGCTGTTTTCTATTTTTTTAATATTTTATTACACAAGAGTTTTACTTTGTGGTTTATTGTAGGGAGCCTCCCTCATCCGAGACAAAAAGAAAAACAAGCAACAAACGTGAAAGGCGGAATAACTTTTGACTTTTTGCATATAAAAACTAAACGTGTGCTACGTTTTGGTTAATGTCTTCTCAGCAGTAAGTTTACTTAAGTTTATCTTTATCTTTTGCTTATGCATTTGAGGTAGTACTCGAACTCGCACTCGTACTCTACGCTCGTTTGCTTCGAGTGTACACATGGATGTACGAAATGTAAAGATGCATGTTAAAATTATGACTTCTTTTAGTTAAACTTACGTGAGCATAAACATATAAGTGGCAGCATAAATTTACTTACTACTTCGGCATGCAACACTAACTAACACTAGCAGCAACAGCAAAAGCGAGCTGACGCCAACATTGCCATCACCACGACAACGAAACGGCATCTTCAACTGCAACTAAAGTTAAGGATGCTAAAAGTATTTATAAAGAAACTTTTTCGCACGTTTAAGCGTATGAATACGAGTTATTTTCCAAGTATCGGTTCATAGAAGTTACTCAAATGAAACAGCTCCATATTCCTAGATGGTGGTGGTTAGAAGAAAATATTTATAAATGTGGGTGTTTGTGCATCTTCTATTCCACGAAAACTGCATATTCTTCATATAACCAAACGGATACATGTAAATAAATTCAGTTGGAAAATCATAAATAAATACCGTAATATTTGTGAGATAGCTATTGTAATTATGGCAGGGATCAATAGATTTGCTCTGAGATTTATAAGCATTCGTTGTAGAGATAATTTAGTCTTATATACAAAAATTTGGGTTCCCATTACATTCCATGATAGTACTGGAGAGAGCTTCACCACAACCAGTGAGCTGTGTGTTTTCTCATTTTACCCTAGACAGATCTTAAGAATAAAATGACTACTTTACTAATATTTCGATCTTAAAGAAAAGAAACGTTGCGGGATGGGGCTAAATAAAAAAAATTAATCAACTTTTGTTTAACACTATTATGATACAACCCAGTATTATCAACTATATTGGGTACTTTTGCATTGGTTTGTGTCTAGACTAACATATGATGGAAAATTCCTCGTTTAATGGGAAGTTTTCTAGGTGGAGCCTGTAACCAATATTTATTATATATTGTAGTTTTGAACCCAATAGAAGGTAAATTCAGAAAAACAAGCTAATGTGAAAGAAGTTTAAAAAATAACATTTTCTCAAATAAGTACCTTTTCTTAAAAAAGTAGACTTTCTTAGAACTAATTGCGTTTTCTTGAAAAAGTACTTTTTCTTTAAAGAGTACTTTTTTGTGAAACAAAATAACTTTTCTTGAGATAAGTACCTACTCTTAAAAATGTGCCTATTCTTCAAAAAAGGAACAATTCTAAAAAAAATCCCATTTCTTAAAAAACCCTTTTCTTCGAAAAAAAAGACTTCTCTTAAAAAAAACCATTTCTTAAAAAAACTCCTTTCTGAAAAGTACCTTGTCTTAAAAACAAAATAATACCCTTTCTTTTCGTTTCTTGATGTACTAAGTAAGTGCATACTCTTATAGCTGTTTCTTACAGAAAGTACTTCTTCTTAAAAATAGTACATTATCTTAAAAAAATACTAACTTTTAATAAAAGAAGTACCGCTCTTTAAAAGAGTAACTTTTTTAAAAAATACGTTTTGTTAAAAAAATAAATTCTTAAAATAGTTTGTAATTTTACAAAAAGTATATTTTCTTAAATATCCATTTAAATTATCGTTTTTTTCCACGGGTGCCTTAGGCGTTTTGGAACTAATTAGTACATAATAAGGCTGTTTTTTTATTGCCTTAAACTATCGTCAGTTACGACTTTCCAAATAAAACAATCCACACTTAATACTACGCAATGTGGCAACATTTGCTGTAATGGGTGAAAAAATGCGATACGGTAACACGTTTGTAGCCAGTGCCAAGAAACACACGGTAGCAGCAGATGCTGTTGTAATTGTAAGCAGCAACAACAGAGATTTTATTTTTGTTCATTCGTTTCCGTTGTTAAACTCTATACATTTCTCATCTGTTTACTCGTTTAATTCAGTCTCGACTATCTGTGACTATTCTTATGATATTCGGTCATTAGATCCGTTCGGGATTACTTCTATGAGTGATACGTGGGTCCAGGAGAACCTTTCACCACTGAAGCCCACGAACACTTATGGACCTGACGGGATCCCTAATTCTGTGCTAAAATACTGTTCTACGACATTAGCTACATTGACTATACTATTCAATGCATTTTTGAAATTTAGCTACTTTCCAGCGGTCTGGAAAAGCTGGTATATTGTCCCTCTTCATAAGTCGGGTAGCATTACCAATGTGTCAAATTATAGAGGTATTGCGAAACTGAGTGCGATTCCAAAACTTCTTGAGAAACTGGTCACTGACATTATATCTTACAAAGTTTCCTCTATTATTGACTGTAGACAACATGGTTTTCGCAAAGGTCTATCTACAGTTACAAACTTACTTCAATTTTCTTCTCACGTAATTGATGGTTTTATTTCAGGAATGCAATCCGATGTTATTTACACGGATTTTAGTAAAGCTTTCGATAAGGTTAACCATCGCCTCCTACTGAGTAAATTAAGCGCTATCGGGTTTAATAGTAATATTATTGAATGGATTTCATTCATCTTACCTTACGGGTCGCGAACAGATGTTAATTTTTGGGGATTCGTTATCTAGAGCTATCCAAGTGTCTTCCGGCATTCCTCAGGAAAGTCACCTGGGTCCTATTTTATTTCTCTTGTTTATCAACGATTTGCCTAACTCGATAGCTTACTCTAATGTGTTTATGTACGCGGACGATGTGAAAATATTTATGTCATATAAAAATACTTCAGACTATATTCTACTACAAAATGATCTGGATCGGTTTGGGAGTTGGTGCAATCTTAACTTTATGGAGTTAAACTTGGGTAAATGTAAGCATATGGCGTTTTACAGATCACGTATGATTACCTCCCGGTATACTATAACTGGTTCTACATTAGAATTGGTCAATTCATTCTTGGATTTAGGTTTTTTACTTGATAGGAAATTGTCTTTCAATAGTCACATTATTGCTACTGTTAATAAGGCTTATGGCGTACTTTTGTTCATTAAGCGCTGGGCAAAGGAATTTTCTGATCCATATATCACGAAAAATCTTTTTAGATCCCTTGTTAGGCCCATATTAGAATATAGATCAGTGGTATGGGATCCACAATATGACTTTTATGTGAATATGATAGAATCGGTGCAGAACAATTCCTTATTTTTTGTCGTAGGAACCTGAGATGGGATCCTAACGTCCATCTGCCTCCATATGTCAGTATATTGTCTTTAATTAAATTACCTACTCTGGCTAGTAAACGGACTATGGTTAATTCGATTATAATATATAAGATTATCAGGGGCGATATACGCTCTGAGTAGTTTCTTGGTCGTATTTCGATAAATGTTCCTTCGAGAACTTCTAGGAACTATGAACCCCTGGTTATTAGTTTTCGACGCTATAATTATGATTTGAATGAACCGGTTCGGAGAATGTGCACAGATTTTAATGATGTTTATCAGTTTATTGACTTTTCTTTATCACCGGACACGATAAAGTCTTTTATTATAAATCATCTAAATAGCTAGAGTGTAGTATTTTATGTGCGAGTATTAATGCTGTATTGATAATTTATGGTTTTATGTTTTAAGATTTATTATTTTTCAATAAGTATATAGTGGTAATCTGTAGATTTTATTCCTCTTTTAACTGGTATTGCTTTAATCGGCTGTGAATATTCATGTAGCCGTTACACGTTTTCCTCTCGGTTACTCCCGCTACGGATCGGTCTGTGGTGTGTACGTTATCCCTACGTCATAGGGATGAGGCCCACTCCGTCGGTTGGGGCGGGTGTGAGTGGCGGCGATGGGATCGTTCGTATATTGTAAAAAAAAAAATCCAATGAGTGTTCGAACTCACGGGCGATGTGTTGACACCATTTTGCTACACGGTACCTGTTCGATATCTATGAACACATTCGTAAATGTTACATTGGAAAATAAAAAACAGCGTTCAATCATATGATGACGTTACAGTTAAATAATATTAATACTTAAAATTATTTAAAGACCCAGTGCAAGCACATGTGCCATTATTTTCTTGCTCAATACTTTTTGTTTTATTCCCACAAAAGTCAAAGAATGCAAAGCAACAGACACTTGTATATACATACATACATACATTGTTATATTCGTACATACGCTACACAAGTTCACAAAATTGTGGTTGCTCTCTTGCTATCTCATTTCTATATACGTATAATACGTCTCTTTGCTCTGAGAGTGCTCCGCACCCACATTTTATGGGACTTACATTTCACTATAATAAAAAAAATAACAACACCAACAACAACAACAACAACTACTACTACTACTACTACTGATATGTTGGTGATTTATTTGTTCTTGCTGTGCCGTGGAGTGTTTGTGTTTGGGGGGTGGGTGTAGGGGGGTGTAACTAAACTAAAAACTGTTAAGGGAATGCAAAGAGTGGAGAGTGTGAGTGTAAATTGTCATGGTGGAGGGTATATACATAAGCTTCGGCTCGGCCGAACTTAGCACCGTTTCTACTTGTTTTTGTATACACCGGGCAATACTGAACATCAAATGACTTGCTTTGTTTGGCCATAGCAACAACAACGAAACAGCCAAGCCATCACACATACTTTGTCCGAAGTAACTGACGTATACGTGTGTCACATAACCACATGTTTGCCATATCAACAGCAACGAAACAGCCAAACACACAACATCACACATACTTTGTACGAAGTAGCTGAGGTATTAGTATGTCACCATAACGTCGACTGCGCAAGTCCATTTGCTTGCAAATGCAACTGCAACAGACACATGTACATACATACATTATTATGTTAATACATACGTTATAGACACAATTTCATTTGCCTCACCCCTGCCACACCACTCTTCTCTTCCTCGCTCATTTTTGTTTAACACGTCATTATTCTTTTTCGCAGTCGCAGAAAATCTGGTTTTAGCAGCAGCATAAAATCTGGTTTTAGCAGATTTTGACTTTGATAGATTTAGTCCCTTTACGCCGCTATAGATGTTAACACATCAAAAAAAAAAAATATATATAACAACAATACAAGAATAAAAAAGGATAAAAACAAGATACATAAGATTTTGACTAGTGAAACGAAAAGTGACATGGAAAAATGTCATCACCTGTTTAAACGACTGTACCTGGTTGATAATTCTACCATGATCAATATGTATAACATTTACCCAGCGTTGTTGTGACCAATTTATTTCCAATTTTGGTTTCGAGCGGAAATAAAAATCTATCCTTCACACTTAGAGATGTAAACGTAGTATACGTAGTCTTCGATTAACCAAAATAATTTTATTGAATTTACAATGTGTAAGAGGTCTATTACACGATGCTATAATTCGTCCTGGCACATTTCATTCTATGGCAAGAGGTGTAGAGAAGTAAGGAATGAGGAAAAAATCGCACGATGTGCCATGGTATTGTGTATCGAGGGATTTTTTTTGCAATTACTCTATGTGCATTTTCCGTTTTTCTCTTGATTTTGACATTTCATGGTTGTGTGTGTTGTTAGTTACTTGTCTGCTATTACATTCGTTTTGTTAGGTTTAGGTTTTAGGAAATAAAATTCAATTAAATTAAAATAATTAATTAATTAGTTAATATTTTTTTATAACAAACAAAATATTACAAATATACCAAAAAATTCACAGTGTTTACAAATCAATAACACCGAAATACACAAAATACACAAAATACACAAATACAAGAAGAATGTAAAAAAAAATGCAAGCATAGATATTATGATAATTCAACGTGTAATAGCTCGATGAATTACGAAGAAACTTTAAATGAGATCTGAAAAATATCGCCGCACGAAATGGCATCGTAGTATAATAGAGCTCTGAGTCATTTTGCAAATTTCTGTTTTTGGGTCTCTCCTTGATAACATTTTTATACGCAAGAAATGATAACAGAATTTATTTAAGATAACTCTTTGTTGCCATTTGTTGAAATTTAATATGTGGCAACGTTATCATTGCACAAGTCGGAATTTAAGTGGGAAATTGAAATGCCACTTAATATCGCTTAGCTGTCCCGTACAAATTAAGCTATAATTAACTTTAGCGGGGTAAAAAAACACACTTAACCGGGTGTCCCCTGACACCTTGCGTAATTTTTTCTTTCTATGCTTTTTCTAACAAACTTTGGCGTAATTGTTCAAAATTTGTAATTGGTTCCAGACATCCGCTTGTTTTGAATTTTGCAAATCGAATTTCCTTTGTCGATTTTCTTGCTCTGTATCTCAGACAGCTTTTGACGGTATTGCACTGAATTTTTCTATATTATAAAGTGCGGGTACTTGTCTTTAATATGATGGTTTAGGGTGGTTTGATCGTCCAAATAATTTTTCTTTTTGATTTTTGACTTCCTTTCATCACAAGTGTGCAATTAGTATAATATAAAGTACAGTTGGAAAACTTGATTAACCCTGCTGTTAGATTAGAAAAAACTTACGAATCTTAGATTGAGGGACCATTTGGTCCATACTGCAATTTTCATCCAAAATAATAATTTTATCTTATTCTTTGTAACTATTTTGGTTCAAAAATTTCTAAAGCAAGTATTTGACATATCAAAAACATCCGCTAACATATCAAAAACATCTTCTAAATATTTGACATGAATTTACATTCGCTTGGTAATGAAAAAACTTACGAATCTTAGATTGAGGGACCATTTGGTCCATACTGGAATTTTCATCCAAAATAATAATTTTATCTTATCCTTTGTAACTATTTTGGTTCAATAATTTCTAAAGCAAGTATTTGACATATCAAAAACATCTTCTAAATATTTGACATGAATTTACATTCGCTTGGTAATGAAAAAATGTACTATTGACCAAATGGTCCTCTAACCTAAGATTCGTCATTTTGTATTTTTCTCAGTCCTGAATAAAGTTAGAAAATTTAATTTTCGCACATAACATTGTTTTATTAAAAGACCCCATTAGCAGAAAAATTTAGTCAGTATATATCACCGTTCCAAAGTTACAAGGGAAAACAGAAAAAATTTGGACCAAATGGTCCTAATCTAACAGCAGGGTTAAAAGCGATAGAGAAAACGTTAACAACCCCTATTTGTCGATGAGCCCTGCGAACGTCATAAGGACCACGATTTACGGATATGCACTTGGAATGTAAGAACTCTATATAGATCCGGCGCAAGTATCCAATTGGCAGATGTCCTCGGGAGTTATAAGGCTGATATAACCGCTATCCAAAAAATGCGACGGACAGGACATGGCGGCACAAGGAAAAAAACTGCAACAAATACTACAGTTGCAATGAGAAAAAACAAGAATTTGGGTGCGAATTTGTAGTCGGCAAAGTACTTCGACATCTAGATCTCTAGGTTCAATCCTGTGAGTGAACGAATAGACACAATCAGCATAAAACCAATTTTTTTTTTTAGTTGTAATTTTTAGCATGAGGATTTTCTAAGCCCCAAATTCGATTATATTGTGTATTCACGAAGCCATTTAGATGACTTAGGTTTTGAAAAACTGGCATTGAGTTAACTTTGCTCCATTACCGATTGAATCAATCTCCAGCGCTGTTTATGGTCTGCTGGATTGAGCTCGTGACTAAGCATAATTTTTACGCATAAAGGTGGAGTCTTTTGCCAAAATTGGCTGCGTCGTGATTCGTGAAATTGGAAGTTGTTGACAACAATGCCGAATTGATGTTTTCGGGGTTTCGGCTACACTCTCGTTTGCAGCAGCAATGTTTTCAAGGGAGCGACAGGTACGTTGACGCACAGGAGTATTACTCTCCATAACCGATCCAGTTTCTTAAAATGTGTTGACCATTCTCCGAATGGTCTTCTACAAAAACATGATGGTTAATATTAGCCGATACCGATGTTACTCAAGCCGAGCAACCAATTGAAACAGTACTGAAACGCCAAGACCATAATTAATATATCAGAACAATGACATATCCCTGAAGTACCAGCGCTTCCTAAGAGAAGAAGAACCACATCACACAAGATCATTTGCTCAACGTCCGTTAAGCCAGAGCCAAAAGGAACAAGATGGCAAGCATTTTATGGAAAGGTTTACACGATCGTTTCCTGATTTCAACTTGGTCAACGAAGACGCATTTCAAAATTTACTACATTCTTTAAACTCCTCATACTAATTTCCAAGTCGGACACGGACTTCCCGTACAGCATTCCCTTTTACCTATGAGCAGTGCAGATTGCAAATAAGGGAAATGGTAAAATCAGCCAATCCGTATTACAACCGATTGTTGGCCATAACGGAGTACAACTAATTTCTGTGCAGTGCTTGCCTATTATATTGACAAAAATTTTAAATTGGTATCGGTTTAACTGGACTTCTCATATAGGGACATAAATCGCATGCCCAACAACTTAGCTAATGAGCTAAACCCAATTGTGTCGAGCTTCTAACCGGACCAAAAAATAACCATTGCTGTCTCCGACAACGCGGCAAATATAAAGACTGAATTGGATTGTTTCCCTGGTAAAATTTAGGGTGCTTGGCCCACACTATAAACCTGATTGGCCAAGATGATTTAAGGTAGAGCTCTGCAGTGAAGGAAGTGCTTCAAAAATGAAAGTCCGTTAATTTTTTCGGATAAGGCCAACAAACGAAAAAATTTTTCTTAAGTATCAAATATGCCATGGTGTTCAAACTCCTCTAAAGCTGAAAAACAAAAAAGCACATTATTATACTTTGCATGGACTTGCATTTAGATGCTGCAGCAAATGGCTTCGACAATGGGCTTGAAAAGAGACTGATTGGTATCACACGAATTATAACTCTTTGCTGTAGTATCTCTTGTGACCCGAGGTTTAAACATATTCCATTTGCAGATATTCCGGTAATGCAGTGGATGATTAATGAAGTAGGCCAAGTTATGCCTGCAGATGTGGTCAATGTAGAGCAGCCAGTTATTCAACCAATATTAACAGCCGCTGTACACTGAAAGGGTAATTGATCATCAGCACAATGAAAAAGATTGATCAACAGTTCTACATTAAATTGATGTAAAATTTCATTGATACAATAAACATTTTTCCTGAAGTAACGATTAGGTGTTTTGTTGAAATTTTTCACCACCATTAAGCTGAAAATTTATTTTACATCACTTTTATGAGTTTCTGCAAATGATTATGATTACTTTATCTAGAATTTTTTGTACAATTAGGTATTTAGCCACCAACACACAATTTATTCGTTATTCTACAGTGCTCACCCGTTGATGGCTGCGGCAGAGGCTCCAATTCCGATCAGCCTTTTGATGTTTTTAATTATAACTGTTTATGTGGTTAAAAGCAGAGTTCGTATTTAAGAAATACACATCACCCTGGGGATTGGGTAATGAACGTTTGCTTATTACCCACAGGGTATGGGGTACATATCCACGACGATGGAAAAGAAAAGGTTTTTTTTAGAGAATGTATTTTTTTAAGAAACTGATTTTTTTTAAATTGGTCTTTTTTCAAGAGTAAGTGAATTTTTAGAGTAGGTACTTATCTCAAGAGAAGTTATTTTGTTTCATAAAAAATCTACTCTTGAAAGAGAAGGTAGTTTGTTAAGAAAATTCATTTTTTTTTTATATTCTTCTTTTTATTTACAATCTGGAGGTGGACAATAAGTAAATCTGACAACATATTAACCATGACAGGGGTTATGCAGTTCCATTGAACAACATAATATAAAAACTATTATATATATACTATATGTATACATATACATGTGTAAACACTTAACCTATTCAATAGTTTACATATTTACAATATTTTAAATGTCTACATATATTATTCTAGTTATATTAGTTTAAGAATGGTAAATCTAATACGTGCTTTCGCTGCAGTCTTCTGGTTTCCGTGGTGCTATCGAGTAGGCAAATAGCTATAGGATTGACGTGGTTGCTAAGGCGTTGCAGATATGTTTGGCTGATATGTCGTATTTCTTCGTTTACAGAACGTATATCTAGGTCCCTCCTTATTGATTTATTTCTCACAAACCAGGGCGCACCAGTTATCAGTCTTAATGTCTTTGATTGGAATCTTTCGAGAATTTCAATATTTGATTTGGAAGCTGTTCCCCATAGCTGTATGCCATAAGACCATACTGGTTTTGGAATAGATTTATAGATTCTGAGCTTGTTGTTCGTATTAAGTTTTGACCTCGTTCCCAACAACCAATAGAGTTTTCTCGACTTTAGATGCGCTTGTTTGGCTTTAATATGTGGCTTCCATGTAAGTCGCCTATCTAGAACTATACCAAGATATTTTACAGTTCTGGGCTCAGGTACTATAATTCCATTTAAACAAACTGGTGGACAGTCGAGACGTCGGTATGCGTTTTCTTTGATGTTACATCTATTTAGCCAAGCTTCAAGTTCATTAAGATGGCGTTGTATGTATGCAGATGCCTCTGCTGGACATTCACTTGTAGCAATTGCTGCTGTGTCATCAGCATAAGTCGCTAGTGTTACATCCTCATTGGTTGGCATGTCTGATGCAAATATAGTGTAGAGCATAAGCCCACGAACACTATCCTGAGGAATGCCTGCATTAATTTCTGTTAAGTCTGACGTTTCATTGTTTATTTTGACGTAACAGTACCTTTGACTCAGGTAGCTTTTAAAAAACAGGTAGTACGTGGCTGGTAAAACATTTTTCAGTTTATATAGCAGCCCAGGATGCCACACTCGATCGAAGGCTTGCTTTATGTCAAGGAAGTATGCAGAGCAATACTTTTTCTAGAAAATGCATTTTCTTGTAAGAAAATGTACTTTTTGAAGAAAAGGTACTTATTTAACGAAAATTAATTTCTTGTACTAGTTGTACTCTATAAACTCTTGTGCCGAGATCATTGTGCAAAATTCTGCGAGCAAAAGTGCGAGTGAAGTCCAATTGCTGCGATCGGTGGCACGTTGATATTGATGGCTGTTCGAGCACACTTTCAACTACAGTGGAACTTTGGAAGAAATTTTGTAACATTTCCTACCCATTTCGTAAATATTTAACCGCTAACTAACAATCGGTCACTTCATAAATATCACATTTGCTTCGAATTTACGGGGTTCAAATGTCAATTTGTACGTGGCCCAGCCTTTATTGGCCAATGAGTTTACTTAGTTTAAATAATGGCAAAAGATTTTGTTAAATTGCTTACTGGGTTACTCGCTGTTGACTTTATATGGTTAAGGGCGAGTTTGACACTCATAACTTAAAAGCTCGATTTAAAACCTCACGTAAATTTTTCATATCAAATGACATTTAAATGACAACTTAAAGTCCATTTAAATGGAGAATTTTCAACTGTGCATAAGTCTTTCACGTTCTAATTTTCATTTTAAAATGATATAAAGTACATGTATTTTCAAATTTTTCTAAATATGAAATTTGATACAAATGTACTATTAATAATTAAATAAAATTTTCTTTTTTGAACTTCTCTCACTTGTGCTTTTCTAAATGTACTAAATTTATTTGGTTCAAAACAACAAAATATACCTGATATTGGAAAACTTCCCATTAAACAAGAAATTTTCCAACATATGTTAGTCTAGACACAAACCAAAGCAAAAACACCCAATACTTATATAGCTGATAATACTGGATTGTACCATAATTGTGTTAAAAAAAAGTTGTTTAATTTTTTTCCTTTAGCCCTCATCCCGCAATGTGCGCTAAGGAACATTTATTATTTTTAAATTGGTTGCATTTTGATTAAACTTCCGAAATATTGACATAGTAATGGTGGTTTAGAGGTTTTGAACCGAAGTTCCTTATTTTTAAGGATTTGGTTAAAAAAAAGTGTTGCCGTATTACAGAATATGTTTGCGATTAGACTCACCGATTCCGAGTTATAGCTAATTTTTATTTTAGCGATTTTCTTACTTTGGCGGTTTCGAGGCATCGTTTCCGAGATATAAAAAATTTTAAAATTTTTCCATAAATTCGATCAAAGGTGGGAATGAGTTATCCAGGGTAACACATTACACACGAAATACGAAACTTGGTGACAAGTAATAATAATTTTGTATATTTAAATAAAAAATACACAATTGTGAAAAAAAAATATTTTTCTTCAAAAATATATTTCTTCAAAATGCATCATATGACATCAAAAAATGGTTGTGGCAACCATAAAATTCAAGGAATTAGTTGAGCGTACCAATATATTATTTGGTGCCACCGAATTTGTTTTTAGATTTATCGTTGATCCAACCAATAGAATATTCACCACTGCAGGATAATTTTTGATTGCTATAACTAATACTCGATTGGCAGATCAGATTTCTCTCATGTTGTTGTGGCTTCAACTAAATATTTCAGCTCTTGCAACTAAAACTGAATTACAAATCAATTGCTATCCACAACATTTGGTGATACGGAACACATTTATTGGTAATCACAAGTGAATAATGTTATAGTCCAAGGAACCGCCAAATTTTAGTTGGCTGTAAATAAAGTTATGCCAAGTTATGTAAAGGGTTTTCCAATAAGAGGTGTTATTTTGGTATTCGAAGAAAAATGCAATTTTTTTTAGACAAATGATCGGATGTTTATTTCATAACAAAGAGGAAGGTATGCCGTTAATAATGAAAAACAACATCAGTTAAATAGCCACCACGACCACGCTTACAGGAAATTTTCCCTAACCAAATCGCAAAGTGGCTGCCGTTTGTCCTCGATAGCCTCACGAGTTCTATCTTTGAGGTCTTGAATCGACGCTGGGCTGTTGGCGTAGACCTTATCTTTCACGTGGCCCCAAGGGAAGAAGTCGCAAGGTGTTAAATCACAAGATCTCGGTGGCCAATTGTGATCACCTCTTCGCGAGATACAAATCAAGGACCCAATCAGCAACGACACGACATTGTTGATGATCGGCCGGCTTGAGTTCTTGTGTTAACTGAACTTTATAAGCCTTAAGACTTAAGTCTTTATGCACAATACGGTGTAATGACGTTTGTGGAAGGCCCAATTCCAAAGAACGACGAGGAAGGGACAAACCTGCGGTTTCTTCAACTCTTTGGGCTACAGCAGCAATATTCTCAGTTTTTTTTGAGCGACGTGCACGGGTTTTATTCTTCACATCACTAACTTGTCCCAACAGCTCGAATTTTTTCACCAATTTCTGTATTGCGGTCCGACAAGGTGCTTCACGACGACCCAAAAATGCTTTAGTTTTTCGAACTGTGACTGCAAGATTTTCACCATTTCTGTGGTGAATTTTAATAATTTCAATGCGTTGTTGAAGCGTGTATCGTACCATTTTTAGTAATGGCGTAGTTTAAACTTGTCAAAAAGAATAAAAGCTTCAAAAATGACAGCTACAGAAATAATAATAATAACACCTCTTGTTGGAAAACCCTTTATAAGCGCCTCAAATGATACGAGTCAACCAGCACTCATCCACTACAGAGATAGAGCAACTTACTTCATGACATTTGATTAGAAGTTACTCAAGTACCAGCTCGTAAACGAAAATGTTACTCAGATTTTGTAAAAAAAATAAATCCTTCCAAGAAAGCGCTTTTAAATATACTTTTTTAAAAAAAATATTTCACGATAAAAACTATTCTGGCTTTCACCTGAATTTCCAAAAAAATACATACACACACACAAAACACACTGTTCTCTGCCAGAAATGGCAAAAAGAAAATATGTACTAAAAACTAAAGTTTAGACGTAACTTATTCATATTGATGTAGAGACATCAAATGCAAACGCTTTCAAATGCATATTTAAGCCATATTTCATTAGCAAAGTTTTTAGCCCTTTAGAACTAACCCAAAAATGGTTAAAACGTAAGAAAAAGGAATGTTGGCAAGAGCAAAATTATATAAAACGCAAATCGCATTTTTAAACCCTCATCATAGGATGGCGGTACATATCATTTAATACGTAAAAAAATGTAGCAGAAAGGAGGAACCAAATTAGGCCCTTAGTATCTTTGGACGAAATTCGTTTTAGGACTTTTTAAGACGTTTGAGCCATGTCCGTCTGTCTGTCTGGCTGGCTGGCTGGCTGGTCAACACGATAGCTGCCGTAAATCTTTACAGACGACAATGAAACTTTGTCAGATATTGAGTTTGGGATTGCAAATAGGCGTTTTGACCACGCCCCTGCTGGTACCTTCCATACAAATCGACATATTTAGCACAAAATCATATTTCTTTCAAACCTTTCTTCTGGTAGATGTGATAAGCTGCAACTCTCACACCGGTTAATAATCTGTAAATGCCTACTTACCTGGAGAAAATAGGCGAGATTGTCACGCCCATTCTGGTACCTCCCATACAATGCAGAGTGTTCGACCGGATTGCCAATACGATAAATCGCGTGAAACACTTTCGACTTTAATGAAATTATGTATAAGGCTTCACGTTATCAAAAGCTAATCACAAATTAAAACAAGGGTGATTTTGCCACGCCCATTGTGGTACCTCCCATAGAAAAGTTGTTTGGGCGTCTGGTTGTTCGGCATGAGAAGTCCCGCAAAATCAAACCAATCTTTATGAAAGTTTGTACTAGTCAGTGTTTACCCAAATAAAGCTCTCCCATAGAAAATGAGCTGTTTTGCCGCACCCATTCTGGTACCTCCCATATAAAAGTTGGGAGATGACCGGTAGTTCCACACGATAATTCTCATAAACAACAACCGATCTTAATAAAATTCGGTACTAGGCAATATTTTGTTAGAAGCTACTGTGTAACTAATAACTGACTATTGTGCCACGCTCAGTTTCGTACATCCCATACAAAAGTTAGGCGTATTTAGGGTTTGCCGACTCGATGTCTCCAATAAATCATAACCGATCTTTATAAAATTTGGTACTGATCAAAATTTTGGCAACAACGTGCCATGCCCATTTTTGTACCTCGCATATAAATATTGGGAGGGAAAGTAACTAATTAGGGTATTCAATAATATTTAGCGCAATGTCGTCAATCTGCTGTTGAATATGGTCACTTTAGAGTATGGGCGTTTTTAACAGAACTCCCACGCAATGGATGAGGTACGGTATGGTGAGGGTATGATTAAGTCGGTTCACCCGACTGAAACTTATGTACTGGTCTTCAATAGTCTTTTCAAACGCTCATAAAAAGAATCTTAAAAGTTCACATTTGGGTTAGGAGTTCGTATAAATCAACATTTTACATAAATGACCAATATGAACGCAATCCGAATTCTTACACTGTGATTCAGAACATTGCAACAAATGTGGAAACAATCTTGAAACATTTAAAACATTCAAAACATTTGTAGCACTTTCAATTTTCTCATAGCCTTGGTCCTAATAATAAGTTGCTTTCAAAATATGAGGGTAAATGTGCATTCGCATTTTAACCTACAACGAATGCGATTTACAAAATATCATTTCGTGAAAACCAAACATGAATACTTTACAAACATATCGTGCATATGCTGTTGCAGTAAAAACTTGTCTACCATAAAAGGGAGAAAAAGAACTAAGGAAAATTTTGCGTACATGTATAAAGAGAAAAAGCGTACAAAGTTTAGCATTAACTTTGGTGCTTTTCCATTGCCTTAGTCGATTTAGGTTTTTTACACTTTGGCTGAAGCAAAGCGAACATGCTTGGGAATAAATTCTCAAGTAGTACTGCAGACATTCCGAGGCGTTTATTGCACAACGAGGTAAGTATGAAAAATGTAACGACATTTATTTTAACTCTGCTCTCTACTTCAGATAGTATGGAGAACAAGCTACTAAGAACTACAATTTTTAATTATTGCACAAATTTCAAATTTATTAGAAGTTTCAGTAGAATATTTGAATTCCATATTGAATTTAATAAAATTTAAAATAAAAAATCTGAATTACAGTTCCGATTTTTAAACCTTGAAATGGGAAATTTTAAATTAGTATGTCTGTTTTTTTTATAATTGGGAATAATGTTAACTTATGGGTTATATACCTAGGCACCATATAAGACAAACAGAAAACTGAAAAAAAAATATAAATAAATAATTTTATGTAATTACGAAGTGAATATTTTAAATTTAATATGAATTGGGATGATTTACATTATTTCTTCGGCCTTTACATTTGTAGTTTTTGACGTAGAATACGTCTTACCTTACGGTATGAGGAGTCATGTCAGGTTTTTATTGTTGTAATCTTTATTTCATTGAATTTGAGGAAACGGCTAGATGAATTTTTTTAAACTTTTTTTTTTTGTAGGTAAATGAAGATGTTATCTTTCGTTTGATATACATTTCATATTGGTTGATATATTTCTAGTATTTTAATTTCTCAAATGAAAATTGTTTAAACACATACACTCAAACATATGTGTGGTGTTTGGTTGAGTGGTTTTGGTTGCTCAACATTGCTTAGGAACATGTATCTAGTAAAAAGTGAAACGAACAGCAACCTAATGTTGCTTGGCAACATGTATCTAGTAAAAAGTGAAACAAACAGTAAGCTAACGTAATAAACCTTTTTTGCGAAAGCTTCAATAAAGCTGTTGTAACATTAATTTTGAATTGTAAAGCGTAAAGCTTTCACACAACGCTCGAATGCTAATATTAGGGCGGCCCTCTCAACATTTGCAGAACTTATTTCAATAAAAATATTAATTAAAATACATAAATTAAATTAAGTTTAAAAAAATTGAACATAATATTTTTTTTTTTAAACGGACTTGAATCAAATGCCGTTGGTCAATATAAAAATTACAGCAGACAGCTTGAATAATGAAATAAAAAAATTGCAGCAGACAGTTGTCCGAGGCCTTCGGCCACGGACTGTCCCTGCAGGCTGTGTCAGAGACACGAATAAAGTAGAATACGCCATCCGATAAGACAGAAAACATATATAACAATAAATGATAAATAATATAAGCAAATGAATTTATTGTTATATATGTTTTCTGTCTTATCGGATGGCGTATACTACGTTAAACTTAATGGCCGTGTCTCTGACACAGCCTACAGGGACAGTCCGTGGCCGAAGGCCTCGGACAACTGTCTGCTGTAATTTTTTTATTTCATTATTCAAGCTTAAGACCATTCTATATCTCTATTATAGAATGATTATAGATATATTATTATATATTCGAATGGTCTTGTGCTTGAATAATAACATTTAAAACTACCAACAAAATTATCAAATAAATAATAAGAATGATCCCTGATAAACGTAGATCACAACGAAACTGCAGGCACTTGTTATTATCTGTAAGAATTCTGTTGTTCTTTCGGCAACTCAAAGAATCATTTCTGATGGGCACCGATGGTTCCCTGGAGATGGGAAAGACGTTTTTCAAATGTTTTCTTGTGCAGTCAGCTTTCGGCATTTTTCGAAAACTTGCATAGTGGAAAATTCTCAATTGAGATGAGTTTTTGCTTGTATTTAGTTTGCTGAATTTTTCAAAAGCAGCATTTCAAACAACCGTTGATGAATATCTGTGGTTAGATCTGAAATAGCTATACGGTTTGCCAAGATTCCTAAGGATGCATTTTGAACAATATATTTTTTAAAAAACTATATCTTTATTAATAGATATATTGAATGGTCTAGAGCTTAAATAGTAAAACAATAAAATTCTTTAATATGAATTGTTAATATTTTATTATCTTATTATATTTTAGTATAAACGTCATATAATTTATAATTAGCCCCAATATGATACATGAGCGTCGGTGGTGCAAGGCTTAGTGTGCAAGAATCTTGTATATGAGAACGTTCCTGTTTTGAGCACTTTACATAAGTATATTTCAACGACTGTCCAAGGCTTCGTGATGGCGACGGCGACACTATCGAGTAATTAACCACAAAAATTGTTCTCAACAAACCGTTCAGCACCGGAGTACAAATTTAAGGCCCAATCAGTGAGTACAAAACTAGAAAGAGTACAGCTTGCTGTTTGAGAGAAGATCTCCCCCATCTCTTATTGGGATGTAATGGGAAAAGTATTATTTATTTTTAAAATACATAAATAGAAATGGAAAGATACATGTTTTAATTTCAATTTTCATTTTGAATCCGACATGCTTAGTGTTAAAGTGTTGAACATAGAGTAATTGAGGAGTCGCAGAACAAAACGTGCCTTTTTGATTATTTCAAAATGTTGTAAATCCAAGATTATGTTTTTTTATCCGATTATAGGATAAAATTACAACATTTTTCCATCTCTAGTTGTAAGCTCTAGTCACTGAGAAGAAAAGAAAAATTATCCAAATAATTTTTTCCAATAGAACTTAACGAAATTCATGCAGACATCAAATAAATATTTTGTACGAAAATACAAAAAGTCACGTTTTGTTCTGGGACACCTCAATTGTGAATTCTAGTTTCGTGTAAAATTGGTGGATTGCCACTATCGTAATTTAAAAAAATAAAACAATGCTCTAATCAATATAAATAAAGCAACATTAAAAAATAGTAAATATTCTACACTTTAGTTATTTGTACATTCGGTCAAATCGGTTAATACACTCCGATTCACTTATTTAAAGGCACTAAAAATTTCATATTCAGCACCCTGTATCTTTTGCAATTTGTAAGCGGTTGCAGAATTTTAAAATGGAGATAAAAGCTAGACATCTTGAGATAGATATAAAAAAAATAATAACAATAGTGGTTTCTAACTAAAGAACATTTTTTGAGCAATTTATAAAAAAAAAAAGTCCAAATATGTACTATGTTTGTGGTTCATTTGAATAAAGGCTCTTTATTATTTTTTTATTATTTTTAAAGTCAGCGATGATTTTTTGTATTGAGTGTTTGTTTATTTCAATTTATTACATCGTAATTATTTTACGAGTCAAAATGGCAAAACAAAAAATTTTAAATCTATCGGAATAAACTAAAATTGATATTTACATTTCTGAAGGATATATAACTAATAAAATTGGACGGAGGCCAATAGTTGCCGACAATTACATCTAGGACCCCGAGGGGTATGGACAAAATTGTAAAGGAAGTGTTTCATTGTCTTTATCTATGTCTGAGAAAAGAAAAATCATCAGAATTGCTTCTAATTCTGCCTTATCCTTGTCAAAAATAAGAGCTCAAGCTTGAGTGGACGCGAGCAAGTCATCATTACGCAGATTAATTAAGAGCTGTGAGTGTAGTAAATATCTGAAATTACAAAAAAGCCGCCACTTTATGCTCCTCGTAAGGAAAAGCGGCTTCAATTCACAAGAGCCTACTTGGTACGGGATGTGCAGCTAAGAGGTCATGTAAATGACTGGAGAACCGTTGTATTTACGTATGAGAAGAAATTTAATTTGGATTGGCCTGATGGCTACAACTATTATTTCCATGATCTGCGCACAGAAAAGCGCCTTTTGAAAAGACATCACAGCCGAGAGAGCGGCGTTATGGTGTGGGGTGCTATTACGTACCATTGCACCATCGATCTTGAATTTCAAAGTGCAAAAATTACTGGTGCCAGCTATAAAACCTTATTGGAATCGGCTTTTTCGAAGTTTAGTGAACTATTTGGTCCCATATCTTGGATATTGCAAAGCATAATGCCCCAATACACAACGCGAGAGTAGTAAAGGAGGCCACCAAATTCGCCAGATCTAAACATTATCGGAAATGTCGGGGGTTGGTTATCTCGTAAGTTCTATGCAGGAGGTAGACAATTTAATGACAAGCAGTCACTAAGTCAGGCCATTAAGAATGCTTGGAATCAAATTTCGTTGGATTACATGAATTCCCTTTATCTCTCAATGAAAACCCGCATATTTGAAGATATTAAAAACAAAGGGGGATTGTACCCATTACTAATTGTTCTTAAATAAAGTAAAATAAAGTAAAAAATCAAGAAAAACTGTATTTCATTAAAATTAGTTAAAGTGCCGTTATTGAGGTGAACCAAAAAATATACTACTTGTTTGGATTTTTTTTTATAAATTGCTCAAAAAAAGATCTTTAGTTAAGAAACCACTATTGTCAGGATTTTTGCTATATCTCAAGAGATATGCAAAAGATATAGGCTGCTGAACATGACATGTTTAGTGCCTATAAATAAGTGTACCGGAGTGTATATGTAGTTACATACTTGATACTACACTCGATAATTTTATATTTAAATGTTGGTGATACAGTGAAATTAATACTATATTTACTATTTATACTACTAATACTACATTTGCTGGTTAAAAATAAATAAATAAATGGTTTCCCATTACATCCCATGAAGGGACCGGGGAGAACTTCTCACAATCACTGAGCTGTGCGCTTTCCGGTTTTCACTCACTGATTGGGACCTACAGTTTACAACCGATTCCGAACGGTATTTTGAGAAGCTTTTTCATGGCTATATACTCGATAGTGTCGCCGTCACTAAGCGAGATGACCGTCGTCGAAAGAAATTTTAAGGTGGTTGGAGCAGGGATCGAACCCAGGATCTCCTGTACAAGAGGCGCGCACACTACCCATTGCACCACCGACGGTCATTTGCTGGTTACTTTTAGAATAGGCAAGTCCACGAGTGACCAAATATTTTCGCTACGCCAAATTCTGGAAAAGACGCCCGAAAGCCAAATCGATATATACCATATTTTTATCGATTACAAAGCAAAGCTACGGGGAAATTGTACGACGCTATGTCTGAACTTAGGATTCCGGTTAAAATTACCCGTCTCTGTAGAATGACGCTGACCAAAACCAAATAAGCCGAACCGAAAACCGAACCATTCTGTACCAGGCGTGGACAGAAACAAGGCGACACAATTTCGTGCAATCTCTTCAAACTATTAATGGAGATAATAATGAAAGAACCTGCAGTAGATAACAAGAAGATCACTAACCCGAAAAACCGTATGTCGCTGGCGTATGCTGATGACATAGACATTAGTGGGGGAAATTTGCGAGATATTACTGCAGTATTTCCAAAAATCGAAAAAGAATCAGGGAGGCTGGATCTTGCTGTTACTGAGGACGATAGTAAATTGATGTTGTCAACGAGTAGAGAAACCTCTCGACTTGGTCCACACTTGAACGTTGACAACCGATTTAATTTTGAGGTGGTTGATGAATTTATCTACCTTGGATCCACCGTGAACAAGGTCAACACCGTCAGCCTGGAGATGAATAGGAGAATTGTGCTTGCAAATAGATGCTATTTTGGGCGCAGCAAGCAGTTTAACCCTGCTGTTAGGTTAGGAAAAAAAATACGAATGTTAGGTTAAGGGACCATTTGGTCCATACTGCAATTTTCATGCAGAATATCAATTTAATCCCATTCGTTGTATATATTTTAGTTCAATATTCACTAAATATTGTTATTATTATTATCATCTTTGTTTTGAAAATAAATGTTAAGAAAATCAAAGGAAATATACTATGGACCAAATGGTCCCTTAACCTAAGATTCTTATTTTTAACGAATGTTAGCTTAAGAGACCATTTGGTCCATACTGCAATTTACAAACAAAATAACCATCTATTCGTATCCTTTGTATCTATATTGGGTCAGTAATGCTCAAATATTTCTATAATTATTGTTATTTTATATTTTGAACATAATTGTAAAGAAAATCAAAGAATATATTCTATGGACCAAATGGTCCCTTAATCTGAAATTTGTAATTTCTTATTTGACTCAGTCCTGTTTCTAGTTAGAAAATTTAATTTTTGCTCATGCCATTGGTTTATAAAAAAGATCACGTGACCTGAAAAACTTAAACTTACAAAGAAAACTAGCCATTATTTGGACCAAATGGGCTTAATCTAACAGCAGGGTTAAGAACAAAGACATCTCTCGACAGACAAAAGTCCAGCTATATCAGACTCTCATTTTACCTGTCATGGCATATGGCTCCGAAATTAGTGTCATAAACATCTGAGAGTATTCGAGAGAAAAATTCTCCGTAAGATGTATGGTCCTGTTAAAGAAAACCGCGAGTATCGACGTCTTTGGAACCAAGAGCTATATGATTTGTATTTTGACGTGGACGAAAAAAATTTGCCCAATTTCGTTGGCTAGGCCATGTTATCAGAATGAATTAAGATGAGCCAGCGCGAAAGGTTTTAGATAACGTACCCGATGGAAAAAAGGAAGGCGGACGGCCAAGACTGCGATGGTAAAACCAGGCCGAAGAATCCCTCCGTATCCTTGGTGTTACCAAGTGGCGACAAAAGGCGAAGGATAGAACCAGTTGGAGAAATATATTAAAATTCGTTTAATTTATTTATTTGTTTGTATAGTTAATACGTGTGAGATATCTGACCTCATGAGGTTGTAAAATAGTCCATAAAGTTTTTATTTCCCTTGCGGGAGTTTTTACTCGATCTGTTTTCTATATTTATAGTTTTCTAAATTTATTCAAGCTCAAGACCTTTTTAAATAATATAAAGCTTATTTATTAGCTTTACATTATTTTCAAAAAAGTCGAGCACAAAAAAGTCGAACAAAAAAGTCTTGAGCTTGAATTAATTTAGAAAATTGTTATAGTCAATAAAACTAAAAGTAAGTACGTTGACATATTAATAACTATATAAGTAATTAATAATTTCAAGCACAAACCGTCGTCCCACTTAACTGATCACACCAACCTCATACATAACTGCGAGACATTGCAAAATAATCTACACTGCATTGCCATCGTATAAAAAAGGTTACAAACAACAACAACAACAAATAATAGTGGAGCAAAGTCATAACAACGAAACCTGGAAAAAACAAAGCAACAAACTTTATTTTTCTAGTATGATAGTTTTGACTGATAGAGTTGTTTCATATGCAGACAGGTTTCATTTAAATACTCGTCTCGCTATTCTAGTCAAATAGCACCCTCTGCCCCTGTTTTTTGTTGTCATATTATGCAATTTAAGGACTTCGTATACTTGGTGCTGCTTTTTTATTCTAGGTGCTGATGTTTAAGCTCCCCCATCTCTAATCCTTCATTACTTTGTGTTGATTTTTAACTCAACACTATTGGGGAGAGAAAATATAACATGATTTCATTTGCAATTTAATAGAGTTATCAACAATTTAGACATTTGTGATATTTAATTATTTTCTTATGTTTTTTTGTTTTCGACTGAAGGCAAAATTGAAGATGACAGGTGTGAAATAATTCTTAACGAATTTAATTTTTCATGGGAGTGGTAAGGAAACTAAACGTATATTGTCATTGTTTTCGAGCCTATACATATAAAAGTAAATGGAGAAGTAATTCCCAGAATATCTAAAGTTGAAAGAGACCTAAACGTACGTACCTAAAAAAATTAAGCAGGAAACCTTATGAAAATCTTGATAATAATCTTGATTATGATAAAATCTTGATTATGTTGCCAAAAGTTAGTATTATGATATAAGCTTTACAAAATGTGATGCATATATGGTGAAAAATTATTTATTAATTTGTGGTTTGAATACAAATATAACGTGTTTGTAGCTTCTCGCAAATTTAGTATACTTGTGTACAAACACATTGTGTTTGCTATTCAATATAACATGTTTTAGCGCACAATGACGAATAGGATGAAATATATGTAAAGTGTATTTTTTGTTGAAAACTGCTGAAAACAGAAACGTGACAGACTATAAAGAAGCAAATAGCTGCAGATCTTCAATTCACGAAAGCAATGCTTTCAAACATGTTCATGCTTCCTGCAATATGTTGCTGTGGCATTTATTTTTCAGCGTTAAGAAATATAGCTGAGTAAGTAAGTTTGTCGCATCCTAACTTCAGAAGAGTCATAACTCAAGACTGGCCACTTTTCAGTGGAGACAAAAACTGGATTTTCTCCGCTAAAAATTGTATGAAAATTGTCAATAGTGGCCAAATTGAAATGACATTTTTTTGTGACGAAAGGCTAATGACGACAGATTTTTACATCGTATAAAAATGGTCGTTGGTTATTATTTTTAAGCACCAACTGAAAATCTGAAAATTTTGACTACAGCATCTTTTGTAGTGAAGGTGAGATATATTGAAATAATTGCTTAAAGTCACAGTTGTGAACAGTACTGAAGGACGTGATTTTGCTCACATGAAAAACTAACTGATGCTGAAAGTAGAGTACAAAATAAATAAATTATGTCTCCTGTAGTTTCTAGATCAATTCGTTTACATCTGTACAACGTAAAAAAACATTATTTATATCTGCCCATCCGACTGTAACATGGAGGAGCTTCGAGCACGTATATAACGTTTGCCTATGCCTACTTCTACATGGATAAAGCATGAGAGTGAATAGATGTAAACTGACAGAACGCAGAATAAATTGACAGAGCTCAGAATAAAATGTTATCAAAACGTAAAAAGCCGAACTAATAGCCAAGTCTTAGGGTCCCTCCAATGTAAAGACAAACATGAAAATCGAATCGCAGGTACGCAGAGAATGTTGAAGATATGGGGAGACCATTTCTCTGCATTACTTGCCCTTGCAAAAAAAAGGTAGCAAAAAACCTTATAATAATAAAAACAATACAAAAATAAAATTATTAAACATTTGTATAGTAAACAAAGAAAGAACTTCAACATTTGTCGCAATTCTTTGCCAAGAAATTTGCATAAAGACCTCGTCATGCAGGCTTATCAATTTCAATTCGTCGAAGAAATAAAGCCTAGATACCGTCCGATGTGTTTTCGCTTCGCTGAATGGGCTGAGGTGAATTTTTACCGAGAACTCATCTTTTCCGATGAAGTCCATTTACACTTTATACGTTAACAAACAAAATTGTCAAATTTGAGGCTCAGAAATTCCGCACGCCGTCGATGAGAGTTCGATGCATCTACAAGAAGTGAATTTTTGGTCTGGTTTTGGGAATGGGGGCATCATATACCCTTTTTTTCTAAAACGAGCAATGTGCCGCCGTTACCGTCAATTTGAAATTTGTTTATTGAGATCTTAGGTATATTTCTGTAGTTCATTGTTTCCTTGAATTTTGAACGGGTTGCTACCTGTGGACCTGAACAGGGGAAAAAATGTAAACATATTTAATTTTTTAAAGTTTTTTGCGAGATGGAGATGAAGTTTTTCTGATTTTCAATGTTCACAATTTTTGTTTTTAATGATAAGAGCTTCAACTTTCCCTCAGAAAGAAAATCAAAATTCCGAACGGTTTGCAAGATATAAGCCTGACAAAATTATCACTTTTTTTGCAAAACCTACAGCGAGACCCCATATCTTTGGGGGCCCATAAAAAAACAGTGCATTACTGGGAGACACAGGTCGTTTTTTTTTTCTTTTATCACGTAGTGGTGTCCGTATTTGTTTATATTTCCATGACTTAAAAAATTATGCACAGTGTTATATAATTCACAGCTGGGAGGACAAAGAACCATAATAATAAAATGGTATTAATTGAAAATCTGATTATGTGTGAGGAAGCTCATATTCATTTGAATGGCTGTGTTAGTAAGCAGAACTGTTGTTTCTGGGGTTCTGAAAATCCAAGACGCATTCATCAATGCCAATTGAACCCATTAGGTGTGGTATTACATCTGAAAATATCGTTGGGCCTTACTTCTTCGAAAATGACGATGGAAGTACTGCAACCGTAAATGGAGAGTGGTATCTGTTTATGATAGAACATTTTTTACGTCCTGTTCTTAAAAACATGCTTGAGTTGCAGTTTTAGCAGTACGAAACCACTGCCCATACTGCCCGAGACATAATGGCTCTTTTAAATCAAAACTTTTGGCGAGCGAACAATTTCCAGAAATTCTAAAATTAATTGGCTAGCGCGTTCGACAGACTTGCCAGCACCCGACTAATTTATTTGGGGTTATTTAAAGGAGGGACTGTATGCGAACAAACCGGAGACAATCCTTGAACTCAAGGCCAACATTGTTGCAGAAATACGAACACTACAGCCACAAATTTTTGAAAGATGTTATGGAAATTGTTTTAAGACGAGCCCATCATTACGAAGCTGAACACGGGGTAATTTAAGTGACATTATTTTCCATACTTAGTGTATAAAAAATTACACTTTGTATATTTTATAATCTGAAAAATGATATAAACAAAGTTTTATACATAAGTAAACGAAAATTTTATTGAATTTTTAAACTCCGTGGTGACTTTTGGCCCACCTCTAGATCGCTGAACGTTTATGATGTTGGTGTTATATCTGCTACATCAAATCTGGGCAACTCTTACAAAGACGATGTTGATATAATTTCAGCTTTTCTATTAAAGGAGTGTGCTGAAGCACAAGTTTTGCCACTTCGATTGATATTTGATAAATCTCTTTCTTTTGGTTATTTTAATCAGAAATGGAAATTAGCTACTGTTTTGACCGATTTTAATTCTGGGATAGAAACATTGTTACTAATTATCAGTCGCCGAATGTAGCCAACATATTGCAACACATTGTGTATAATAAAGTACATATGTTTTCATGTAAAGCGTTCTCTTACCCCTGATCAGTATGGTTTCATCGCTGTCCATTCCACAACTGCTAATTTAGCCGTTGTTACAAAATTTTCGTATACATAACTTTGAGAAAGGTGTTCAAATCGATACAATATACACTGATTGCTCCAAAGCATTTGATAAAGTTCATCATGATATATTGCTTATTAAACTGCACAAGTATGGGTTTCATTCCTCAAACTTGAATTGGTATTTGGCCTTTAGGCAGTGTTCACTTTGTATTGATTATTTTTCGGACATTTTCATCCCAACCTCTGGTATTCCCCAGGGCAGTATATTTGGAACCATATTATTTAATCTATTGGTAAATGATATACATAGGTCAATGCTTTATAAACTCAAAACATCTTATGTATGCTGATAATCTTAAGATGTTTTAAAGCTATCAATTCCATGAATGATGTTATACGAGTACTATTGCAGGATGATATTAATAGGGTTACTACTGGGACCCAAGTCAATGTATTGTTGATTAACATTAACAAGTGTTTTCAAGTGACTTTTCACAGATGCCTGTATGTGATTAGTTCCTCTAAGAGTATAATGGTCTGTGACTTGGATATGGTATATGAATATTTTGAATTGGGTATTGCATTTGATATCAAGTGACTGAATATGCTCAGTTCCGAAAGCGTATTTTTTGATATGTAGTTTATTCGTAGGAATATTGCAGAATTTTCAGATACTAAGAAAATACTATTTACGTCTTTTGTCCGTTCTAATTTAGAATATGTGTCGTTCATTTGGAAACCAACAGCTACTAAACACATTGGCTTGTTTTGAAAATGTACAGAAATAAATTTTTAAATTTGATTTGGTCTCTTTGAATTTTACCGCTCAAATTCCTTCTTACGAAAGTCGTTATATGTTGATTTCTTCGAAAACTTAAGAATCTAGAAATGTTATTTCCTTCATTGCCTCTTTGCATGTTATCACTTCTGGTTCTATTGAATGTCCTGGGCTTCTATCACTTATCAGATTTAATGTTCCTACTCGCACATTGCACCGCACCGTGGGGCTGTTTGGAGAAACCACGGTAATAATATCACAACTTTTACAGTATTGTTCTGATGATTTTTAAATGATCATACGTTTACAGAAGAGGAGTCGGGCTTTCAGTATATTGAATTGTGAGGCCGCCGTATGTAAACGCAGTTGATGCTACAGGGTATCAAAGTTGACCACATTGGTGCTGTTGTAAATTACACAGCCTGCTAATTGTACATTTATTGGCCGACAACGGATTTTTGATGTATTAACATCTGTAGTCGCGGGTACGGCCTAAATTCACAAAGTGAATACATCCAAACACAGTTTGTCCGACTGCGATCACACAGATTGTCAGACTGCGATCACACAGATTGTCCGACTGCGATCACACATTATTTGCCGTTAAACTCCTCCTAAACGGCTGGACCGATTTGTATAAAATTTTGTATGCATACCAGGTAGGTCTTAGAATCGGCCAACATCTATTTTGCAAACCCCTAAATGATAAGAGTGACCCACCCCTATATAGAACACAGATTTCTCCGACTGCGACACACAAATTGTCAAACTGAGAAAAAACACACACACTGATGTAGCGGCAGCGAATAGTTGTATTGTGGGGGTGCGTAGCACTCTCAGAGCAAAGAGAATACTGACGTGGTTATACGTATAAGTGATATAGCAAGAGAGCAACGAAAATTGTGTGAACTTATGTATCGTATATACGAACATAACAATGTATGTATATTAATGGTTTGTTGCTTTTCAATCTCTTTTTTTTTGGGTTTAAAACAAAAGGTCACGTCGCATAGTGACGGCGACACTATCGAGTATATAGCCATGAAAAAGCTTCTCAAAATACCGTTCGGAATCGGTGTAAAACTGTAGGCCCCAATAAGCGAGTGAAAACTGGAAAGCGCACAGCTCAGTGATTGTGAGATTTGGGATGTAATGTAAAAAAAAAATGCACAACACGCGGGAATCACATAGTAGAAATTGTTGGTCTGGTCGAGTACAATACAAATTGTAGGACCAAAGTCATGGGACACCTCCAAAATCTGGACTTACGGTTAGAAAACCGGTGTCGGAGACCTAAAATAGACCTGATTTTTGATGATTTTTTTCACATTTTTCAACTTTGAGCAATTTTAGAAGCCCTACTTTGTAAGAGAGCCCCACCATTTACAACCGTATATCAAAATATATTTCACGAGTAAAATGCGGGGTTGAAATCAAAAATCGGATTAAAATTGACGAAGTTATAAATTTTTTTCTGAATTTACCTTTTTTTTGGGCGACCATCATAACCATAACAACAGACATACAATAATCATACATTTCTTTTATCTAAAAGTGAAGTTTATTATCAGAGCTTGGAACAATTTATTTTTTTAATTTATAACGACCTACATTTGGATTTTTCAATATTTTAAAAATGTTTGCGAGATCTTTTGCGATTATAAGACGAATCAGCAGTTCGCGTCGAAGTGACGAACAGTAATTTGCTATCATGCTTATGTGGCTTTTTGCATCAAACCGCTTTTCCATCGAAGAAATTTCTTGATGAAATCTTTCTCCTTGTTCATCGCTGAATTGACCTAAACTTTCAGGGAAGAAATCCAAATGAGAATGTAAAAAATTTATCTTTAATGACATGTTGCAACCCATTTCACCATATGCTTCAAGGAATTCATTGACTATGTAAACGTAGTTGGCGCTTCGTTTGTTTCCCAGAAAATTTGCCCAAAGAGAAACGAACCTCTTCCAGTCTCTGCGTTCTATTTGGGTTAGAAGCTCTGCAAATTGCTTGTCTTTCATTACCTTTCGAATCTCTGGTCCAACAAATATTCCTGAAAAAAAGAAATGCTTTTAAAATCAAATAAATAGTAAATAAATGCTGTTACCGTACCTTCTTTAATTTTGGCTTCGCTAAGTTTTGGAAACAGTGTTTTGAGGTATAGAAAAGCCCTACCCTTTTGGTCAAGCTTCTTAACAAACTGCTTCGTATACCTAAGTTTAAGGTGTAATGGTGGCAAAATGATCCTTTCACTCTTTACAAGAGGTATTCGCATAACATTTTTTTGCCCTATACGGAACTGTTTTCTTTCTGGCCAATTTAGTTGGACATAATGGTTTTTTGCTCGAAGAAGTGGAAGTGGAAATATTAAATATTAAATGATAAATATTAAATAGAAGTGGAAATATTAAAGACAGAACCCACCCGCACAATCGATGCATCACTGTCTGAAAGGAATAAACAATTGTACCTGTTTGTTGTGTTTGCATTTATCACTTAGCGAGAAATGTGTGAGATTGGTTGGTAAAGAAAAAACTAAATTCAGAAAAAATTTTATAAGTTCGTTTATAAGTTCGTCCGATTTTTGATTTCAACACCGCATTTTACTCGTGAAAAAACGTTATTTTGATATACGGTTTTAAATGGTGGGACTCTCTTACAAAATAGGGCTTTTAAAATTGCTCAAAGTTGAAAAATGTGGAAAAAATCAAAAAATAATCACATTCTACCCATGTAAACATTCCGAAAATGAACAGAACCTAAATCTAGGTCTAGTTTTCTTCTGTCCGAAACCGTTGAAAAATCTAAAATCTGTGAAAAATTTACTGAGTTTTCAGCCTTTAAATGAGATTAGGTCTCCGAAACCGATTTTGTAACCGTAAGTCCAGATTTTGGAGGTGTCCCATTACTTTGGTCCTGCAATTTGTATTGTACTCGACCCGACCAACAATTTCTACTATGTGATTCCCGCGTTTAATTTTGAGTGTAGCACCGTGTTATTATTAAGCAAGAACATGTGTCAAGCACTGGTCTTTAAATAATTATAGGTATTAATATTATTTAAATGTAACGTCATTATATCTGTGGTCACAAACAATAACAGCCTAACTCAAGTTAGGACAAAATTAAAAAAAAATTTTTGAGAAGTCACCATGCTCAAATAAGCAACTCTTTTTTGTTAAGAAGTTAGTAAAAGAATTCGTTTCCTTGTTATCTGTAACAAAGTTATCACAAAAAATCCGACTCCTGATTTCCAGTAAAGATATTAAACTTTAAACTGCTCTCCCTGAACAATTTTAGAATCGACTTAGGCTGTTATTGTTTGTGACCACAGATATGATTGAACTCTCTTTTGTATTTTCCAATGTAACATTTACTAATGTGTTCATAGAAATCAAACAGGTACCGTGTAACAAAAAGGTGTTAACACATCGCCCATGAGTTCGAACACTCATTGGATTTTTTTTTATTTTGTGACTCTACTATGCAAGACAAGCAGAAAATATGCTAAGCGAAATATCTTTTACCATTATTAACATACGATATTCCCAATCATATTTAAAAATTGTAAATTTGTTCATTGCATTTTTTCAGTTTTTTGTTAATAACTCGGCTTTTTTAGGAAACCGAATATTTCTGAAAACACCACTAAATTGGGAACACTGCAATTAAAAATAAATTGCATAATTTTTTAAATATCTCAAGCCGTTTAAATATCGAAATGCCGACTTCTAAAATGTTGATTTTTTTTTCAACCTGTAAAACCACAATATTTTCCCGAAAAGATACCATGATTCATTCAGTATTTTCTTTGGTTTTTTCTAAGAAACCTATACAAATTTTTAAATTTTTCTGAAAGTCAACGTTTTGGCAAATATTTTTAATGCAAAATTATGATCAGTTGGAAATGCACCCTAAAAAAGATTTCATATGTTTGGCATATTCCATATTTTCATGTTTGGCAAAAATTTCGCGCGGCATTTTTTTATACTGTTTTTTAATTTGTATGGTGGACTGAAATGTTCTTAAATAGGCGTCAGAAAAGAAATAGATCGTACACATAAGTGAGCGCAGGAGAGCTTAATATATAAAAAGGGTCGAATTTTCATAGAAGATTTGTTTGGCATTAAACATTTTCAAGTGTTTTTATCAATTTGGAAAAAAATCTTAATTGTATTTAATTTGTCGCGCATTGTTCTATAACATGTAACAAACTTAGTGAGATATTACCAATGTGTACTTAAATACTTTAAATCAAATTTAAAACAAACGTTTCCAAAATTATTTATTTTGAGTTTTTTTTCGTATTTCTCCCAAAGTGTTAAAAAACGAAAATAGGGATATTGCTGGACACAGTAATACCTTTCCAGCAGCAGCTTATCTTTGCAACAGCATATAATATATGTTAAAAAAAATACTTTCCCGTTACATGTCATGTAGGGAGTAAGGAGTGCTTCTCACAACCAGTGAGTTGTGCGCGTTCTAGTTTTACAGACACTGATTGGGACCTACAGTTCTACACCGGTTCCGCACGGTATTTTGAAAAGCTTTTTAATGGCTGAATACTCGATAGTGTCGCCGTCACTAAGCGAGGTGACTGCCGTGTTAAGAAATTTAAGGTGGTCAGAGCAAAGGATCCAACCCACGTTCTTTTGGACAAGAACGCACACTTATGGCGCACACTACCATTGCACCAACTATTCTCCTGACATGGCCTAGGTTGCGTAGTCACGGAATTTCGATACGCCTAACTATGTTGATGTTGGGATACCGATTATACAGCACGTGGTTTTATATTTTAGGGTCATATATTTAGAGGAGAATTTTTCTCCCAAAGACTCCCAGTGACGTTTAATCAGAATGCGATATGACCCAGTATTCTGTGACATAAAACAATACAGGTTGTATACGCTGAAAAAACGACCTCTATAATATATTCTCGCAAACATATTCTGCAGGAACCATGTAAATGTAAGTGTATCATATGTTTGAAAGTCACAAGCACACTTGTATTTAAATGGAAACAGTAGCATGTTTACTGGCAAACATGTAAGCTTTTATCATCCCAAACCTCCATATGCTTAGGTGTAAACATGTGCGTATTTCCTCCCAAACATAATAATATTTAGAAACAAATTATTCATTGAATTCAATATATTTGTATTTTTTATTATAATTAATTTTATGCATATAAATCCACATTTATAAAAAATTAATACAGAAAATTAAAATACTTTAAATAACTCTTTTTACAGTTACTTGCATTGTATCCATTATTTGAATCTGCTTTTTTGTATTCGAAGACTTCAATCAGGCGGTTTCTATGGCACAGCTGATCGAAAAGGTACTAGGAAATGATGCAGAATGAGTGACCAAAGAAGACAGCAACTAAGTTTAAATAGTATTTATTGATACTAATGACAGCTTAATTTTATTTTATGTTGTTTGCATTCCATACGCACTCCTTTTAATTTCTGTCCATTTTATGTCCAACCAAAGTGTAAAATTGATAAAATATAAAATATAGCAGCAAACTCGATGAAATGATCTACTACCTCGCCGCCACGAAGAGTCAGCGAAGAGAGTAATAGAGGCTCTTGCGTATTACTATATTCGTCAACTATGTGATGGTTATCACTATGCGATGGTACGCACACAATATACTTACAGATGTACAAATCCAGTTCATCCAAGCCAGGCGTGTATTAATTACTTGTACCTTTTATTATATTTCACAAATGGTTCGCCATACCGATTTTCTCACTAAAGACTCGGAAAGACATCGGGCTTCATGCTGTTGTTCTTTCCTCAAAATCGTTCCTCACTTTGGTAGCACACTTACGTATATGGGTGATTGTTCGGAAATTGTTATTTTTCAGATAGCAATTTTTCCAAACCTCGATATGTCTGCAGTACCATATTTTTTACGTTTCTGAATGTTATCATGGTCCAAAAGTATGATCTGAAGATCACTATACTACAAAACCTAAGCAATCGAAGTTATGGAGCATTGATGGTATTCCGATGCCACGGTAGTGACTGCCTGAACGAAACTTAATTGTAATGACCGCTAATATATATCAATTGAATAAAACGCACTATTTTAATGTTTTAACTAATTTATTTAGTTAACTTCGCCAATAGACTAATACCTTTCACGACCTACACACGACTGACGATTGCCACAAGATATGTCAAATACTTCACTCTCGTTTTGCCAGGTCTTCGCAAAAGCCTACTGTGTTGCCAGGTCTTCGCAAAAGCCTACTGTGTTGTCAGGTCTTTGCAACAGCCTACTCCACATTAATCATTCAGTGTCAAGAAACCATTATTTATCAATTTTAGTCAGTATTGGAAACTATATGACACGGTTGTGACAGCCACGGTTGTGACTTTCAGTGTTTAACCTAACCGTGCTCCAGACCGGTTTGGAATTCGACAAGTTCCAAAGACAATAAAGTTCAGGCAATAAAATATTACTTTCATAACCGGGAATCAAGCCTAAATATCGTACGGCATATGTGAATCATAAGAGAACGGTTGTGACGTATTATTTTGTGGCTTAGCTTTTCAATTTTTCGAATTGAATTCCCCTTCGTATACATGTGCGTGTGTTGACTTCTGCCGGTGTAAATACTGCCACTACCCCCTCCACTCCAAAATGCCAGCAAGTGGGTCATATTGAAACCCCGGAGATGGCGCCACCACAGTCGAATTCAAATTGTACAAAATTCTGACAAAACTGTTGGACAGACTTCGTGGACCGTTCAATATCCATGGCGTGCATATTCCTCCAATTTTTTTGCGTAGAATTGTAAATCTAAATGTCCCTTAGAACATATATGCAGGTAAGTTCTTTCAAGCCACGTCCTTGACGGATATTACTGCTGAAGTCCTGAATTCGATTCGGGACAGGCCATGGTTGTGACATTTTGAACAGTTTTTTCTCCCTAAAACCGACTTACACGGTTCAGAATGGAATGTGTTTCATGGAAATAATAGAGTACCATCGTAGCTTCGGGAACATGTCGCAATTTAATCACCATTCGACCATTTTAGGGAGGGAAAATTCAAAGGACGAGAAAATGACAATTTCCGAACAATCACCCATATACGAAACACATATAGTTACAAAAACCATAGCAACATCACAAACCATTTCACCGTCCGAGACTTTATTATTCTTTCTTCACCGACCAAGCGCTTTTGATATCCTCTGTCCAATATACCACTGATGACTGAATGCATGAAATTACAACCGCAATTTACGCGCACATTCAGAAATATTTATGAATCACCGACTGAGAGAATAATGCAATAATATCGATACATAATTACAAGATTTTTTTTTTTTTTAATTAAGTTTGTTTATTAGTATTTAAAATACTTTACATTCATACAAAAAAATTTCATCATAATTCTAGGTTATCTGTTCTACAATTTTTTATAAAATATACACAGTTTATGAAACAGTGATCGTTGCATCTTAGTTGTTGTTGTCCTTTGTAATCTAAAATTGTCCGTATTTCTTAGGTGGTACGGCTGTACTTCGCCTACATACCTCAATTGCTCGATTAAATATTCTGGAGCGCTCCCGATTTTCATTTTCTGCATGAAGTTTAAAGTATTGAATTCAAGTCTCTGTGTGATGTTGAGCCATTTTAGCGAGTCGAGCAGCAGGTGTATATTATCGTGGATCCGAACTCAAAGTGAGGCTTTATAATTGTGTTATATACGTTTATCGCTGTTATGATCGATATTTTTTTCCGAACGCGTTTAAAAAATCCGATTTTTTACCAATTTTTTTACATATGTATTCTATATGTTCTTTAAAATTCAAATGTTCATCGATTATAAATCCTAAATATTTTATTTGTTTTACCCTTTCGATTGTAACGTTAATTATTTTATATACCGATTCGCTATTTGTGTTGATTTCCATAATTTTTGTTTTGCTTTCGTTTAGTTTTAGTTTGTTCATCTTTAGCCACTTATTAATGTTTTCCAAGTCTCGCATAAGTGTCTCGTGACAGTGTTGATCCGACTCCCCTTCCGTAAAACTCAAGGTGTCGTCTGCGTACAGTACTATCTCACTTTTTTCCAGTACATTTGGTATATCATTAATATATATTATAAATAGTAGAGCCCCTAGGATTGAGCCCTGGGGTACGCCAGAATCGTTTTTAATCTTACTTGACATCACATTGTTCACCCGAGTTAGTTGTTTTCTGCCGGTTAGATACGATTCAAACCAATTTAATTCGGTATCTTGAATACCATACATATACAGTTTTTGTAACATAATATTTCGGTCTATTGTTTCAAACGCCCGTTTAAAATCCAAAAATATAGCCACTATTTTATTATTTTTTTCTGATTTTTTCCATCTATTAATAACGTAGTTCACAGCTGTTTCACATGAAAATTTTTTTCGAAATCCTGATTGATATCGTGATAGTATGTTATGTGCTTCCAAATATTCTTCTAACTGCTCTTTGACGACTTTTTCAAGTATTTTTTCACAGGTTTTTAAAGTGTTTATTGGGCGATATTCTTCACATTTGTTAGTGTTCATAACTTTTTCAATTGGTGTTACCAGTGACTCCTTCCAGTTTTCTGGGAAGATACCTGATTGTAGTGACATGTTTACCATATGGAGTAAATGTTTTCCTAAAACTTTCCAATTGTTCAATAGCATTTTAGTGGATATTTTGTTATAATCAGGTTTGTCTTTAAGGCCTTTACAGATAAATCTTAGTTGTTCTAATGATATTGCACGAAATATAAATTTGGAGTTTGTCACAGTTAGTTGGTTCACATATTGCACATTTTCTATAGATTCTCTAATTGTCTTTATACTATCAACAAAGTACTTATTGAACTGGTTTGCTATTTCATAATTTTCCTTATATTCTATTTGGTTAAATATCACATTTTTTATCACAGACTGGGATTTTTTAAGGACTTCGTTTTTTATTTCTCTCCACATTTGTTTTTGGTCTTTGGCGCTGTTTATTCTATTGTTAATGTAATAGTTTTTTGTGTTTTCAACTTGTACGTTATATTTATTTCTCGTTATTTTATAGTCATTCCATGCCGTTTCGGTACCCTCCATTATTGCTTTTTGATATTTATTAATTTTCTCGTTTTTACTTATTTGTAGTTCAGAATTAAACCATTTGGTTGTACCATTTTTATCTTTTACTTCCGTATATTTTGTAAACTTTTTAACAGTGTTTTCGAGACATAAGTCAAAATATTCCACATGACAATTTAGGTCGCAGTCACTATTTAATCGTAATAACAAATTATTTACTTCACTGTTAAAACCATTTTTATTGTATTTAAACATTTGAACTATTTTCTGTACTTCTTGCTTCTGTACGTCCTTGTTTTCAATTATAATGTTAATTGTTTCGTGATCTGCGATTTTATTTTTTTGTGTTAGATCTCGCCGATATATTACCGTTATTTATTACGATGTAGTCTATTATAGTTTTTGACCGTGATGTAATCCTCGTATATTCCGTCATTATTTGCTTCAATCCGTTATCATTTAATACTCCTTCTATTCGTTTTTTATAGATATTTTCTTTATTCCAGTCTATGTTGAAATCGCCCGCTATAATTATATCACAGTTTTCTTCATTTATCTCATCTATTATTTCTTCGAATATTTCGATAAACTCTGTTTCGGAACTACTTGGGGATCTGTAGATCGCCACTATTATTATATTTATAATTCCAAGATTCGCTTTATATGCACTTATCCAGTATTTATAGTCACATTTTCTTTCAATTATTTTTTTTACAACCCATATGTTCTTCATGTAGACACTAATACCTCCAGTTCTCATCGAATTTGAAGCTGTTACATAATGCTCGTAATTTTTTAAATGCGTTTCTTTATCTTCTGCCTCTTCTGTTAGATGTGTTTCCGTAAGTATTATAAAATCAGGTTTATCATAGTCCGAAATAATTTCTATTTGGTTGTAGTTATTTATCAGTCCTTGGATGTTTGTGTATATTCCGTGTATCTTCTTTGGTTGTTAGGCTGTTATTCCTATCCTTCTCTTTTTTATGTTTAATTTATTAAGATATACCGGGCATTGTTTGTCAAATGTTATATGGTTTTCATCAAGACCCATGTTTAATTTTTTATTCTTTCTCACACAGTTAATACATTTCATAATAACTTCCTTGTCGCAGTCTCTATTTTTGTGGTATCCATGGCATTTAGAACATGTTTCCTCGTTCTTGCATTCCGACAATTTATGATTAAATCCATGGCATTTAAAACACTGCATTACTTCTGTGCCATCAAACACTCTGCATTTTTCCCAACCGATGTTAATTTTCTTTGCTGATAATATTTTTGTATATGTTTCCGAATCAATTTTCAATTTCGCATTATAAATAGTTTTATAATATTTCTTGTATTCATATTGTCTGATTATCTCCATTTCACTAGCAATCAATATTTCATTCTGTTTCTTTAATTTTTCAATTATTTCATTTCCGCTAAATTTAAAAGTCATGTCCGTTATGACAACGTGAGTATCACCTTGTTTTGGAACTTTTATTTCGTAATTATCGCCCATTTCATTTTGTATGGCGTTCGTAATCTTTTCTCGTTCTTCATCATTTTCACTTTGTATCACTACCATTCCATTATTTCTTTTTTCCACGTTTAATATTTTGAAGTTTATTGGATCCACTTTATTATCTAAATCTTCTTTAGTTTTATCTACTTTTTGCTTCTCCTTTGGTTTGATAATCAACGGCATTTTTTTTAACGTCTGGCAACACTGGTCCATTCTTTAATGCATCTGCGAATGATAGTCTATTTGTTTGTTTGACATTAGATTCTCGTATTGTTTTTTTAATTTCGTTACACACTTTGTTGTTGTTTTCTTCTATTACTTTGGCAATCTCTTTGTTTTTTCTTCATATTTGTTTACAACACTGCACAGCTTTTTGACTTCCATTACGTTATGTTCGCATGTTTTTTGTGCCGAATCAATTTTTTTAAGCCTCTCTTCGTATCTCTTTCTATTGCTTCTAACAGCTGCTTTATTTCATATTCATTTTGTTTTAATGACATTTCAAATTCGTCTTGGTAATCAGCCAAGTTTTGTTTATTTTTGTATACACCATCTTTAACCCTGCTGTTAGATTAGGACCATTTGGTCCAAATTTTTTCTGTTTTCCCTTGTAACTTTGGAACGGTGATATATACTGACTAAATTTTTTTGCTAATGGGGTCTTTTAATAAAACAATGTTATGTGCGAAAATTAAATTTTCTAACTTTATTCAGGACTGAGAAAAATACAAAATGACGAATCTTAGGTTAGAGGACCATTTGGTCAATAGTACATTTTTTCATTACCAAGCGAATGTAAATTCATGTCAAATATTTAGAAGATGTTTTTGATATGTCAAATACTTGCTTTAGAAATTTTTGAACCAAAATAGTTACAAAGAATAAGATAAAATTATTATTTTGGATGAAAATTGCAGTATGGACCAAATGGTCCCTCAATCTAAGATTCGTAAGTTTTTTCTAATCTAACAGCAGGGTTAATTTCCTTTAAAACCAAATCCACATTATGAATGTATTGTACACAATCATCACACATGAAACGAATGAAATTGTTTGCCTCAAGCATCTTAGCCGAATATTGGTCAATTCCTGAACATTTTGTCGCACAATGATATATTTTATCGCATACACCAGCACATTTAATTCCTGTTTCTCCGCGTATCGTTCCTTTGCACTTGTTACACTCCGCCATTGCAGAGCAACAGTTTTCCTTATTTTTTGCTCAAATAAATATGTTTCCGCCAAAAATTTTATATTGCGCGCTATAAGGCCTATATGGTCCATAAAATGCAATAGTCCTGTCTATTTTTAAGATCTGTTATTAATTTATTTTATTAAAAAATTGTAGAGCTTCTAAAATCACTTCCTTTCCGTTTGACATTTGACAGTCTACTATAGACCCTCTGGTTGTCCCTCTGGTAGACCCTCTGGTTGTCCCTCTTTTATTCTCTAGCTCTCGAGAGATCATAAACAGTGCAACAAACACAGTTGTATTTGTATCACAAAAAAATATATATTTGTGTAGCAGACACATATATTATAACTAATTAATCATTGTGTCACAAACATGTAATATTGAATAGCAAACACAATGTGTTTGCACACAAGAATATATTATATTTGCAACGACTTCTAAACTCACGTTGTATTTGAATGCAAACATCAAAAAACGAGATTTTTCAGCATTTATGAGAGCCTAATATAGTTTGATCTTTGTATCCCAAGAGATGGTCTTATCTTTACTTTGCCCGAAATAACACCTGTTTGCAAGCACATTTCTTCGTTTGATTTCCAGGCTGACGTTATTTATTTTTTGCACGGCATTCAAAACTTCAAAACTTTAACAGATCCGAGGTAAATAAATTCGTCCACTACTTCGAAATTATAGCGGTTAACAACGTTCACCCTTTCATCCTCGGGGGCAGGTGTTCTGCTTGTCAAAACCATGAATTTTGTCTTGTCCTCGTTTACTGCCAAACCCACTTTTGCTGATTCCTCTCAATTTTCGAACAAACAGTAGTAAGTAAAGCATCAGCAGTCGGGGGCAGCATGTGACTTTTGCCGCTGATAGTTTTATTCATATTGACGGCAGCTTTTATCACGCTGATCTCAATTAATAAGTTGACGATATCGCATGATAGGGCGTCGCCCCGCCTGAGACCTCGCCTCGTATTAAATGGTTCGGTGAGATCTTTTCCAATTTTTGCTGATGATTTCTTGATGGTCAGTGTTATTCTATAGGCACATGTTAGCTTCGCAAGAATACCAAGCTCCGACATAGCTTGTACAGATTTGCACGTAGCTAGCGAAGGCAGGCTTATAATCTACAAAGAGGTGGTTGGTGTCGTTTCGTGTTTCGTGGACTTTACGCGCAGCTGGCGAAGGCAGGGTTATAATCCACAAAGAAGTGGTTTTTGTCGTTTCGCCGTTCGCGGACTTCCCCAAGGATTTGTCTTAATGTGAATATCCGGTCGACATATGACTTTTTGCTACGTGGCCGTCGGTGGTACAATGGTTAGTGTGCGCGGCTCTTGTACATGAGATCCTGGGTTCGAACCCGGCTCTGACCACCTTCAAATTTTCTTTCGGCGGCGGTCACCTCGCATAGTGACGGCGACACTATCGAGTATCTAGCCATGAAAAAGCTTCTCAAATTACCGTTCGGAATCGGTGAAAAACTGTAGGTCTCAATCAGTGAGTGAAAACTGGAAAGCGCACAGCTCAGTGATTGTGAGAAGTTCTCCCCAGTCCCTTCATAGGATGTAATGGGAAACCATTTATGTTATTTTATATGACTTTCCAGGCGTAAAGCCACACTGATAAGGTCCGATCAGGTGTGCAAAAAAGAGTCTCAATCTTAGGTTAGATAAGGTTTAGGCTACGTGACAACAAAAGGGAGTATAAGTTTACAACTTATTGTCACTAAACATCCGAGATAAGGATCCATATGTGTGCAGGTCAAGGTTTACCATTCCAGATTCCTAGTTGGGTAGAAAGAATCAATAGACAGACCATGGTATCGCCTCCCTGGATCCATGGCAGATCCCGCGAGAATTCCATCAAATCTTCAACGGCCACATCGCGCAAAGAGGCCAGGCCCTCTGCCTGTAACCAATCAAAACAACGGCGACGCCTACGTTGCAGGGATGGGCACTGACATAGAAGGTGCTCAGTGGTTTCCACCTCTTGTTCATCACCACAAGCACGGCAATAATCAACTCCGTTCACAATCCAGTAGCGAGTGAAGCCTCCGGCCTCACAGTGACCAGTGACTACCCCAGTGAGGAGTCGCAAGGAGTCCAGCCGAAGAAGGGACTTAGTTCAGTTCTCCCTGAGTCCACTGCTGGCCATATGCCCCTCGAAATTCTGCAATCTAGTCTGGCCTGCCAGACAGTAACAGATCGGTGGATTTGCAGAGGCAGTCAATCTCAAATCAGCATAAGTGCATCCTGATCTAGCAAGACAGTCTGCTTCAACATTCCCTGTGGCATAACTATGTCCCGGAACCCAGGAGAGTCTTAGTTTGCCGGGCACTATACTATTCAAGATCCGATTGCAATCCCTAACCAATTTGGATTTACACATGTGTGACCTGATCGCACTGAAGGCTGGCTTACTATAAATGCAGATGACGAACTCACCCTCTGGGTGCAACCATGGGCCCATTATCTCAGTTGCAGCTCTCACAATCGCCACGATTTCCGCTTGGAAGACACTACAACTCGCACCCAAACTCATCGAGAGCCCTGTCCTCACTGAAGATCCCAGCTCCTCTGCCCGATTCTATTTTGCAGCAGTCTGTAACGATCAGATGCCAAAGAGTGCGGAAGGTATACCTCCCACCCAATCACTCGTATCTGTCATCAGGATCTCCGGCCATTGCCCACAGTCGGCAGCATGTAGTCAGTGGCCTGACTCAAAACACTCGTCCGGGTGATTCTCAATCAATTCCTGAAGAATTTTGGCATGCCTCCAAATGCCTAATTCTCTCATACGAAGGGCGCTTCTGACAGCACACCGTCCTGCATAGATCAAGGGTAGTCACATTCAGTATAACATCCAGCGACAATCTGCGGAGTGCTTCTCCTCGCCCCACTAGTACACTTCGATACAGTGCGCTGCATCCACCAGACTACGCAGCCATAGGTAATAATTGGGCGGACGATAGCCGAAAAAAGGCAATGCACGATGATTCGACAAAGACCCCAGCTTTTGCCAATCCAGTTCCTACAGGCGTAGATTATGCTCAATCCCTTCTTCATTCGCTCCTCAGTATTTCGCTACCAGTTCAGTTTTTGATCAAGAACGGTATCGAGATATTTCGCCTCGGTTTCCCAAAAGAATTCAATCTTCCGCCTGCGCGCAAAAAGAACCAGCTCTGTCTTTGCCGGGTTAACACCCATGCCACAGTGCCTGACCCAAACTGACAACTCACCTAGTGGATCCAGCATGAGGTCAGTGATCGTAGGCAAAGATTTCCCATTGACAAGAATAACAACGTCGTCCGCATAGGCAACTATTCTACGTCCACTAAACTCAAAATCCCTAAGAATGCCGTCAACCACTAAACGCAATGTGGCCATCTTTCGAACTAAGCTCATCCCTAGGTTCGAATTTACAATGCGATCTCTATGAAATTTCGCAATCCACTCGACAAGAAGTGGAGGCGCTGGATGACACATTGTTAAAAGCACTTTCTATATCCAGGAAGGTAGCCAAAGTTAAATCCCCAAACTTCAAGTTGGGCTCAAGATAACCCATCGTGCAGAGCAGTTTCCACAGATTTACCCTTGAGGGGGTATGTTGTCTACCACACAAGAAGCATGGATCAACCATTCTCTCCAAAACCTTCAATAGAAAGCATGAGACGCTGATTTGTCTGTAGTCCTTAGAAGAGACATGACTAGTCTTTCTCCAAAACTTTCAACAGAAAAAATGAGAGGCTGAATGGTATGTAGTCCTTAGGAGAGCTATGACTAGTCTCTGCCGACTTGGGAATAAAAACGATTAATACCTCCTTCCATTCGTCTGGTATCAGAGAAAGTCTAAAACAAGCCCTATGTATACTCAGTAGATGAGGGGTGACGAAAGCGTCACATTTCTGTAGCATAACCGCCAGAATCTCGTCAGGACCAGGAGATTTAAAGGGCTTGTAACTATAAATAGCCCAAAAGCAACCTCGATTCGTCAACAATGTCCTCAATTACTCCCAGTTGCGAGATATCTGGAGTGGAAGTCGCTAGGTGATTCCTCTCCGCGGAGTCTATATCCACACAATTTGGAAAGTGAGTTTCCATAAGAAGCTCAAATGTCTCAGCTCGAGAATCCTTGGGTCCTTGGACAACACTAGGGTCTAGGACCTCAATTATGGACTCACAGAAGCTGGTTTGCCCCTTTAATAACCTTCTTGAACTTGTACACAGTCAAGTCCGATTCCCTTTTCGATTTCTTGGCCTTATTGAAGAGTTTCCTAGTGAACTTACGAAGAGCACAGGTCACAGTCTTTCACACACTACTATCGACAGGACTTTGTATGTGATGGATGAAAGGATTATCCCACGATAGGTCGCACATACACTCGGGTCGTCTATTTCGAAAACAGGACACAGTATGCTAAAACTCCAATCGTAGGGAATGCAATGCTCTTACTAGATATGATATGAGCATATGAGCTGATACATGCCCCTTTCCAACTCATAACGGCCAGCTTTAAACAGCTCAACGGGTAGTCCTTCAGCAACAGCGCATTTGATATTCTTAAGCCCGGAAATTGCACTTCCAATTTCAGTGGGATAGGAGGGGCAGACAACGCCCTTGTCCTGTATTCTCTGAACACCCTTGCCTATAATGAAGCCTTCTGGACAAGTAAAGCGGAGAAATTATCGAAATATAGAATATTTTTCAGATATTCGTCTGATGTCCCTGAATTTTGTTAATGCCTTGCATTACGTTATTACTAGCATTAGTTATAATAATCCAAGTTTAGATCTATACTTATACTAAGACGATCTATTTCTATAGTTATATAGGAATATATTTTTATTTATCAAAGACAAATTGCTTAACCCTGCTGTTAGATTAGAAAAAACTTACGAATCTTAGATTGAGGGACCATTTGGTCCATACTGCAATTTTCATCCAAAATAATAATTTTATCTTATTCTTTGTAACTATTTTGGTTCAAAAATTTCTAAAGCAAGTATTTGACATATCAAAAACATCCGCTAACATATCAAAAACATCTTCTAAATATTTGACATGAATTTACATTCGCTTGGTAATGAAAAAATTTACGAATCTTAGATTGAGGGACCATTTGGTCCATACTGGAATTTTCATCCAAAATAATAATTTTATCTTATCCTTTGTAACTATTTTGGTTCAATAATTTCTAAAGCAAGTATTTGACATATCAAAAACATCTTCTAAATATTTGACATGAATTTACATTCGCTTGGTAATGAAAAAATGTACTATTGACCAAATGGTCCTCTAACCTAAGATTCGTCATTTTGTATTTTTCTCAGTCCTGAATAAAGTTAGAAAATTTAATTTTCGCACATAACATTGTTTTATTAAAAGACCCCTTTAGCAGAAAAATTTAGTCAGTATATATCACCGTTCCAAAGTTACAAGGGAAAACAGAAAAAATTTGGACCAAATGGTCCTAATCTAACAGCAGGGTTAAAGAACAAACTACAAATACTAACACCCGCCTACGGTGAAAATGCTAGAAATATCGTCATCTACAATGGTTACCAGCCAGCCATTAAATAGATTGACATTAATTATTTCGTAGATCTCAAATTTAACATTTATGATTGTCCTATTATCACCAATTACAATAAAAATGACAAAAGTTTAACTCATATTTAGACAATTTACCAATACAACTAGAATAGCAGTGGCCACAACAATAGCTCAAGCAATGCGTTTGTGTGATACAAGACACAAATACGTATACATAGTAGCCACATAAATACTAAAGCCCACTCGCGCCCAATTAACTCATCCTACTTATGCAGCAGTATTCCATGCCGTCGTCTATTATAGTCAATTTTCATCAATATCCTTTCACACACACACACACACACACACACTGAAACTCTCACTCCACAAATATTGAAATCGCCTGTGTGTGCGTTTCTAAATGCCTAACAACACAAAACATTTGAAACCAATTTACACACAAAACAATAACGAAACCAGAGACCGTAACTAGAGCGGAGAAATGACACAGAGGAGTGGAAAAACGATAGATAGATAGAGAGAGAAGCGAGGCAACGAAAATGCCAGAGCTAAAGTCATATTTTTCCATAACATTAAGTTATACAATCCTTGTATTTAACACTATCAATAATGAATTGCCAGCTATTTGTCAGCTATTGAAGCAACAACAACAACAAACACCATGAACAAAACTGCAAAATTGCTGGCGGCAGCAAAAACAAAAATTAAGTTCACTGTCAGCATGAATAAAAAGGAAACGCGGCAGGATATGTCAATATGTTACGCTGGTATGGCCGTAGCTATGCAGCACAAAACAGAAATGTCAAAACAAACAATTTCGGATCTAGAACGATCAGAATGCGGTGAAACCAAAATGAATTGCTGCTTTTCTCCCAGTACAACCTGCACAACAGCACGACAAGGACATTTGGCTTAAGTGCGAGTTGGTTAATTTCAAATAGCGTGCTCAAAAATCTGACATTCATCTACAATCGGAAGTGAAGTCAGAAAATATTTCAATGCATAAACTGTGTATAGCAATTAGCGATTAGTAGGATATGTAGTAATTAAGAGTGTGACAGAGACATGTGCAGCAACCTTAATAAAATATCCTGTATAGGATATAAAACAAGGCAGATATAAATTTATAAATATATTAATATAATATTAAATAATTTTTACAAAATGGAATACATTTTCTAAATCCAGAACGGCAACATGTACAATTTGTTTGAATATTTAACTAAGATTTTTCAACCGATTGCGGCAGATAGCTTTTGCTATTGGTAGATACTTAAGCGAACCAGATCTTTGTCATTTATGAGCATGAGCTTGGTCGGTAACTCTTTACATGGCTGATGAATTTGAAAAAATATTTGCAAAAGATTTTGTAAACATGATAGTGGTGTGAACTACTGCGACTACACAGTGCAACACGAAAAAATATAACCATATACGGACACCACTACGTGGTAAAAGACAAAAAAAAAAGAACCGTGTCTCCCAGTTTTGCCCAAAGTCATGCACTTTTTTATGGGCCCCCAAAAATTTGGGGCCTCGGTGTCAGATTTGCAAAAAAATAAATAATTTTATCAGGCTCATATCTTGCAAACCGTTCGGAATTTTGATTTCCTCTCTGAGGGAAAAATGTAGCTCTATGGGCCTCACAAAATGACCACTTTTAAAATTTTTTGCGATTTTGACCTTGAGATGAAGTTTTTTTGATTCTATACGTTCACAATTTTTATTCTCTATGAGAAGAGCTACAACTTACCCTCAGAGAGTAAATCAAAATTTCGAAGAGTTTGCGAGATATGAGCCTGATCTGAAATGATCCATTTTTTGTAAAATCACTTTTTTGCAAAAATGACACCGAGGCCCCAAATCTTTGGTGGTCCATAAAAAAAACTACATGACTTTTGGGCAAAACTGGAAGACACGGATTTTTTATGGATACATTTTTTCGTGTTGCACTGTGATATTTAGGGAAATACATATAAAGTGTGTAAAAACCTTAGGTTCTTTTGGATTTCCCTGTCCACTAAATTTTCCAATCTATATTAAATTAGTTCTAAAGTTGTTTTCAATAAGAGCGCTACAAAAGTTTTTTTAAATAAAACAAAACCAGTTTTAGATACCAATGAAATTCTTTATTCCTGTGAAAGTACGTTCGACGCCATTATGTGTGGAACTCGACTTCTTTTGCATGGCCACCACGGGCACGCTTGCAGAAGACCAGACTCTGAACCCAATTTTGAGACGGTTTTCACGCATAAATCGGCGGATACTGCTTCAATTTCACGTTCGATATTCGTACGAAGTTCATCAATCGTTGCTGGCTTGTTGGCATAGACCATAGACTTGACATAGCCCCACAGGAAATAATCTAATGGCGTCAAATCGCACGACCGAGGCGGCCAATCGACTGGACCATTTCGTGAGATAAAACGTTCACCAAACTTGGTTTCCAATAAATTAATTGTGGCATTCGCTGTGTGGCTTGTGCCGCCATCCTGTTGGAACCACATGTCCTCCAAGTCCATATTATCCAATTGGGGCCAAAAATATTCGGTTATCATTGAACGGTTGCGATTCGCATTCACAGTAATGTGCCGGTCTTGATCATCACTGAAGAAGTACGGCCCAATGACGCCGCCGGCCCATAAACCGCACCAAACCGTAATTTTTTCGGGATGCAATGATGACTCATGGATTACGTGTGGATTGCTGTCTGACCAATAACGCATATTTTGCTTATTGATGAAGCCATTCAGCCAGAAATGAGCCTCATCGCTGAAGATGATGCTCTTAAAGTTGAGGCCACTGGCTGCAAATTTCGGCAGTAAATTTTAATAATTTCGGCTCGTTGTTGGCTCGTATATCTCTCCATGATCAAATGGTAAACCCTACTGAAGAGAAATGTCAAAAGAGCGGGGAAAAATAGGGCATCGTTTGCTGTCCCTATCGATTTACTTTTGTAGCGTCTCTGTTGAAAAACCCTTTATTTGCAAAGAACACGTCTCAATTGGTCGTATTTTAAATGTATTGATTCATTTTTTTAATAGTGTTTTAACATCAACTGATGTATTCAATTTTTTTTTTAAATATAATTATAACACCGTACGACAATTACAAAATAAAATCGCTACACTGGAACCGGATGATATACGTCTGAAACTATATGCGAAATGGAGTTAATTGCCTTTTTCAGTTTTTAATATCCTCATCCTGTTGCCATATAAAAGGACTACATATTTTCAAGGGATAACATTTTTCAAAAAAAAATGTTAAGTACTTCTTCGCACCATACGACACCGATAAAGGTGTCAAATTAAAGAAGAGAATTATGGCTATTTCTATTATTTTTTTGTTTATACCCTTCGAGGATAAAAAAGACTTAAAAAATGTCCTTGAAAAATTAAATCCTTTAAAATCCTTTGAAAATCTCCAAAAATTTATTCGAAAAACATATATGTTAATAGCCTGTATATAGTGTACTACTCCCCAAAATTTCATTATTCTAGCTTTATTAGATAATTTTTAATAAAAGTTTACATAAAACTAAAAAAAGTACTTTATTTATTATGTGGAATAGAGAAATTTTTTTTAAATTGGCGTTACACTTGAACCAGATAATATAGGAGTGAAACTATAAGCTAATCGGTCTAAACTGACATTTTCAGATTTTCATTTCGTCATCCTGTTGCCCCTTAAAAGGAAGGCAAAGTTTCAAAGAATAACATTATTCATAGATATTTGAAATGAATGGTACTTAAGACAATTGTGTACTTTTGGTTTTTCGTTTGTATATACCAGCACTGTCACGACAAATCATCTGGTTTAAGTGTAACGCCTTTTAAAAAAAAAATTATACTCTGTTCCAAATATTAAAGTACTTTTTTGCTGGAAGAGTTTTATGTAAACTTTTATTAAAAATTAACTAACAAAGGTAGAATATTGAAATTTTGGGGAGTATTACACTATATACAGGCTATTAACATATATTTTTTTCGAATAAATTGCTGGAGATTTTCATGAGATTTTAAGGGATTAAATTTGTCAAGGACATTTTTAAGTATTTTTTATCCTGGAACGGTGTAAATAAAAAATAATAAAAATAGCCGTAATTCTCTTCTTTAATTTGACACCCATATCGGTATCGTTGGGGCGAATAATTATTTACAATTTTTTTTGAAAAATGTTATCCCTTGAAAATTTGGAGTCCTTTCATGGGGCAACAGGATGAAAAAATGAAAAACTGAACACGGCAATTAACTCCATTTTGCATATAGTTTCAGACGCATATCATTCAGTTCAAGTGTAATATGGACTGTCGGAGGGTGTAATAGTTTTGCAATCCATTATTTATTTGAACTTACCATAACTAATTTTTTTTATTGTAAACTAGCTGACCCGGCAGAAGTTGTCCTGCATAATATTTCAAGGGATTTGTATGGGAGGTACCACGCCGCTTTGTCCAATTGGACCGAATTGTAAATCTAAACCACCCAGGGCGTCACCCAAACGCATACAAAAAAATTTATTCAAATCGGTCCAGAAGTTTAGGAGGAGTTCAGTCACAAACACACGTGCTGTAGAATTATATATATAAAGATAAGTATTTCAGTACAATATAATTTTGAATTACTTAAACAAAATGAGCTCTGTTCTTCGATTGCATTGCAGCCAATATTGATAACTGGGCATAAGCAATGAAATGCAAAATACTTCTATCTGTCCATCCACGATCGACATTTTTCATAAAATTTTTAATTTCTTCAACTAATGCATGGAATTGTGGCGTGTTGAATTTGACAGCTGACGTGATCAAAAACTTTGCGCTTCGTTTTGCAAACAACTCATTAAATAGTCACAGAATATCTGTAACGTTTTATAAACTACCAAAACGACAAAAGTTTTTTCAACCGTTTGCGGCAGATAATTTTTGATATTTACAGATACTAAAGCGACCCAGAGACTTGCATTCATGAGCATGAGCTTGAAAAAAAAATTTGCAAAAGATTTTGTAAAAATGATAGCGGTGGAAACTACTTCGGTTACTTGGGAGGTATGAAAATGGGCGCGGACAGTAGCGAATCTTTAATTTTTAGGAGAAACATTGCTGGGTACCTAATTTCATTAAGTTCGCTTGTAGTCTACGATCGTTATCGTGTCGATCAACCTGTCATTCGCTCACATTCGGTGCGCATTTGACTACAATTTGTCTAGTACCAAACTTCATACAATTGGCTTGGTTTTGCGGGAGTTATCTTGCCGAACAACCCGCCGGCCAAACAACTTATGTATGGGAGGCACCAACATGGGAGTGGCAAAATCACTCTTGTCTTACCTGGTGACTCTCGTTTGATGACATGAAGCCTATAACCTAATTTCATTAAGATCGGAAGTGTTTCATGCGACTTATCGATTTGATAACCCGAACGACCACCAAGCTTTTGTATGCAAGGTGCCAGAATGGGTGTGGAAACCTTGCCAATTTTCTTTAGTTAAGTAAACATTTACAGATTTACTTTTATTGACTATATTACAACCTCATTAGGTCAGACGTCTTACACATATTTATTAAACAAACAAATTAAACAAATTTCAACATATTCTTCCAACTGGCTCTATCCTTCGCCTTTTCTCACCTGTTGGTAACACCAAGGATACGGAGGGATTCTTCTGCCTGGTCTTTCCAGCGGAGTCTTGGTTGTCCTCTTTTCCTGTTTCCATCGGGTACGTTATCAAAAATCTGCCGCGCTGGCTTATCTTCGTCCATTCTGATAACATGGCCTAGCCAACGCATATGCCTACTTTGATTCGTCTAGCTATGTCCACGTCAGAATAGAGATTATACAGCCCTGCGTTCCAGCGACGTCGGTACTCGCCATTTTCCCTAACAGGACCATATATTTTACGGACAATTTTTCTCTCGAAAACTCCCAGGTGTCCTTCGTCCGCTTGCGATATGACTCAAGTTTCGAAGCCATACGTCACGACAGGTAAAATGAGAGTCTGATATAGCCTGACTTTTGCCCGTCGAGAGAGGGCTTTGCTCCTAAACTGCTTGCTGAGCCCAACATAACATCTATTCGCAACCACAATTCTCCTATCTATCTCCAGGCTGACGTTGTTGTCCTTGTTCATGGCGGATCCAAGGTAGACAAATTCATCTACCACTTCAAAATTAAATCGGTTGTCAACGCTCAAGTGCGGGCCAAGTCGAGAGGTTTCTCCAGTCGTCGACACCATAAATTTTGTCTTGCCCTCATCAACAGCAAGACCCACCTTCGCTGATTCCTTTTCGATTCTTGAAAATACTGCAGTAACCTCTCGCAGATTTCGCCCAATGATGTTGATGTTGTCAGCATACGCCAGCAACAAATGGCTTTTCGTGTTAATGGTCTTGTTTGTATTTACTGCAGCCTTTCTCATTATCATCTCCATTAAGATGTTGAAGAGATTGCACGACAGTGCGTCGTCTTGTGCAAGTCCTCGCTTGATACAGAATGGATCAGTGAGGTCTTTCCCCACTTTCACTGCTGATTTGGTGTTGATCAGCGTCATTCTACAGAGGCGAATCAGTTTCGCCGGAATACCAAGTTCAGACATAGCTTCGCCCAGTTTTCCCCGTATGGGGCTATCGAAAGCAGCTTTGTAATCGACAAAAAGGTGGTATGTATCGATTTGCTCTTCGTGGGTCCTTTCCAGGATTTGGCGTAGCGTGAATATTCGGTCAATTGTGGACTTGCCCGGTCTAACCCCACACTGATTAGGTCTATATAATCTATACTATTTTCCACTATCATTAGAATCTGAGTGGAGTAGTGCTGAAAAGTGGTCTCTCCACATTTTGAGCACACTGCTTCTCAGTCACCAGATTCCCATTCTCGTCCTTGCAGGAGGGCAGCCCATTATTAGGCCCGTTATCCGATCCCCTTACCCTCTGGAAAAACTTTCGGGATTCACCATTCATTCTGCACATTTCTGTTCTTTCACTCTCTCTCTTTACTCGCACTGCCATTTCCCTCGCCAAAATCGTTGGCTTTCCTCCCTTCCCAGCCTCCCGTACCGCTCACTCGCAGAACACGTTGTAACTGGCTATTCCGTTGCCATACGTGCAGCGTCTTCTTCGTCAGTTGCAATGCCACATTCCCCGTCGCACCATGGCCCACCCCCTTGCGGTTCTCGATAGCCAAGTTCAGTCCTCGCAGCGATTTATAAAGAAGGGGAGATGTGATCCAAAGCGCATCTGGGTCTTCGTGAGGGGGGTATTCTGCTCTAGCAGGAGAAAGAGTTTCTGTCGATAGGACATTGATATCTCCGGTACTCGTAGCTTGTCAATATCCAGCTTTTCCCGTATTCGGCTTCATATGTTTTTCGCCCTGCTCAATCCAGTGCGAACTTTCGCATCCACCAGGCAGTGATCCGAGTCGATATTGGCACCTCGAATCACACGTACATCCATTACACTAGAAGAGTCCCTGCCAATTATTACTAAGTGATCAATCTGGTTCTTCGTAGGTTAATCAGTAGATATCCAGGTCGCCTTATGAATGTCCTTATGCTGGAATCGTGTGCTACTAACTAACATGTTCCCTGCAGTGGCGAAGTCCATCAGTCTCATTCCATTACCGAAGGTGGTATCATGTAGACTGTGATTACCGATGGTTTCCCTTCCCAATCCGGCATTAAAACCGCCTAGAGTAATCCCAACGTCGATTTACCGATTATTTACCAATATTTGAGTTGATGCTAATCACATCTACCAGAAAAAAGTTTTAGGCGCAATTTTATTTGGTACTAAATGTGTCGATTTGTTTGGGAGGTACCAGAAGGGGCGAGGCCAAAATGCCCATTTTCAACCCCAACCTAAGTTTGGACAAATAATGGTCGCTATCAAAATATCGTTGTGATCGTCAAAGATTTACGGTAGATATCTCGCCGAACTGCCAGCTGCCCGAACAACTTTTGTGTGGGAGGTACCAAAGTGGGCGTGGCAAAACCACCTTTTTCTTAATTGGTAACTGGCGTTTATTTACGTGAAGCCTAGTACCCAATTTCATTACGATAGGAAGTGTGTCACGCGACTTATCGATTGACAATGCGGACGACCACCAATATTTTGCATGGGAGGTACCAGAATGGACGTGGCGACTTCGCCCATTTTAACTAATTAAATACATATTTACAGATTATTGAAGCTAATCACATCTACCAGAAAAACGTTTTAGAAGAAATATGATTTCGTACTAAATGTATCGATTTGTATGGGAGGTACCAGAGGGGTAACTATGAACAAATAATAGGCACTGACGCAATTTCGCTGTGATCGATAAATATTTACATCAACATGTTAGAGGATTTATCTATAGTCTGTAGGACATTTAAATTAAGGTTGACTGAACATAGCGCTCATGGACTTAACGCCCAAAAAAATTTGGACGATATGACCGTCCTATAACCGGTCTTAACGCCCCAAAAAAGTTTAGGAGTTCTGTCTGCCTAATGGCGGTCATAAAACCCAATGGCGAACCGGACTTAACGCCTAAAGTAGTTGTGGGCGTTATGACTGCCTCAAAGCGGGACATAATGCCCCATGGGTTTAATGACCGTTTTTGACTTTTTATGAGAAGGAAATACAATTCAATGCAAATAATTATAATATATTTATTAATAAAACTAATAAAGAGACAATTATAAATATAAAAATACATGAGGTGTCAGGGGATACTCGCTGGGAACGAAGTTCCTTTCGCTATATATTATGTACTAGTTAGTTACAACACGCATAAGGCGTTTGTTGAAAAATACTGTAATTTAAATGGATCTTTAAGAAAAGATACTTTTTATAAAATGATAAACTTTTTTTAAGAAATTTTTTATTTATTGAATGTATTTTTTTTAAATAAAAAGGTATATTTTTATGTCCCTTTTGTAAGAATATGTATTATATTTTCCCAATAAGGTTTTAGGCTTAGAAATTAATTTTTGATAAGAGAACACTTTTGGTAATGCCTACATCTCGAAAACTGTTCAAGATTTTTCTTGGGTGTCTTCGGCAAAGTTGTAGCTCGTGAACTGTTCTACAATTTTTATTCAAAAAATTCCACCTTCATGATCAAAAACTTTAAAATGTAAAAAATAAAATTTTCGCCGTTTTTTACGGGTTTTGTTTTTATTTATTTTTAACTTTAAAGTAAAGTAAGTAATATATGGGCAAATAAAGCACCTAGCGTTTGAAGGTTTTCTGTGGGGCAGTTCACGAACTACAACTTTGTTGAAGGCACTTGAGCAAATATGTGAATAGTTTTTGAGATGTACGTATTACAAAAAGTGTTCTCTTTATCAAAAGTTAATTTCTAAGCCTAAAACTTCAAACGCCAATAAAAAAAAATGAAACCTTAGTCAATCAGACCAAAACCAACTAGGGGTTTTCTTCACTCACCAGTAACTATCAGTTGTTTGAGTCTCAAGCGTATCAAAATGTTTAGGTTGCAAAATGATGCATAGTGTAATTGGAATCTATTTATTTAATTTGATATTAAATAGATCACAGTCTGTTGCGCAAAGATATCTTCCCGCTTACAGAACTGCTTTTTAACGGTGAGTGAAAATTTAGTATTAGGATATTACTATTTAATCGCAAATAAAATCAGCCTAATAGCATAAACAATTTCGTTGCCATAGAATTTCCTAACTGAGACTCTATCTCTAGTCCAATTTAGATATTTTCAAAAAGTTCTTCGCTCCCAAATCACAGCAGCTTAAATTACTGAGTCAGCTCAAAATACAAACTTTCAACAACACTTTTAATTCAAATCATTTATTTGAACTCCACTCAAAAATATTTTTTTTTGTTGCCTCTAACAATCAATTTATATCCGGGTATCATAATTCTTATATTTCTTGAATTCTATCCAAAACTTGACAAAAATAAATCCTATTTATATTTGTCCGTCTGCCCAAACATTTGGGTTTGCAACAATACAGTACATAAATCAAAAAAACTTCAATAAGTTATCAAATAACAATCATAACATACCGATTGCAAAAAAAAAACGAGCCATAGAATTGCAAGATCCAAAGTCCTTTTGTTACAACAATATTACCTTATGGCAACAAATCTGACCAAGTACAACCCTTCACCCAAATCATTTATCCCAACCCAACAGCGCCAATCGATGTGTGAAGGAGGAGAAGAAAGCAAAGGAACAATTGTTCAAACCATACAACTTTAAGTATTGTGACGAGAGTGGTTAAATGGTATCCGTTTTCAAATGTGGGTGGGCAGGCGCTATGTTCCATTTTGAAGCTATCGAATAATAAACCCAATATGTGCTGGAAATTTCATTGTATTCTTTTGAAGCAGTTCCTTTCTGCTTTCCCGCTCCATATTCCATTCTTAGGAATGTCAGGATTATAGTAAGCAAAAAAAGAGAAGCAAGTGACAGTATACAAGGAAGAAAATACAAATAAAAATTGTTTATATATCATCAGTTTTTTTTTTCGGTGGAACTAAGTTGAGATATTTCCAATCGCGCCACTGTATTGTCATTACCGCCAGTTTGCCCTCCAACACTGCCACCTACATCTTCATCATCACCACATTTTTCCTTTCTACGTGTACACGGCTCCCCTAAGTTCTTTATCCTTCCTCGAATTTTCCAGTCTCTGTTATTTTCTTTTTGGGGTAACATATGCACATATGTATATACATACGCCATTATGGTATGTCAGACATAAGTGTCCAGACGAGACAGTCAATAATATTGATATAAAAAGATTGTGATTTATGGAATTGAATTGTAGTCGATAACGTGTAGCTGAGGTGGCATTAAAGGACATATCCAAATGTCAGTTACCAAAGCGGACCAAGTTTAGGTGTGTGGGAGTTGAATTATGTATATGCCAAAGATGTTTTATTGCAAATGATCCTGGGTCAGATTAGCATATAGAAATGGATATAGTCAAGGATGAGGTATCCAATTACATAATTGGCAATTTGAATGAGAACATAAGACATTTACTTTGGCAGTTTTAATCGAATGTAGATAATTAGAAAGACTCACCTCGGCGAGTTTTGTATTTATTTGTTCTGCTTTTTTCGAACTGATAATTTTGTAATTTTGATTCAACCTATTAATAGGGATTTAGCTTTCATCATTCTACATAACTGTATCTCCATTAATAGAGATTTGAAACGGTCTAGAGCATTAAAAAAATAATAATTTCAAAAATGATAAAAGGCCCTGTTAGATCATCACAGCACATCATGCATAGGGCAAATTAATTATATGACAATTATAATTTGTTGTTTAATTTGAATTTCCTGTCCAAATGCAAATCAAAAAAACTCTCAATACCATTGGCAATTGTATTTATTTTCTAAACTTTTCCTTCACATCTGTCAGTTATGGTTTTCAAATGTATTATACAGTACAGGTTTATGAATTTGAAAATACCACGAGGCAATACCTATCGATGCCACAAACCTCTGCATATAAAAATACTTTAAAAACAGAATTTCCAGCAGTCAAACAAATTCAAAATAATTTGGAGTGTTCCCATATTCCATGCAAATGCAAATTCAACAATGATAATTCTTTTGCATTTGAATTAGCTAAAGTAATGAAAATTGAAATCCAATTCAAATTAAAAAAAAAACATGTATGCTACACATGGCACAATTCGTAGAGAGAGAGAAACGGAACGAAACGTGTTGTTGAAAACATTTACCTTCAGATTGAGTTGGTACTAAGGGATTTTCGTCTGATACAAATCGCATATGTAAATTTCATATAAAGACTGTATTTATATGCATACACACAAAAACATATTGGCCTGTAAATTTATATTAAAAAAAAATTGTTTTTTTTTCAAAAAATTCAATTAAAAATTAATTGAATCAATTAAATTTTTAATATTATTTACAATTTATTTTTTGAGTTTACAACAGAATTTGGAGTTGACAAGGCGCAAATCTACGTCGCTAAAAATGTTTAATTTTTGAGTGCATTATCGAATTTTTGCTATGAATCTTTCTAAATTAATATAAATATGCATGACATGTTCTTAACAAACCTTAACCTTCTAACGTTCAAAATTGAAATTTGGCTTTTAATTGGTGTAAACGTTAACAATAATAAAAGATTCTGAAATGTGAAATAAAACAGTAAATCTTCTACCTGGACTAGCTCACAGGAAAAAATTAGTTAAGGCGGCCTCGGGGCACGCTTTTTCATTTAGATCAAAAAAAAGGTCAGGTAAACCGTAGTAATTTTTATCTAATTTTATTTTTTTTCGTGTTTGTTCGAAAAAGTACAGATAAACAAGATGAAGGTTTGCATTATTTTGTTGAGTGGTATTCCAGAAAACAGTTTTTGGCACTCGAGCAACATAAATGCAATTTACATTTTTGGCACATACATTCTGTTTGTGAAGTTTTACACAATTTGAATTTCCTTTTTGCCCTCAGATTTTGCCATCCATACCGGAAAATGCATGAAACCATCATAGCGTACATCATCAACGGGGTGTTTCGCTTTGTGGCCAATTGGAAAATCTGCTTTTGGTGTAGTACTGCGGCTTTTTATGCCAGGAATACGTGTTTTGCATTATGTCACCAATCGTGCTGCTATTTCTTCCCGAAAAGCTGGCACCTGGAGCATGTTTTCTTCATTCGCCGAACTGTTCAGCTTCTCATCTGAAGTGTGTAGTAAAATACCCGCGTCATCGGGTTTCGCGTCTGAGCAGGAATGTGGTATCTGCCCATTAGCCCATCCATTTTATCCACACCTCCCATATCTGTATTATATTCTTTTATTATTTGTGGACAGTCCAATTCAATGTATTTTTCTTTCGATCATATCTTGTGGTCTGTGATGGGTTTGTTGGTTGCTGCTCTCGTTTGAATGGTTCTATGCCAACGTATGTGGATATCAATCGCACGGCTTTGTTGTCTTTCCACAGAACATTTGAAATTTGAATGCCGTAAGCACAACTCATAAATTCAATCGAATGCCCTCTATTTTTCTCTTTCAACTCCTTATCAGATGGCAGCTTACAGTTCGGTATTCGGTTTACTCTCACTGTACCTAAACTATAAATTCCTCTAGCTCGTAGATATACCACTAGAGGAAGAGTGGTATAAAAATTATCGAAATATAAAACGTGGTTGACGAAATTTGGTATGGATTGTGACAATCGCACTACAACGTTTGCACAGCTTCCTAGGTCTGCTGCGCCAGGAAGCACTTTATTATCACCAGCGCTATTGTATACCTCAAAACGATTTGCAAAACCAAACGAATCGCACAGCACAAATAACTTTATCCCTCACTTGTGAGGCTTATTGGGCATATACTGGCGAAGACGGTGTTTAATTTTTGTGGTACACATCTGCTCGTCCACACACAACTGAGGCGTTTTCGAGATGGAATCAAACCTCTCAATTAGTTTTTCAGTTAGCACCCTGATACGGAATAAGCGATCGTATCCAAGATTACCTTTTTTTATACGCTCACTTTCGTCTTGAAAGCGGAGATATCTTTTTATAGCCTTAAATTTGTTTATTGGCATTGTGTTTTGTACAGCTGGTAAAGCATTTTTTCCCCAGTAGCTTTGCAAATTGGGAAATCTGTACACGGACATGTATAACAAAATTCCTATGTCGTGATAAATTTCATCTGCATTGGTTTTGAAATTAGAATTTATATCTGCAGTTAAAGCTGCTCGGTTTGTCTCCTCAACAACAATTTGAACAATCTCAGGTGTAAAACAATATCAAAAATATTTCATAAAATATTCCAAACGCTTCATTGCGTCTGGCAGCTCCGACTTTCGTTTGAAAGCAACTTCATTGACATGCAAAGAGATTGATTTTTTGCACCAGATTATTCGCGAAAATTCTTCGGAATCCTTGCAGATATTTTCCACGCCTGTAAAAATCAATGTTTCAATTATAAATTCCCACACAAAAGGTAATAGTTACTTGATAAATTGAAACCTCCAGAAGATGGTTTCATCTTAGGTCCTGTTTCCTCGATTGATTGCAGTGGCGAGCATTTTCTTTTTTGTGCTTTTAAAACTTTATATTCAACACCGTTTTCAAGCGTTGCAGCCGATGTTGATGGCGAAGTGTGTCAAGCGTTGCAGCCGATGCAGTCTCTACCAACTCCGACACATGCAATGAAAGCTTTATTGCTTGAATAAAGACATCGCTTGTTCAACCCGCATTCATATCGTTGATGCAAGTTGAAATGTAGTGATCGTCATCAAACGATATATCGTCAGGTGCAAAATCTGGATCATTGCACTCATCGTCAGTGCTGAAATCAGTCCCTTCGTCCGATTCAACACTTTCCATGAACTCTAATATCCGTTCATCCGATATATCTGACAGTTTAAGAGTGCGTTTATTGTTCATTTCTATACAAATTGTAATGAAAACATCGAAACAATAATAATAACAGTAGTGCACTAAAATCTATGTATTGCATATATGGGGAGAGATTTGCTAAATCGTCTCTTGGGGATTGTGGCTGCTGTGGACTGTAATTAGCTGTTTGTATGTTAAGAATTCCTAGTGAGAGTGATGGAATTCTTTATCACTTGCATAAATTCTCAGAGATGGAGAATTTATGTAAGTAGGATTTGAGTTAGGCCTAGAAGCCGCCATCGTTTTACTAACTGGCACACTTATTTTTATAATTATTTATGAATAGATTGTTACATATTCATAAAACAAACAATACAGACTACTCACCAACAAATTTTCAGCACAATCGAAAGATTATAAGTATTTTTATTTATTTTTCGCAGTTTCACTTTTACAAATGTTTACGTTTGTATCAAATGTAAGAAGTTTTGACAGATTTGAGGGACGTTTTTTGTATGACAAACTGCCTCTCAAACCCTCAATACTTTTTATGAATAAGACCGTAAATTTTTAGTATATAATAATAGTGTAAGAAACCCGGAAATGAGTTCCGATTATGAATCCAAATTTTAAAAAATTTAACTTTTTATAGATATAACTACATGTGTGTCTGCGAAACCTTGAATAAAATCGCTTTAAAAATAGAACATATTAGTTTTTTTCACAGTCGTCGCGGGGGGTGTGGGTTTTATGCTGAAAAAACCAATAACGGTTTTAATTGATTCAATTCAAAATTTAATCAAAAATCGCAAAAAAAAAATCAATAATTTTTTTAATTAACTTGATTACATACTTAACCCATATTTTTGAAAAAAATCAATAAATGTTTTCATCAAATTTACATTTTTTTTATTGAATTATTTTTTTTTGACAAATTTACAAATACCTTTAATTAATATTACCATTTTCGTGACTACAACAAACTCAGTTACAAAATTAATCAAATAAACAAATTCTTTAATTGAAATTAATTTTTGTTTACAGTGCATAATTAATGATCTACCCATGGTACCAATTCAGGCACCGTAGAATTCAAAACTAGGAATGCCAGTGAATGTACTACACTGCATGATCTATTATTTCAACAAAACAAAACCACTTTTCACTTATAAAAAGTTTGTCTAACGTTGAAAGCTTGTTGTGTGAACTTCATATACATTAACCCTTAAACCCATTCCAGTTAGATAGAAATCCTACGATTGCTTTAAACTATTTTTACTATTAGTATAAACTATTAGTATAAAAGAAAAATATCAGTGATAAAGAAGATGCAATTTGCTTTCGAAGTTGGCCTCGAAATGAGGACAACATGTTTCTCCAAGCGGCTGGACCTGCAGCTTTTCTCCCCCAGTTAGTAACACCAAGGTCTCTCAGGCAGTCTTCTACCTGTGTTTTCCAGCGAAGTCTTCGTCGCCATACTTTCCGATGTCCTTCGAGTACGCCTTCGAAGAACTTTCGAACTGGTTCAATCTAAATCATTATACTGATATGGTCTAGACATCGTAAATTCGCTATTTTGATACACATACCTACGTCGATATCACTATACAGTTTATACAGCTCGTGGCTAATCCGTCGTAGATAATCTTCCTTTTTATTATATGACCTTTATTTTACTTTTATTGACTATTTTACAACCTCATGAGGTCAGACGTGTTTCACATACACTCCAGTTCACTTATCTAAAGGCTCTAAAACTCCCATTTTCAGCAGCCTTTCTCTTTTGCAATTTGTAACCGATTGCGGAATTTTAAATTGGAAATGGAAGCTAGATATCTTGAGATATAAAAAAAAAATCATGACAATAGTGGTTTTTTAACTAAAGTAATTTTTTTTGAAAAATTTATAAAAAAAAGTCAAAAAATTTTTTTGGGTTCATTTAAATAAAGGGACAATGACTAATTTTAATGAAAAACAGTTTTTCTTGTTTTTTTCTTTTTCTTTCTTCTTTTTTATTTTACTTTATCTAAGAACTATTTGTAATGGGTACAACCCCCTTTGTTTTTAATAACTTCAAATATACGGGTTTTCATTGAGAGATAAAGACAATTTATGTAATCCAACAACATTTGATTCCAAGCATCCTTAATGGCCTGAATTAGTGACTGCTTGTCATCAAATTGTCTACATCTTTCATAGACCTTACGAGATAACCAACCCCAGACATTTTCGATAATGTTTAGATCTGGCGAATAGGGTTAAGAATATTAGCATTTTGGCTTGCAATGAACTCCTTTACTACTCTGGCGTTGTATATAGGGGCATTATCCTGTTGCAATATCCAAGATATGAGACCAAGTAGTTCACTGAACTTCGGAAAAGCCGATTCCAATAACGTTTTATAGCTTGCACCAGTCATTTTTGCACTTTGATATTCAAGAACGCAGCCCTCTCTGCTGTGATGTCGGTTCAAAAAACGCTTTTCTTTGGGCAGATCATGGAAATAATAGTTGTAGCCATCAGGCCTATCCAAATTACATGACCTCTTGGCTGAACATTTAATACCATGTAGTCTCTTGCGAATTGAAGCCGCTTTTCCTTACGAGGAGCATTAAGTGGCGGCTTTTTGTTGTAATTTCAGGTATTTAAGATACTCACAGCTCTTAATCAATCTGAGTTCTGATGACATGCTCGCTTCCACTCCAGCTTGCGCTTTTATTTTGAACAAGGATAAGGTAGAATTAGAAGCAATTCTTATAATTTTTCTTTCTCATACGACAATGAAACCCTTCCTTTAAAATTTTTTCCATTCCCCTCGGAGTCCTTGATGTAATTGTCGACAACTGTTGGGCTCCGTCCAATTTTTTTACCTATTGCGCGGTTAGAATATTCTTCAGAACGGTAAACATCGATTTTAATTTTTCAGATAGATTTAAAATTTATTGATTTGCCATTTTGACTCGTAAAATGATTTAGGTGTAATAAATTGTAATAAATACACGCTCCCTACAAAAAATCATTCCTTACTTCCTTAAAATCCATTCCTTAAAATCCAATGGGTGTTCGAACTCACGGGCGATGTGTTAACACCTTTTTGCTACACGGTACCTGTTCGATTTCTATGAACACATTCGTAAATGTTACATTGGAAAATAAAAAACAGCGTTCAATCATATGATGACGTTACAGTTAAATAATATTAATACTTAAAATTATTTAAAGACCCAGTGCAAGCACATGTGTCATTATTTTCTTGTTCAATACTTTTTGCTTTATTCCCACAAAAGTCAAAGAATACAAAGCAACAGACACTTGTATATACATACATACATTGTTATATTCGTACATACGCTACACAAGTTCACAAAATTGTCGTTGCTCTCTTGCTATCTCATTTTTATATACGTATAATACGTCATTACTCTCTTTGCTCTGAGAGTGCTCCGCACCCACATTATATTGGACTTACCTTTCACTATAATAAAAAAAACAACAACACCAACAACAACTACTGCTACTACTACTGATATGTTTGTGATTTATTTGTGCTTGCTGTGGCGTGGAGTGTTTATGTGGGTGTTGGGTGTAGGGGGGGGGTACCTAAAATAAAAGCAACCAAACACAGAACATCACACATACTTTGTCCGAAGTAGCTGACGTATACGTGTGTCACATAACCACATGTTTGCCATATCAACAGCAACGAAACAGCCAAACACACAACATCACACATACTTTGTACGAAGTAGCTGACGTATTAGTATGTCATCATAACGTCGACTGCGATGGTTTTAGCAGCAGCATACAATCTGGTTTTAGCAGATTTTGACTTTGATAGATTTAGTCCCTATACGCCACTATAGATGTTAACACATCAATAATAAAAAAATAATAAAGTGCCTCTATTCAAGTGAACCAAAAAAATAGCACATTTTTGGACTTTTTTTATAAATTGCTCAATAAAAGTTCTTTAGTTAAGAAACCACTATGGTCATGATTTCTCTTATATCTCAAGATGTCTGGCTTCCATTTCCATTTTAAAATTCTGCAATCGGTTACAAATTGCAAAAGATAGAGGCTGCTGAATAAGTGTCATATGTCAAGACAGGTAAAATGAGAGTCTGATATAGCTGAACTTTTGTCCGTCAAGAGAGGGCTTTGTTCTTAAACTGATTGGTGATCCTAAAATAGGATATATTTGCAAGCACAATTCTCCTATTTATCTCCAACCTGACGTTGTTGTCTTTGTTCACGACGGATCCAAGGTAGATAAATTCATCTACGACTTCAAAATTAAATCGGTTGTCAACGTTCAAGTGCGGACCATGCCCTCACTAACATCCAGACCTACCTTCGCTGATTCTTTTTCGATTCCTGTAAATACTCCAGTAACCTCTCGCAAATTTCGCCCAATGATGTCTATGTCGTCAGCATACGCCAGCAACATATGGCTCTTCGTGTTATTGGTCTTGTTCGTATTTACTGCAGCTTTTCTCATTATTATCTCCATTAAGATGTTGAAGAGATTGCACGAAAGTGTGTCGCCTTGTCTTAGTCCTCGCTTAGTACAGAATGGTTTAGTGAGGTCTCTCCTCACTTTCACTGCTGATTTGGTGTTGGTCAGCGTCACTCTACAGAGGCAGATCAGTTTTGCCAGAATCCATAGTTCTTACATATCTTCCTACCGTTTTCCCCGTACGGGGCTATCGAAAGCAGCTGTGTCCGCGACAAAAAGGTGGTATGTATCGATTTACTTTCGTGGGTCTTCTCCAGGGTTTTTCGTAGCGTGAATATTTGGTGAGTCGTGGACTTGCCTGGCCTAAAACCACACTGATAAGGTCCAATCAGATTTTCAATAATTGGCTTTAGTCTTTCACATAATACCCTCGACAAGACCTTATACGCCATGGATAAAAGACTGATACCGTGATAGTTGGAACAGACGCACGGACCACCGTTTTTGTATATAGCACATAATACACTGAGACTCCAGTCGTCAGGCATAGACTCCCCCAGCCATATACCGCATATAAGTCGATGCATGTGGGCTGGCAGTCCTTCGTCACCTGCCTTAAAAAGTTCAGCGAGTAGCCCATCAGCACCAGCGGCTTTATTATTCTTAACCCGGGAGATCGCCATTCTAATCTGGCCTTGGTTGGGGGGGGGGGGGAACAATCTACACTGTCGTCCACTATCATTACCTCTCGATCTACAGTGGAAGAATCTGAGTAGTGTCGTGCTGAGAGGTGGACTCTCCACATTTGGAACACACACTTCTTATTTATTTATTTATTTATGTCTATGGATTAAAATCCTTACAGACTAGCTTAACTAAAAGTAATATAAATCCAAAATATTTTTAAGTTTATTAAGTGAAAACGAAAAATCAATTGAACACTTCATATTAATAGTATTATATTCCTTAAGACACCTCAATATAGGCTCAAAAGAAGAGTAATTATTTCTATTAACTGATATATTAAAAAATTCATTATTTCTAAGACACCGTAAGGGAGTATTAATATCTATGCAGCTAAGAAGCGGAGGACAATCTACAAATCCACAAATTAGTTTGTATAAAAACAATACAGAACACTTGGATCTGCGACTAGATAGCGTTTCCAAGTGAATTAATCTGCATCTAGCTTCATACGAAGGAATTGGACTATGGAAATTTACTTCAAACAATGCGAATTTAATAAATTTCTTTTGCAATGACTCAATACGATTAATGCGTACATTATGGTAGCGATTCCAAATAATGGCACCATAATCTAATTTAGATCACCGGATTCTCATTGTCATCCTTGCAGGAGGGCAGCCCCTTATATGACTCATGCATGCGATATGACCTAGGATTCTGCGCCATAGAGCAAGACAGGTTTTGTGATAATCTGTTATAGTCAAGTCTTTGTTTCGTGAGAGAGGGAAGTATCTCTGATGTGCTTGCTTACTCCGAAATAACACATATTTTCAAGCACAATTCTCCGTTTAATTTCTAGGCTGACAATGATGATGCCGACCCATATACAGTAGCAAATGGTACACTTTTGATATTGTATTGGTAGATCTTGAACAGTTTCCGGGTACTCTTCGGGTCAAGTTGGGCAATTCCGTTTATTGACGTACTCATTGGGTGAAAAGTGAGCCCCAAATCAAGACAAATTTTCAAGTATAAAAGTTGATCTCCTTCCAGTTTCTCTAAGTCCCATTCGCCAGGCTTCAGCTACTGCATCAGCTGTATTTTTTATGGCTTCTAGAGTGAGGTCTTTCGTTAAATCTTTCAGGTGGTCGAATAACTTAAACCCAAATGTTACGATTGGCGACTGATGCACCTTCATTAACACTGGTGGATCTTCATTGACACGGGCGAATACAGCAGCAATATTGTCCTCGGTACGCACTCTACAGATACCGGTTGGTGTATTGCTGTCGAATGGATTGAAATAATGCGAAATTTGGTCACAGTGATTGAATAGCCTGCTCGGTTTGTCGATTATAACGAATAAAAGAAGAAGAATAAAACTCAGTGATTTGCAAGCTTTGTTCGCTGGTACCCCACTTCACGAAGAAACGGCAAGGAAAACTGAACATTTTTGACTTATCACGAATCCCCCATCAGCTTTCAGAAACTGAACCCTGAAAAACCAAATATCAGAAAAATCACACTAAGACGATATTGGTTATTCTTAATCAAAGGCTAATATACATCCACTTAAGTATTGGTTGAATCGAAGATTATCACAAGAGTACGTAATAAGAATCATAAAAAACAAGCCAGTGGAAGTCGGGATATTGCAAAGATGAATTTGTGAGAGGCAGATGCATCGCACAAGTGGAAACGTGGAGTCTGTATAAACAGTTTTAGCTATAAAAAAGTGTCGAAGATAAACCACTGATATGTATATGGCAATGCTGATGAGAGTTGCAGTTCTAATTACTATGTAGCGTTGCAAGGAGGACAGAGTAAAATGGAAGTATAGTAGCCGCGAAAATTAATGATAAAAATATAAAGACGGAAGACCGGCTATTTAGCAGAAAAATAACGCTAGTACTATCCTGTAAAAAAGGGTGATGTTTCAGCCACTTGAGTTTTCAGTGTTATTATTTTGCCAGTATGGTCGTCGGTGGTGCCATGGCTAATGTGTTAGGCTCTTGTGATTGAGAACGTTTGTTCGATCCCTGCTCTGACCACGTTACACTTTCCTTCGGTGACGGCCTCTTCGCTTAATGATGGCGATATTATCGAGTACTTAGTCATGAAAAAGCTACTCAAAATACCGTTCGGAACCGGTATAAAACTGTGGGTCCCAATCAGTGAGTGAAACTTTAGAAAGTGCACAGCTCACTGGTTGTGAGAAGGTCTCGCCAATCCCTTCATGGGATGTAATGGGAACTATTTTTTTTTAAATTTTGCCAGTTCGTTCACATGTGAAGCCAAAAATGTTCAGTTTGTCTTGCCATTTCATCATGAATAGAGTTAGAAACGATCAACTCTGGCAAACCATTGAGTTTTGTTATCAAAATTCGTACTTTGTGAAAAATGCGTCTTGCAAGTTGCGTCCATTTAAAATCCTCAGCGTCAAGGATCATTTTTGGTGTAATGGGTACGTCAATAAACGGAACTGATGAATTTAGTCGGAAGAGCTGCCAATGATGCTGGCCGCAAAATTACGGCCAATGGAGCAAGGTACAGATTGATGATCAGGGACTTTTTTTGATCAAAATGGAAAATTGGACTGGGTTGACATTAGAGTGTCCAAAAAACCGTAATTTTTTAAAAACCGGTTTTCGGGTGACCATTTCACATACTTATTCGTATTTAAAACTAAAAATTGCAGAACTCTTTTAAAATATGACAATTGTTATAATTTTGAATAATAAATTTATATCATATTACTTATATATTCCAATTTGAAATGCCAGTTTAATATAAAACTTAAAAGTTTTATTCGAACTCACATTAAACTAATTTCAATTCGAAAATTATTTCAAATTTGAAAGAGCTTTTCATGTACGGAAATCTTATTAAGTTTGACACAATTATTTATAAAATTATTTTACTTTTAAAATTGGCAAACAAGTTTGAAAAGCTTAATTAATTAACTCTTAATTAATTTTTGATTAATTCTTATTCATCATAAAATCATTTTGAAATTTGAATAAAAAATGTTTGGACTTACTGACGCATGACATCATATCTCAAAATAGAAATCATGTTTCTTAGTTGCAAAATTCCATTAAAATTCGAAAATCATATCGATAATTATTTTTTTTAGGGATATGAACAAAAATTGAGAAATATCCGGGTAAACGGTTAACCGACGACAAATAGCCGATTTCCGGTTTGTTCGAAAATTAGGTTTTTTTGAAAAACTGGCACACGGTTAATAGCAAAAAACCGGTTACACCGGTGTTTCGGTTTCGGTTTTGGACACTCTAGTTGACATGTGATTTTAACAGGACGGTGCCACATCCCACACTGTCTCCGAATCCAGGACAAAATTGACAGGCGTATTTGATAAGCAATTAATATCACGTCGTGATGTTACCAAATGCTGCCTCATTCATGCGATTTGACAGCACTAAACTATTTTTTGTGGTGGCACGTGAAGTATCTCGCCTAAAGGGATCAGCCAACCACGATTGCTGCCTTGGAAAACAACGTTACTCTGGTCATTGGTGAGATACGGGGCGAAATATTGTAAAAAGTTTGCCCAACTTGGCGTTTCAGAATGGATCACGTGAACTGTAGCCGTGGGCAGCATTTGCACGAAATAATCTTTAACAAGTAAACCGCAGCTATTGATTTATGGATCAAAAGAAACAATTCATTCGCTTGTACGAAATTTCACTCAATTTTAAAAGACCAACTTAAAAATAAGTCATCCAGTAGGATGATAACCTTTGGCACGGGGAGCGGGAAAAAATAGTTTCCCGATACATCCCATGAAAGGATTAGGGAAAGCTTCTCACAAAGCTGTGTGCGTTCTAGTTTTACTCTCTTTGATTGGGACCTACAGTTTTATACCGGTTCCGAATGGTATTTTGATAGAAATTTCTATGCCTAAATACTCGATATTGTTGCCGGCACTAAGCGAGGTGAACGCCGTCGAACGAAATTTAAGGTGGTTAGAGCTGGGATCGACTCCACGTTCTTATTCACAAGAGCCACGCACAGTGTCATTGCACCACTGATGGCAACGGGAGGGAAACCACATACCTCTAATTTTTGACATGAAGATACCGAACTTGAACTGATTGGAGATGATACTAAACAAATCGGTACAATCAAGGCAGTAGCAGAACGGCAACATCTTTTTGAAGATAACAATAATGGAATCTACTTTTAATTTTTGCATGATTTTTCAATTAGATCAGTTCGTGTCTTTAGTCTATTCTCTTGTTCCTTTGCATTTTGTTTAGCTAAGGATGACAAATATTGTTATACCCTCGCCCATAGGGATGGGGGTATATATCATTTAATACGTAAAAAATGTAACACATAGAAGGACGAAAGTCGTTTTAGAGCTTTTTAAGACGTTTGAGCCATGTCGGTCTGTCTGTCTGGCTGGCGGGCTGGTCAACACGATAACTGCCGTAAATCTTTACAGATCACAACGAAATTTTGTCGGTGACTATTGTTTGCAAATATTGAGTTTGGGATTGAAAATGGGCGTTGTAACCTCGCCCCTTCTGGTACCTCCCATACAAATCGACACATTTAGCACAAAATCATATTTCTTTCAAACCTTTCCTCTGGTAGATGTGATTAGCTTCAACTCTCACACCGGTTAATAATCTGTAAATGGCTAGTTAACTGGAGGATATGGGCGAGATTTTCACGCCCATTCTGGTACCTCCCATACAAAACAGGGTGTTCGTCCGGGTTGTCAATCCGCTAAATCGCGTGAAGCACTTCCGACCTTAATGAAATTAGGTATAAGGCTTCGCGTTTTCAAACGCCAATCACCGAGTAAAACAAGAGTGATTTTGCCACGCCCATTGTGGTACCTCCCATACGAAAGTTGCTGGGCCGTCTGGTTGGTCAACACGAGAAGTTGCGGAAAACCGAACCAATCTTTATGAAAATTTGTACTAGTCAATATTTAGTCAAACAAAACGCTCCTATAGAAAATTAGCTCTTTTTCCACGCCCATTCTGGTACCTCCCATATAAAAGTTGGGCGGATAACCGGTTGATCGACACAATAACTCTCGTAAACGACAACCGATCTTAATAAAAGTCGGTACTAGGCAATATTTTGCTAAAAGCTACTGTGTAATTAATAACTGACTATTGTGCCATGCCCAGTTTCGTACCTCCCATACAAAAGTTGGGAGTATTTTCTGCAGACTGCCGAGTCGATATCTCCAATATATCACAACCTATCTTAATAAAATTTGGTATTGATCAAAATTTTGTACCTCGCATATAAATAACTATTCGGAGGGAAACTAATTCGGGTATTCAATAATATTTAGCGCAATGCCAATCTGGTGTTGAATGTGGTCACTTTTGAGTATGGGCTTTTTTGCTATTTAACAGAACTCCCACGCAATGGATGACTTAGGGTGAGGATATGATTAAGTCGGTTCACCCGACTTAGGGTGAGGATATGATTAAGTCGGTTTTTTTTTAAATTTCCCAAAAGTCTTGAGCAGATATTCATAATACAACTTTAAATATAATACAGCGCAGTCAGCGGAAAATCTCTTTCGCATATGCTTCGGTTAATCTTAAATCATATATTTGATCCTTGTAAGTAAAACTCAAGCATTCTTCTAACCAAAGTATGTGGCATTTCAGCCTAATGCCATCGATTGTGCTCTTCACATGTGGCATTATAAATCAATTTGTCCAACATTGTATGAGCACAAGACTATTCAGTCCATCGGCGAAATCCCTTAGTGAATTTAAACAAAAAAAAACAAAACACTAGGGGAAGAATTATGTGTGTCAACTTAATATAAAAAAAAAAGATAGGACAAGATTGGTTTTGCCAGCAACATATATGGTAGAATAAATGTGATTTTCCAAAATAACGCCAAACCAGCCAGCCACTACAAAATATGCTAAATCATCATAAATTGAACGGCAAAGGAAGAATATGGCTCAACTCGATTGGAATCGAATCGACTGCAAATGATGTCACAGTATAAATTGTTGTATCGTCGTCTGCTGTCACTGCTACTGCTTCGACTGTCTCCTTTAGTACTACTATCCTATGTTAAAATTTTATGCAGAATATCGTAGTTGCCGAATATGATAAAGGGCCCAGTAAATACTATATAGCAATATTACTAATGATGGCATCAGCAGTTGACTGATATTATGTTATATTTATCCTCCATTATGTTTCTGTGTTGTGCTGCGTATGTAGGCTTAACAAATATATAGTCCTTGTTAAATGTTGCAGAACAAGTGAAAAAGTATAAAATTCGAATATTTAGGTGGGTGTTTTAGATTGTTTTTTAATGGCTTAATTTGAAAGCAGTAAAGTTTTGCCAACATTAGAAACTATCTTCAACACACATGTCGCAGTCGTTTTCCATACCATTTCATACAACCGGAAATTACTTCTTTGACGATTTTGCCAACAAGTTCATTGAATGAGGCCTTTGTTATTAAGAAAATCTTTTGATGATTACAACTTGGATCTAGATGAGGTCTTTAATGGTCTGAATAGCATAGATATACCTATCTGCACATATGTATATCGATTTTGGACTTTGAGCTTATAAAGCTTCATTCCTCTGAATTACTTCAGGTTCACGAAATCTTTGTGTTAATGAATCCAAGCATATCGATCCATCTTATTTCGTAACTACATTCCCTGCTGGGATAGGGGCGATTATCTCTCAATCAGTGAGCTGTAAGCTTTCAATTTTTGGGTTCTCCAATTCGTACCTAAGGATTTCGAATGATTTTTATAAATCTGTTTCGTTTTCGTCGTTTCATCGCTCAGTGTATAAAGTTCTTGTTTGGCATATGAGTATTTCGTCTCCGTTATAGTCGCTAAAGTATTGTAAGGAAACGAGATGATGAATTTATTTCTCACAGGAAATGTATATCATCTATAACTATGTACAAGTTGTACAACAATGTCTGCAGCGGAAATTATGCGTATGTGAGCATGTGGATTTGTTAACTAATTGTGAATACCATCAACATTTAATATTTGTTGTATATAAATGTGGGGGAGGGGTCTCAAACGATATGTGAGGTGATTACGGGAATGTCAAACTTTTTTATACGAGGGTACTTATAGTCGAGGGTTCTTTCATTTCCAAAAATTTGACAGAGCATTTTTTTTCACGACGTCATTTTGAAATCTTTATCATGCATAATTTGCCTTCCCTATTTGCTGTATTTTACATAAATATTCTATCAACCATATAAAATAAATATATTTGTAGGTGATGTTGCGAAATAGGAAGACAAACCTGCTAATCAAATTAGATTTTTTGAAAAATTAGCTACTTAATGGAACAACTATGTAACATACAGCAAAATGGGGAAGACAAAAATGCATGAGAATGATTTCAAAATAACGTCGTGAAAAAAATGCTGTCACAATTATGAAAATATTTTTTCTCTATAAACGGCCAGCCTGACTGATAATGCGATCACTGATACGTCTCAGGATTATTAGGTGTCCCTGTCACTGAAGCTCTTCAAAGTAGTGGGCATATTCGTCTGTGCTTTGAAGACGGATGAGCCAAAACCCCTGGCCAACGGCGGATTAAAATTTAAGAAACCAAAATCCAGTTTCGACACACGGCATTCTGGTGAGCGTGTAATCCATAATGGGCGGCCGAAACATAATCATCCTGGCATTGGGTGAAATGCAAACCACAGTGGGCTGAGTTTGCCTCCCGCCATCGTTATATTGGCAAAGAAAATACACGGAGAAAATAATGAAAAAATAACCCCTCCAACTGTTGACAACCCTCGCACATGTTAAAAGGACCGCGATTTAAGGAAATGTACCTAGAATGTGCGAACGCTATACAAGACGGGTCCCACTTTTCAACTGGCGGATGTCTACGGAAAATATAAAGCTGACATCACAGCGATCCAGGAAATGCGATGATCAAGATATGGTTGCACCAGAGAGAAAAACTACGATATTTACTACAGCTGCCATGAGCGTAAGCAGGAATTTGGGTGCGGACTTATAGTAGGCAAGAGACTGCGACACCTAGTTTCAAGGTTCAACCCAGTGAGTGACCGCATAGCCACAATTCGCATCAAACCGAAATATTTCAACATCTCGTTAATTTGTGTGCACGCACCGACAGAGGATAAAGATGATGAGGTCAAAAAAAACATTTTATGAGCGTCTGGAGGAAGTACATGACCGCTGCCCTGACCACGACATTAAGATTATTCTAGGCGATTTTAATGCCAAATTAGGAAACCAACCATCGGTAATCACAGTCTACATGATACCACCTCCGATAATGGAGTAAGACTGATAGACTTCGCCACTGCAAATAACACGGTAGTTATTAGCACACGACTCCAGCATAAGGACATTCATAAGGCGGCCTGGTTATCTCCTGGGCTGAGGACGAAGAACCAGATTCATCACTTTGTAATAGACAGCAGGCACTCTCCTAGTGTAATGGATGTACGTGTGATTCGAGGTGCCAGTATCGACTCGGATCATTAACTGGTGGCTGCGAAAGTTCGCACAAGACTGAGAAGGGCGAAAAACGTACGAAGCCGAACACAGGAAATTATGTATATTAACAAGCTACAAATACCGGAGATATAATGTCCTATAGACAGAAGCTCACTCTCCTGCTAGAGCAGAATACCCCCCTCTCGAAGACCCAGATGCGCTGTGGAAGCACATCTCCCATTTCTTGGAAACCGCTGCAAGGACTGAACTTGGCTATCAAAAACCGCAGAAGGATAAGCCAGGGTACGACGAAAAATGTCGCATTGCAGCTGATGAAAAAGACGCTGCACGTATGGTAACGAAACAGTCAGTTACAACGCGTGCTGGGAGTGATCGGTACAAGAGGCGAAGAAGGCAGGAAACCAAATATTTAGGCGGAAAAATGGCAGTGGGAGCAGAGAGAGTGAACAAACCGAAATGTGCAGGATGAATGGTGAAATGAAGTTTTTCCAGCGGGTAAGAAGATCGAATAGCGGGCCTAATAATTGCTGCCCTCCTGCAAGGACGAGAATTGGAACCAGGTGACTGATAAGCAGTGTGTGCTCAAAATGTAGACAGACTACTTTTCAGCACTACTCCACCCAGATTATTCCAATGAGGATCAGGAGGTGATGGCGGTAGAAGATAGTGTAGATTGTACTCCCCCAAACCATCGCGATATTTGAACGGCGATCTCCCGGCTTAAGAATAATACAGCCGCTGGTGCGGATGGGCTACCCGCTGAACTTTTAAAGGTAGGTCGCAAATGACTGCTAGCCCGCAGGCACCGACTTATATGCAGTATATGACTGGGGGTAATATATATTATTTTCTGTATTCAAAAAGGGTGTTCCGTGTGTTTGTTCCAACTACCGCGGTATCAGTCTTTTATCCATGGCACATAAGGTCTTGTCGAGCGTATTATGTGAAAGACTAAAGCCAATTTTTAAGAACCTTATCAGTGTGATTTTATACCAGGCAAGTCCACGACTGACCAAATATTCACGCTATGCCAAATCCTGGAAAAGACCCACGAAAAGCAAATCGATACATACCACCTTTTTGTCGATTACAAAGCTGCTTTCGATAGCCCCGTATGGGGAAAACGGTACGAAGATATGTATGAACTTGGTATTCCGGCAAAACTGATCAGCCTCTGTGGAATGACGCTGACCAACACCAAATCAGCAGTGAAACCATTCTGTACCCAGCGAGGACTGAGACCAGACCACACACTTTCATGCAATCTCTTCAACATCTTAATAGAGATAATAATGAGAAAAGATGCAGTAAATACGAACAAGACCATTAACATGAAAAGACATATTTTGCTGGCATATGCTGGCGACACAGACATCATTGGGCGAAATTTGCAAGAGGTTACTGCAGTATTTTCAAGAATCAGCGAACATAGGTCTTGCTCTTAATGAGGGCAAGACAAAATTGATGGTGTCAACGACTAGAGAATCTAGAGAAACCACTTGGCTTGGTGCTCACTTGAACGTTGACAACCGATTTAATTTTGAAGTGGTAGATGCATTGATTGTGGTAGATGATTGTCTGCCTTGGATCCGCCGTGGACAAGGACAACAATGTCAGCCTGGAGATAAATATGAGTATTGTGGTTGCAAATAGATGCTATTTTGGGCTCTGACAGCAGTTTAGGAACAAAGCCCTCTCTCTACGGACAAAAGTCCCTCAATATCAGACTCTCATTTTACCTGCCTGGACATATGGCTCCGAAACTTGGTTCATATCGCAAGCGTATGAAAAGCACCTCCGAAAAATATACGGTCCTCTTTGGGAAAACGGTAAGTACCGACATCGCTGGAACCATGAGCTATATAATTAATATTCTGACGTGGACATAGCTGGCCGAATCAAATTAAGTCAGTTGTGGTGGCTAGGCTATGTTCTCAAAAATTGAAGAAGATGAACCAGCGCGAGAGTTTTTCAATAACGTACCTGATGGAAGCAGAAAAAGAGGACGATCAAGACTCCACTGGAAATACCATGTAGAAGAATCCCTCCATATCATTGGAGTTACCAACTGGCGAGAAAAGGCGAAGGATAGAGCCAGTTGGAATAATATGTTGAAATTTGTTTCATTTGCTTGTTTAATTAACATGTGGAAGACATTGACCTCATGAGGTTGTAAAATAGTCAATAAACGTAACGAAAAAGTACTTATTTCAGAAAATTTTCTTTTTTTAAACTTCGTTCACATTGATTTTCTAAATTTTCTTTTTATTGGGTTCAAAACTACAATATGTACTAAATATTCGCCACAGGGTTCACCTAGAAAACTTTCTATTTAACAAGAAATTTCCCCACATATGTTTGTCTAGACACAAACCAAAGCAAATGCACCAAATATACATAGTTGATAATATTGGGTTGTAGCATAATAGTGTTGAAAAGAACTTGTTTAATGTTTCTTCATTTAGCCCCCATCACTCAACGTGCGATAAGGCACTTCGTTTCAAACCCTTTTTTTTAAATACCTTCTCTTAAAAAAATACTTTTTCTTAAAAAAATTCCTTTTATTAAAAGTACCTTTTCTGAAAAATAAAATAACTCCTTTTCTTTTCTCTTCTTGCGATAAGTAGCCTTTCTGAAAATAAGTACATTTTCTTAAAAAAAATAACCTGTGCCTATGTTTTTAATAATTGTTCGGTTCTAGATCAATATCTATTAAAAAATACTTTTTGTATGAAAAAGTATATTTTAGTAGAAATATTAAAAAAGAAAAAATGGAAATTGATTATTATGGTGGATGGTTGGGAATATAGCTTTTACACTGCCCACCAAGGCATATCATCAGCTCCCTTCTCCACAAGTATTTAGGTATATCATCACACATTATAGGGATAAACAAATCTCGACAAAGGGAGAATTGTCTCAACACTCCTACTTGTGCGAAAACATCCACAACAAATACTTTGCCATAACCATCAATGTTCACAACATTTCTTTCATCAAAAGCCATTGCATAGATGTTGTTGTTTCAAAAAAGAAACAACGATTGCCATGAGATTGGCGTTAGACTGTAGCGTCATCAAATTATATCCGTTTAGGTTTATACTAATCGATCTTTCGGTTGTTATGTTTTTAATAACACTCTGTTTAATTTTTTAAATCATGGAAATATAACTATATACGTCACCACTACGTGATAAAAGACCAAAAAAAAACCCCGTGTCTCCCAGTTTTGCCCAAAGTCATGCACTTTGTTTTAATGGGCCCCCAAAAATTTGAGGCCTCGGTGTCATTTTTGCAAAAAAGTTATCATTTTGTCAGGCTAATATCTTGCAATCCGTTCGAAATTCAAAATCACACAAACTTCATCTTCATGGTCAACATCGCAAAAAACTTTAAAAAAATCGATTTTTTTAAATTTTGTCTATTGTTGAGGTCCATAGGTAGCAAACGGTTCAAAATTCAAGGAAACAATCAACTTCAAAAATGTACCTAAGATATCAATAAACAACTTTCTAGAACACATAAACTTTCTTGGATTCTTAACACAGTTTAGGTAGCGTTTAAGTAGCTGCAAAAGTGACTAATTTCACGAAAAATTTTTATTTTCATTTGTTTTTTCTTTACTTCAGTATGGAGATACTATGCTAGCTGTTACAAAACTCGTAAAAAAAATATTCGTATTATGTTCATAATGTTGATGCCCCTGGATTTGCTAATCGCACTCTCTTAAGTTGTGAATCCAAATCGTTGTCCGAATCTGACTCTGATTCAGAACTTATGGCGTTCACAGGCAGGTTCCTTCCCCACATGTTCCGGCACGTTCCTTCCCTAATCCGCTTTTTCTTCTTCAAATACTCAAATCATTCCCTGTGATCTTGTGACTCCACCAACATACCTGAAATGAATTAGAAAAGCAATGAAAAATAAATTAATCAAAGTAACATCACTTGCTTTAGTCATTCCTGTAAATGCTGTCCTACGGTCTGGAGTTGGCGGACTTGGTGATACAAAATTTTCAGGTGCAAGCACTGGCAGTGTGGCTATTACAGTTGCTTTATAAATTTTGTTCTTCTCAGCATGTTGATTTAGACGACATGTATAATTTACGCATGCATAGCAACTGGTTTCATCATGATCACCTGGGCGATTAATCCATCCAGTTTACCGGCTTACAATATTTCATACTATGTTTGCCTCCAATCAACCGTGCCATGAGTGTTATAATATTGGCGACACACTGTATTAGGTGTGTAATTTTCACCGGTCAAGTCTACTTCGTCGAAAAACAACTTATATGCTCTCTTGAATTTTTCTGATTTGTCGACAGAAAATATAGCAAAATAAATCAATATTTTTACACTGCATATTGACATAGTCAGTTGCCAATGTTGTGTGCGAATTATGCTGTAGCACTTTCTCTATAACTTTCATCGCTGAGCTCTTGTTGACGTCGCGCTGTGTAATGCCTCCATGTGAGCGTCGTGTCGCTTTTATATTGTATGCTGCGTCCCTTGTTGCGTGTGCTGAGCTTACTGCTTTGCCTGTCCTTCTGCGGTAGGTGAGACAGCATAGTATCTCAATGTTGAACTAAACGGTGTTATGAATCATTCCTATGAAGTTCGTATGTTCATATGTAGGTAAAAGTAAAAAAATCGAATTTTTTAATGTTCTTTGCGATTTTGACCTTGAAGATGAAGTTTTTTTGATTTCATATGCCCACAGCTTTTGTTCTTTATGGCAAGACCAAATACAAAATCAAAATTCCAAACGGTTTGCAAGATATGAACCTGACAATGACACCGAGGCCCCAAATCTTTGGGGCCCATAAAAAAAGTGCATGACTTGGGCAACACTGGGAGACACGGGTCTTTTTTTTTTGGTCTTTTATCACCTAATGGTGTCCGTATACGCCTAAATTTTTTCGTGTTGCACTGTTGAGAATACAGCTAATGTATGTACTTTACAATAGTAGTGTTTTGGTTACAAGCAAGCGATTAAAAAAAAATATTCTTTAAACTTAGCGAAAATGATTCTAAGTCTTCGCTTAGTGCTCCATACAAAGCAAGCGATTATACAAGCAAGCGGTGTAACCAAAACACGCTTAATGTAGAATGTGTTCGGCAATTTTCTGTAAAAAGTAACGAGAAATATTTTTGTAGAATACTTTAATCCCCTACCGCCTCAATATATGGTTCTATTTTGATCTTTTTGTGGAAAAGGGTAAAAAACACTCCTAAGACATAAAATTCTACTAACGGGATTTCCAACAGAGACGCTACAAAAGTAAATCGATAGGGACAGCAAACGACGCCATTTTTTTTCCCCGCTCTTTTGAAATTTCTCTTGAGTAAGGTTTGCCATTTCATCATGGAAAGATATACGAGCCAACAACGAGTCGACATTTTTAAAATTTACTACCGAAATTTGGAGTCAGTGGGCTCAACTTTAAGAGCGGAATTCATCGGAAAACCATCTTCAGCGATGAGGCTCATTTCTGGCTGAATGGCTTCGTCAATAAGAAAAATATGCGTTATTGGTCAGACAGCAATCCACACGTAATCCATGAGTAATCATTGCATCCCGAAACAATTACGGTTTGGTGCGGTTTATGGGCCGGCAGCGTCATTGGGCCGTACTTCTTCCGTGATGATCAAGACCGGCACATTACTGTGAATGCGAATCGCTACCGTTCAATGATAACCGAATATTTTCGGCACCAATTGGATAATATGGACTTGAAGGACATGTGGTTCCGCCAGGACGGCGCCACAAGCCACACAGCGAATGCCACAATCAATTTATTGGAAACCAAGTTTGGTGAACGTGTTATCTCACGAAATGGCCCAGTCGATTGGCCGCCTCGGTCGTGAGATTTGACGCCGTTAGATTATTTCCTGTGGGGCTACGTCAAGTCTATGGTCTATGCCAACAAGCCAGCGACGATTGATGAACTTCGTACGAATATCGAACGTGAAATTGCAGCAGCATCGGCCGATTTATGCTTGACTACTGTCGAAACTTGGGTTCAGCGTCTGGACTTCTGGAAGCGTGCACGTGGTGGCCATGCAAAAGAAATCGAGTTCCATACATGATGGCATCGAACGTACTTTCACAGGAATAAAGAATTTCATTGGTATTTAAAACCGGTTTTGTTTTATTTAAAAAAAACTTTTGTTGCGGTCTTATTGAAAAACCCTTCATAAGTTTCTTAACACACCAAATATCAAACCTCAACTTGAATGCCAAATATAAGTCAAAACTAAAACTCCAGTTAAGGGTTAACCTCATTTCATTTATTTACGTCTATGGAAATACATCCTGACTAGCAAATTTATAAATATTTAACAATAATTCTTATATATTAACAAATAAATTACTTATAATTATTAATCTAATAAATTATGTAAAAAATTTTCAATCTCATTTTTAGGAAGTCCGATATCCAAGTGATAACAAAAACTATTAAAAAGAATCATGGATCTATTTCTAGGTTCATTTAAAGCGTAATTTGTTAAATGTGTTTCAACATTAAATGTACTAAAATGTAAAAAATTCGTACTTATTCCGAGTTGGCGCTAAAATGTCCCACAAAAAGGCCCATTTCTAAAAGCGAATGCGCGGCCGTAAAAACGTTTCACTTACATCTAAGTACTTTATGGGCAGTTTTGAAAATAAAAATTGTAATTGTATTTAAACTGTCCTTTCATTGTTATTGCCCCGTCCCGAAGTACTTGTACGTATAACACAACAGTTTTTATAGTTCAAGTTGGGTTCTGAGCTTTGGTGTCAGGCGAATAACGTAAGTGATGAAGCAATTCGAACTTTAGTTCATTAATTTTGGCCATAGTGGATATGTGAACTGGAGCATTGTCTTGATGAAACAACAGGCGTAGCGAAATAACTCCCACATGAAATAACTCCCACCAGAAAAATGAAATAAGTCCCAAAAAATTTCCATACAAAAGTGGGAGTTATTTCATATGAAATAACTCCCACTTTAGTAGGACTTATTTCGTTTTTTGGGAGTTAGTTCATTTTTCCTGGTGGGAGTTATTTCACAATGAAATAACTCCCAATGTTATGACAATGAAATAACTCCAAAAAAAAATGACCGTCTGTACAAGGCCCATATAACAAGTGCTGTAGGAGAAGTCTTGGGACTTATTTCACTTTGCTATTAGGAGTTTTTTCATTTTTTGTGGGACTTATTTCATTTTTTCGTTATTGGAAGTTATTTCATTTTTTGTGGGAATTATTTCGTTGGGAGTTATTTCATGGGAGTTATTTCGCTACCCTGAAACAACACTTTCATTTTCGCCAAATGCTGCCTTTTTCGTAGAATTTCATCACTTAAACGCTGAAATAAATTCTAAAATTAATTATTTCTTTCTGAAGATAATCAATAAAAATTTTCCCATGCCCATCTAAAAAACCAAACGCCATGAACTTGCCTACTGATGGAACCGTCTTCGCCTTCTTTGGACACGATTCTCTCATTCCAGTCCTCTGCTTTGTCTGTTCCTTTATCTCAGGTGTAAAGTGGTGGACCAATGTTTCAGCCATGATTATAATTCGACGCCAAAGTTGTCTTTATTGTGGTGAAACATCGCATACACTCTACTGAAACATCTTCACGATGCTGTTTTTGCGTCTTAAACTTTTTTTATTTTTGGATTTGCATAATGTGTTTCATAAAATAAAAAAAGTACGCTCTACATTGAGTTTTTATTCCTTTCCGATTTCTAACTGTACCGTTTCATTTTTAAACAAACTTCAAATTAAATTGCAAATAGAGGTTGGAAAAAAGATTAATTGCACTTTTTTCTATACAAATGACACTTTTTAACCTCTGGATAGGGGGAAAAAGCAATAAAAAAAGTGAAAGATATTACAAAAATATCGATCTAACAATTGTACATGATATATTGTTGTTTATCGCTGTTGTCGTTATAGTTGTATTCGAAGTTGTTGTAGTCGTTGTTGTAAGAGCTCTTTCTATTGTTTATAAATTAAATATATTTAACAATTGTTGTATTGATAAAATGTTTTGTATATATCAATTCATCGTATGTTTAGGTCGTATGTCGTCCCTAGTTGTATTTGTTTCAATTGCAGTCGTTTTGTTATTTTTTTCGTCTGCCTTACATTCGATTGGAGAATGGAAAAAGAATTGCTATTATTTATCATCATAACACGATATGCAGATACAACGGATATACAAATGTTACCATATGTGACACAAATTTGGCACGAAAAACAAATAAATTACAATTCCACCTTGCCACAAGCCATCCTTTTCTACTATGCAGCAAGTACCTTGGTTTGCTGTACAGTTTATTTTTCATTGACGGATATAAAACGCTGGCTAAAGCAGTGGTAGCCAGTATGTTGCACGCATGGTTGGGGGCAAAATATAAGCTTGCCAAATCAAGTTAAACTATTCTCAAAATACTAATTATTCTCAAAAAACGTGAACCCAGTAAAGCGACTACCATGCACTCTTATATAAATATGTAACTTACTTAAATTTATTGTTAACTCACCAACCAATTTCGATTAAAATATTTCAAACCTTACTTACTTACTTATCCGGTCTCGAAAAACTCCGGGAGATCAGGGACTTTACAAACCGAAGAAAACATATTTCGCCAACCAGTTCGATCTTTAGCTTTATCTCTCCAGTTGGCAATATCAAGTGTACGCAGGGATTCGTCAACTTGATCCCTCCAGAGGGGTCTTGGTCTTCCTATTTTTGTCTTCCTTCGAGTTCGGTTTCGAAACCCTTCGTACTGGTTCGTCTTCATCCATTCTACGGACATGGCCTAGCCAGCGCAATCGCTTAATTTTGGTCCGCTTGACTACGTCAATGTCGGGATTAAGCGACGCCGATACTATATTTTTTTCGGAGTATTTTTCTCTCGTTCAAACCTTAGATACAATACTTATCATACCGGTTGTATTGGCGCGTTTTGTGTATTAAATATCTTTTTTTTTTTAATTAATGTTTTCTCTAAATTATATATCCTCCCTCTTATATGAATTTATTTTGATTGTCAAGTCTTATCAAAATATAATGTCATTAACTTTTTTTATTGCCTCGTCAGCTTGGGATATTTGTTTATTGTTGTAATTAAAACATTTTTGCATTAATAAAAAACAATCGTATGAACATTTGTCGTCAATACCTTACTAGCGAGAATTGGAAAATAAAATAATTAAAAAGCCCTCTAATTTCAGTAACCGTAAAAGTTATTTCGAAAAACAGGCTGCTTTCTTGGCATTTTCAGTCGAGAGGAATCTCTGTTCGTCGAAAGCATTCATCAAATCGTGTCCTTCATCACTACCTAACACATCGTCATTGAGTCCTTCTCGACTCTTGAAGGTACTGTAATCACCTCCCTTAAAGTTCACCCAATGATATATATAGGGCGGCGCCCTATATGCAATTCAATTCGATTCAATTCAATTCACGTCAATTCACTTCAATGCAATTCAATATAATTCGTTTAAATTCAATTCAATTTAAATCAATTTAATTCAATTTCATTCAACTCAGTACAATTCAATTCAACTCAGTTCAGTTCAGTTCAATCCAATTCAGTTATATTCAAGTAAATTCAATTCATCTAAATTCAATTCGATTCACTTTAGTTCAATTTTATTCAACCCAACTCAATTCAATTCTGTTCAATTCGATTCAAATTATTGCAATTTAATTTAATTCAATTCAATGTATTGCCATTAAATTTAATTCAGTTAAGTTCAGTTCAATTCGATTAAATTGAATTAAATTCAATTAAATTCATTTAAATTCAATTAAATTCCATTAAAGTAAATTCAATTCCATTAAATTCAATTCGATTCAATTTCATTCAAATCAATTCAACTCAACTCAATTCATGTCAATTCAATTGAATTCAATTGAATTCAATTCAATTCAATTCAATTCAATTCAATTCGATTCAATTCAATTCAATTCAATTCAATTCAATTCAATTCAATTCAATTCAATTCAATTCAATTCAATTCAATTCAATTCAATTCAATTCAATTCAATTCAATTCAATTCAATTCAATTCAATTCAATTCAATTCAATTCAATTCAATTCAATTCAATTCAATTCAATTCAATTCAATTCAATTCAATTCAATTCAATTCAATTCAATTCAATTCAATTCAATTCAATTCAATTCAATTCAATTCAATTCAATTTAATTCAATTCAATTCAATTCAATTCAATTCAATTCAATTCAATTCAATTCAATTCAATTCATTCAATTCAATTCAATTCAATTCAATTCAATTCAATTCAATTCAATTCAATTCAATTCAATTCAATTCAATTCAATTCAATTCAATTCAATTCAATTCAATTCAATTCAATTCAATTCAATTCAATTCAATTCAATTCAATTCAATTCAATTCAATTCAATTCAATTCAATTCAATTCAATTCAATTCAATTCAATTCAATTCAATTCAATTCAATTCAATTCAATTCAATTCAATTCAATTCAATTCAATTCAATTCAACTCAATTCAATTCAATTCAATTCAACTCAATTCAATTCAATTCAATTCAATTCAATTCAATTCAATTCAATTCAATTCAATTCAATTCAATTCAATTCAATTCAATTCAATTCAATTCAATTCAATTCAATTCAATTCAATTCAATTCAATTCAATTCAATTCAATTCAATTCAATTCAATTCAATTCAATTCAATTCAATTCAATTCAATTAAATTCAATTCAATTCAATTCAATTCAATTCAATTCAATTCAATTCAATTCAATTCAATTCAATTCAATTCAATTCAATTCAATTCAATTCAATTCAATTCAATTCAATTCAATTCAATTCAATTCAATTCAATTCAATTCAATTCAATTCAATTCAATTCAATTCAATTCAATTCAATTCAATTCAATTCAATTCAATTCAATTCAATTCAATTCAATTCAATTCAATTCAATTCAATTCAATTCAATTCAATTCAATTCAATTCAATTCAATTCAATTCAATTCAATTCAATTCAATTCAATTCAATTCAATTCAATTCAATTCAATTCAATTCAATTCAATTCAATTCAATTCAATTCAATTCAATTCAATTCAATTCAATTCAATTCAATTCAATTCAATTCAATTCAATTCAATTCAATTCAATTCAATTCAATTCAATTCAATTCAATTCAATTCAATTCAATTCAATTCAATTCAATTCAATTCAATTCAATTCAATTCAATTCAATTCAATTCAATTCAATTCAATTCAATTCAATTCAATTCAATTCAATTCAATTCAATTCAATCAATTCAATTCAATTCAATTCAATTCAATTCAATTCAATTCAATTCAATTCAATTCAATTCAATTCAATTCAATTCAATTCAATTCAATTCAATTCAATTCAATTCAATTCAATTCAATTCAATTCAATTCAATTCAATTCAATTCAATTCAATTCAATTCAATTCAATTCAATTCAATTCAATTCAATTCAATTCAATTCAATTCAATTCAATTCAATTCAATTCAATTCAATTCAATTCAATTCAATTCAATTCAATTCAATTCAATTCAATTCAATTCAATTCAATTCAATTCAATTCAATTCAATTCAATTCATTCAATTCAATTCATTCAATTCAATTCAATTCAATTCAATTCAATTCAATTCAATTCAATTCAATTCAATTCAATTCAATTCAATTCAATTCAATTCAATTCAATTCAATTCAATTCAATTCAATTCAATTCAATTCAATTCAATTCAATTCAATTCAATTCAATTCAATTCAATTCAATTCAATTCAATTCAATTCAATTCAATTCAATTCAATTCAATTCAATTCAATTCAATTCAATTCAATTCAATTCAATTCAATTCAATTCAATTCAATTCAATTCAATTCAATTCAATTCAATTCAATTCAATTCAATTCAATTCAATTCAATTCAATTCAATTCAATTCAATTCAATTCAATTCAATTCAATTCAATTCAATTCAATTCAATTCAATTCAATTCAATTCAATTCAATTCAATTCAATTCAATTCAATGCAATGCCATTCAATTCAATTCAATTCAATTCAATTCAATTCAATTCTATTCAATTCAATTCAATGCAATGCCATTCAATTCAATTCAATTCAATTCAATTCAATTCAATTCAATTCTATTCAATTCAATTCAATTCAAGTTAATTCAATTCAATTCAATTCAATTCAAATCAAATCAAATCAAATCAATTCAATTCAATTCAATTCAATTCAATTCAATTCAATTCAATTCAATTCAATTCAATTCAATTCAATTCAATTCAATTCAATTCAATTCAATTCAATTCAATTCAATTCAATTCAATTCAATTCAATTCAATTCAATTCAATTCAATTCAATTCAATTCAATTCAATTCAATTCAATTCAATTCAATTCAATTCAATTCAATTCAATTCAATTCAATTCAATTCAATTCAATTCAATTCAATTCAATTCAATTCAATTCAATTCAATTCAATTCAATTCAATTCAATTCAATTCAATTCAATTCAATTCAATTCAATTCAATTCAATTCAATTCAATTCAATTCAATTCAATTCAATTCAATTCAATTCAATTCAATTCAATTCAATTCAATTCAATTCAATTCAATTCAATTCAATTCAATTCAACAATTCAATTCAATTCAATTCAATTCAATTCAATTCAATTCAATTCAATTCAATTCAATTCAATTCAATTCAATTCAATTCAATTCAATTCAATTCAATTCAATTCAATTCAATTCAATTCAATTCAATTCAATTCAATTCAATTCAATTCAATTCAATTCAATTCATTCAATTCAATTCAATTCAATTCAATTCAATTCAATTCAATTCAATTCAATTCAATTCAATTCAATTCAATTCAATTCAATTCAATTCAATTCAATTCAATTCAATTCAATTCAATTCATTCAATTCAATTCAATTCAATTCAATTCAATTCAATTCAATTCAATTCAATTCAATTCAATTCAATTCAATTCAATTCAATTCAATTCAATTCAATTCAATTCAATTCAATTCAATTCAATTCAATTCAATTCAATTCAATTCAATTCAATTCAATTCAATTCAATTCAATTCAATTCAATTCAATTCAATTCAATTCAATTCAATTCAATTCAATTCAATTCAATTCAATTCAATTCAATTCAATTCAATTCAATTCAATTCAATTCAATTCAATTCAATTCAATTCAATTCAATTCAATTCAATTCAATTCAATTCAATTCAATTCAATTCAATTCAATTCAATTCAATTCAATTCAATTCAATTCAATTCAATTCAATTCAATTCAATTCAATTCAATTCAATTCAATTCAATTCAATTCAATTCAATTCAATTCAATTCAATTCAATTCAATTCAATTCAATTCAATTCAATTCAATTCAATTCAATTCAATTCAATTCAATTCAATTCAATTCAATTCAATTCAATTCAATTCAATTCAATTCAATTCAATTCAATTCAATTCAATTCAATTCAATTCAATTCAATTCAATTCAATTCTATTCAATTCAATGCAATGCCATTCAATTCAATTCAATTCAATTCAATTCAATTCTATTCAATTCAATTCAATTCAATTCAATTCAATTCAATTCAATTCTATTCAATTCAATTCAATTCAATTCAATTCAATTCAATTCAATTCAATTCAATTCAATTCAATTCAATTCAAATCAAATCAATTCAATTCAATTCAATTCAATTTAATTCAATTCAATTCAATTCTATTCAATTCAATTCAATTCAATTCTATTCAATTCAATTCAATCCAATCCAATCCAATTCAATTCAATTCAATTTAATTAAATTAAATTAAATTCAATTCAATTCAATTCAATTCAATTCAATTCAATTCAATTCAATTCAATTCAATTCAATTCAATTCAATTCAATTCAATTCAATTCAATTCAATTCAATTCAATTCAATTCAATTCAATTCAATTCAATTCAATTCAATTCAATTCAATTCAATTCAATTCAATTCAATTCAATTCAATTCAATTCAATTCAATTCAATTCAATTCAATTCAATTCAATTCAATTCAATTCAATTCAATTCAATTCAATTCAATTCAATTCAATTCAATTCAATTCAATTCAATTCAATTCAATTCAATTCAATTCAATTCAATTCAATTCAATTCAATTCAATTCAATTCAATTCAATTCAATTCAATTCAATTCAATTCAATTCAATTCAATTCAATTCAATTCAATTCAATTCAATTCAATTCAATTCAATTCAATTCAATTCAATTCAATTCAATTCAATTCAATTCAATTCAATTCAATTCAATTCAATTCAATTCAATTCAATTCAATTCAATTCAATTCAATTCAATTCAATTCAATTCAATTCAATTCAATTCAATTCAATTCAATTCAATTCAATTCAATTCAATTCAATTCAATTCAATTCAATTCAATTCAATTCAATTCAATTCAATTCAATTCAATTCAATTCAATTCAATTCAATTCAATTCAATTCAATTCAATTCAATTCAATTCAATTCAATTCAATTCAATTCAATTCAATTCAATTCAATTCAATTCAATTCAATTCAATTCAATTCAATTCAATTCAATTCAATTCAATTCAATTCAATTCAATTCAATTCAATTCAATTCAT